>CM046443.1:49848347-50344207 GCA_025506515.1 Flaveria trinervia | reverse complement strand
CTTATTAAATGGGTTTAATAATCAACAAATTAACATGTTTTAAAACAATATTCCGCTGCGTTTTTATATATAAAGAAGATTATATGAACTTGATAAACATGTTGAATCCCAACAATTTGACATGCGTTGATTGTGTTAACCGATGATAAGATGGGAACCCAGAGCAAGTTGAACAATTTAGTTTGAATTTAAATCACCAATGAGGTCTCCTTATCTATTGTGTTGATTCTACCGACATATCATAGAATGGTCTAGCAACCTTTAGGTCTACTTTCTTTGTTTTACCTGAGTAGCATACTAGTTTTACTATCATTTTTCATTTTATTTGGCTTAGACTTCTTAGACGTATACTTTAAATTTTCAACTTAATCATTTAAATTATTTGAAGTCCCGAACCATTTGTTCCCTGTGTACTATCATTTTCCATAAGCGTTGAATCAGGATCACAGATTTGATCTCATTTCTATTAGTTAGGCTGCCCTCCTCCCTCGTTTTTCTTGATTTAATACTAAACAAACCTATTCTCCCCCTCAAATTCTAAAACCGAAAATATTTTTGTCTTTTTGGATTTTAATATAGTGGAAAATAAAATAAAATGAATGAAAATAAAATAAAATAAAACTTGTTGGACTACACACTTTCTTCCACTAGAATCACTTCACTTTTCTTTTTCACATCATGAACCTGTAAAAGATATAAAAACATTGGTTTATCAAATGCTTTTGTGTAGAGGTCGACGCATTGAAAAGCCATATTAATTTTAACCACATTGATTAATTGCTTTTCAAAACAGTCACGTATAATGTGATATTTAATAACGATGGGTTTAGTTTTACATTGTTGGACTGGAATTTTGGTGACAACAATAGTATCAGAGTTATCAAAAAAATAGGAGTGTTAGAGAATTGCAAACCATAGTCAAGCATTTGCTGTTGAATCCAAATGATTGGAGAACAACAACTTGCACTAGCAACGTATTATGCTTCAGACGTTCACACTGCAACTAATGTCTACCTCTTACACTACCAGGTGACTAACCGTCTACCGAAAAACTAACGTCGTGAAGATGTTGACTTGTATTTCATCTTGCAACCACCATAGTCCGAGTCACTACATGCTGTAAGCTCAAAATCATCGTCATTAGGATACCACAACCCGAGTGATGGAGTACCCTTGAGATAACGAACAATCCGTTTCACACCAATGAGATGATTTACTTTTAGTTTTGCCTGATATCTTGAACACAGACACGTGACATACATGATATCAGGACGAGATGCTGTGAGATACATAAGGGATCCGATCATTCCTCTATACATTGTAGCATCAACCACATCACCATTTTCGTCAGGTGCCACATCATGGTTTATGGCAACTGGAGTTCGAGCAGCTGAAGCATTCACTATGTCAAACCGACTGAGGATGTCCCCTACATATTTAGTCTCATGCACGAAGATTCCTTTTGGTGTCTGAGGAAGAACATCATCTCCCCCATTGCACTCATCTCGAACTCTGCTATCATTACATATTCAAATTCTTTACATAATTCTTCATTCTTGGAACCAATGATTATGTCATCCACATATATCTATACAAGCAGTAAATCACAATCCTTTTTTTGATGAATAACGTATAGTTAATCACACCTCTACGAAAACCATGTTTCACAAGATGAGTTAAGAGCTTCTCATACCAGGGTCTAGGGGCTTGATGGAACCCGTACAGAGCCTTGTCCAGTTTGTAAACACTGTCCCAATGATAAGGATCATCAAATCCTTTGGGTTGACTGACGCAGACCGAGTCACGGATTCACCATGAAGGAATGCACTTTTTACATCTAGTTGAAAAACTTTAATCTTCATGTAAAATGCATAGGCTAGGAAGATACGAATTGCTTCCATTCTAGCCACAGGTTTAAACATCTCATTGTATTCTATGCCTTTGACTTGTCTAAAACCATGTACCACAAGTCGAGCCTTGTTTCTGATTATGACCCCTTGCTCATCTTTCTTGCACTTCAAGACCCAATTACTGCCAATCAACTTAACACCTTTCGGTCTGTCCACTAGTGTCAATACTCCTAGCTTTTAGAACTGTAGGAGTTCTTCTTGCATTGCACTAACCCATACATTATCGTTTAAGGCCTCACTTACATATGTCGGCTCAAATTAAGACACAAAACATCGATAAGCACCATGGTGAATATAGCCTTTTTCCATGGCAGAGACATAATCAGCTGAGTATAGCTGATTTCGTGTATGTACTCCCAATAGTACATCCCCTGTGACATTATCCAGCAGATGATAAACATTTATTCTTGATCCGGGAATTGTGGGAACAACTACTTCCTAATCGAGATTTTGAATTCCAATTTCAGTAGTTGTTGGAGTATGAGGTTTAGAAGTGGAAGTGGCATCAAAATCTGATGCTTTGTACTTTCAGTAGTAGGAAATTGTTCCCCTTGGTCCATCTGTTCAGTCTCCACTTCTTCTTCATCAGTGGAGGAATCACTTACACTAAGTGCTTCCCCTAAAGGATTAAAAAATTCACCTTGTAGAGTTGATGTTGTCGAGTCTAGTGGTGATGTGTCTAGGACATTGCACATCATTCTTGTCGTTAACTCACCATCAGGAAAGGAGGGAGGTATGTTGAATGATTTAAAGAATGCAACAAATTTGAAAAAGAATGAAGGTCCCTTTCCAGCAGGGGGTGGTGTATCTTTGAATATCAATATTGCACAACATTTCTACCTGACCCGTGGAGTTGTAATTGTTGGGTTTGTTGGACCATTATCAAAGTTGTTTAACCATTTATATGCAGCAGAACCAAACCTTGATATAATGTTTTGTGAACTGAAAATTAAGGCTTATAAGTTAACAACAACAAACCCAAGAACATAGGATCAAATATATGTGAATGGACTAGCTATCAAGAAGAAATAACAACCAAACATCACCCATAATGCTACCTTTGTAGGGCACCTAAAAACGTGAAATTGATGAAGAGGATGAGGTTATTGAATGACCAAAACACCAAGGAGAGGTGTCCTCAAGAATCCATACCCACAAGCCTCAACCAAAGAACCTTTTGTTAGGATTTCAACACCAAAACCAAACCAAGAAGAGCTGCAAATCCAAATTTCAGCCTTGAACATCTTCAAGGAAATAGAGAGAGTGTGTTGTTCTTGGTCCTTTGCATGTACGAGAGAGAGAGATATAGTGTGTAAGTAGTAAATGATGTCTAGTATCAAGAAACAAAAGGATCCAACCCACTCAAAGGGGGGGGGTGGCGGAAAATCCTTCAAATTGGGGTTTCCCCCTAATTTTTTACCAATTCATTTTAACTAGGCATTTTTAACAAAGTTATGTAATTAACCCTTTAATTATATAACTCATACACACTTTTATTACTTGATGTTATTTAACCAATTTATATACATTACAAATAATACCCATGAACAAAATATCCTTATAAGTTGTTCCATCTCATATATAATGTGTTTAGAAAACCCATTTTCAAAATTGGTGTAGTTATTTAATTGCATGATCATATCATCAATTAAATATTAATTGGTGTTTGCAAAGCTTGTTATTGGGTATGAACGGACTTGGATGATAACGTACTAGCCAATTAAATGTTCTATTGGTGTGTTGGGCATAAAGAATCCCACAATCTCCCACTTCCACAAGATTCATAGAAGATTGATGCAAGCAGTAAATACCGCCTAACAATGGTTCACTACCCTTAATACGCATGACTAAAAGCCATTCAATAACATCATCCCCTTCAAGTATCCAACTTGAAATGATTTAGGTGAATCAATCATTTATCCTTTTGTTATAGATGTCATGTTAATTCCATGGACACAGAATGATCATTCCTTGTTGATTTAACTTAATCCTGCCTTATACATCTTGCTCTCAACGAATAAGAGGAAAAAATTCCATCTTGACTACATACTATCTCCCAATCACCTCATGTCACACCTGAACATAACCTTATGTAATGTCCATTATTTAGAATAGTGAAGAACTAGCTCAAGGTAAAACACTTTGGAGAATACCAAATGATATTCGCCTTTACTCAAATTTACTTATGAGCAATCAAGAAACTTCCATGTAGTAAAACTTAAGACGAGGGATAGTCCAATATTTGTATCCCACAAATATCTATGAACTTTGGGAGCAACCAATTGCTCTATATTCATGCCTTATGAATATCCACCAATCCATGTTCATAATAGTCTTATGTTCATATTTGTTCCCAAAAACATGACCGACTATGGACATTTGGAATAATAAACATATTCATGGATGTATACATACTAAAAATGAACATAACTCAGAATATCACAAATATATGAAAGAGTTAAATATTACATTGTTCTAATGTTTTAAGTACAAAACAGATCAATTCCAATCACTAGAATATCTAAGTCCTAAGGCACAAGTATGAGTTTCATGCTTTGACCTTTCAAGGAGCTTCATGAGTGGATGTGTAATGTTTTGATTGGTGTGAACTTTACAAATATGTATCATTCCCTTTTCAACTTCATCCCTTATGTAGTTAAATCTCCCCTCAATGTGTCTAGTCTTTTGATGTGCATGGGGTTCCTTGATTTGTACAATCGCACCCTCGTTATCACAAAAGATTTCTAGGGGGTCTGAATGGCAGAGACCACCCCTAGATCGGCGATAAATTTTTTTATCCATGCAGCTTCCTCAGCTGCTAATGAGGCGGCTATGTATTCGGATTCCGTAGTGGACAATACTACCACGTCTTGTTTTGAACTCCTCGAGGAAACTGCTCCTCCATTCATAATGAAGACATACCCCGATTGTGATCTAGAATCATCTCGATAAGTTTGGAAGCTCGCATCCGTGTAACCCTTTATAACGAGTTTCTCTTTATGAGAACTGTATATTAGAAACATATCCTTAGTCCTCCTAAGGTATTTCAATATACTTTTAACAGCCATCCAATGACAATTACCTGGATTCTGCTCATATCTTCTTGCATGCTTAACGCGCATGACAAGTCCAATCTAGTGCATATCTTCGCATACATGATTGATCCTATAGTAGACGCATATGTGATATCCTTCATTCGGTCTTGCTCATCCTTTGAGCTTGGACATTGATATGTATTCAATATTGTCCCTCTTCGAATAGATACCATACCTTTCTTAGAGTTTTCCATCTTGAACCTGTTCAAGACTTTATCAATATATGCACTTTCGTTTAGACCTATCAACCGCCTTGATCTATCCGTATAGATCTTTATTCCCAAAATATGGGCGGCTTCACTAAGATCTTTTATGGAAAACAACTTCCAAGCCAGATTTTAACACCTTCCATGGTTGGAATATCATTTCCAAAAAGTAGTATGTCATCAACATACAATACTAGGAATGTAATTTTGATCCCACTAGCCTTCTTATATACACAAGCCTTGTCAGCATTCTTGATGAAACCAATTTCTTGATTTCTTCATCAAAACATTGATTCCAACTCCTCGATGCTGGTTTCAATCCAAAGATTGATCTCTTTAACTTGCATACTTTATTAGGATGTTATGGATCGACAAAACATGAGGCTGAACCATGTGGACAGTCTCTTAGAGATGTCCATTAAGAAAAGCTGTTTTGACATCAATTTGCCAAATCTCATAGTCATAATATGCAGCTATGGCAAATAATATCCTAATTGACTTTAGCATTACCACAGGCGAGAAGGTTTCATCATAATCCACCCCTTGAGTTTGTGTGAAACCTTTTGCAACAAGTCTTGCTTTGTAAGTATCCAAATTTCCATGCATATCTATTTTCTTCTTGAAACCCCACTTGCATCCAACCAGTTTGGAGTTAAGTGGAAGGTCAACAATTCCCAAACTTGGTTGTCATACATGGATTGCATCTCTACGTTCATGGCTTCCAGCCATATGTCACAATCCAAATTGGATATTGCATCATGGTATGTAGTTGGCTCCTCGGAGTCAACCACATAACATCCATTCATAAAAATCCATATCTTCCAGATGGAATGCTACCTCTACCAGATCTTTGAACTGTCGATTGCTAGTCTTAACCAAACGTGTATCGGCTTGTGGATCATGAACCTTATCAAATTCCACTATTTTATACGTTATTCCTTCTTTAAGGAACTTAGCTTCCAAGAACTCTACCTTTCGAGCAATAAATACTTTTTGCTCTGTAGGATCAAATAAGTAATATCCTATACAGTCTTTGGGATATCCAACAAATATACACTTAGTGGATCGACTTTCCAACTTGTTTTGGGTGTTTAGCTTAACATAAGCTTCACAAATCCATACTTTTAAATATGATAGCGATGGAACTCTTCCATGCCATTTTTCAAAAGGCGTCGAATCCACATTCTTGGTCGGGGCTATATTCAAAATATGAGCCGCGGAGAGCAATGTGAAACCCTAAAATGATATAGGTGGTGAGCTTATAGCTATCATAGATCGAACCATATCCAATAGGGTTGGTTTTTCCTTTCAGACACACGATTATGTTGTGGTGTTCCGGGTGGAGTAAGTTGTGAGACCATCCCATAACTTCTTAGATGATCTTGAAAAGCCTCACTAAGGTATTCACCTCCTCTATCTGAACGAAGAACTTTGATAGTTTTATTTAGTTGATTTTCTACTTCATTCTTGAAGATTTTGAACATTTCAAAAGCTTCATGTTTATGTGTCATCAAGTACACATAACCATAACGACTATAATCGTGAGTAAATGTATTGAAGTATCTTTCCACATTTCTAGTAATTGTCTTAAAACGACCATATACATCCGAATGTATGATTCCCAATAAGTCTTTTGCCCTCTCGTTAGTATCACTAAAGGGCAACTTGGTCATCTTACCTTGTAAAGAAGATTAACACTTATCAAATGAAACATTTTCATTGTTTTCAAAAGAACATTTTGTTGAAGTGTTTGAATCCAATTTTTATTTATGTGACCAAGACGACAATGCCAAAGATAAGAATCACTTAAACCGATTTTAAGTTTCTTGGTGCTTGTTTGGTATAATGACCTATCAAGGGATGAATTATCATGAACTAATACATAGAAACCATTAAAAGGCATAGCCTTAAAATAAAACACATCATCCATACAAACATAAATACCATTTTTAACAATCTTTAATTCATAACCACGTTGTTTTAAAAGGGAAATAGAAATTATGCTCCTAGTCAAACTAGGAGCATACAAAATGTTCTTAAGAACAACTTCCAAACCATTTCAAAATTAAAATATAGTCTTCTTGGGCTTCGACATCAACTTTTGCTCCGTTGCCCATGTAGAGACTTGTGTCTCCCTTCTTGAAGAGTTTATTTATTTTTAACCCCTACAAAACAAATTGCATATGTTAGTTCCACATCCGGTATCCAATACCCATGTGTTTGAAGAAATAACATTAAAACCAATATGAATGATGAAAGTTGTACTAAAGGTTTGCCCAACATCCTCTTGTTTCTCAACTCTTTTATATAGGTTAGACAATTCCTTTTCCAATGTCCTATCTCTCCATACTCAAAGCATGGATCATTCTGTGTTACCTTAGGCTTCTTAAGCTTAGGCTTTTGAGGTTCCGCTTTAGCCTTTCCTTTCACCTTTCTTTTGATGTTCACCTTTCCTTTGGCAACATTTGCTTTGGGATCCGGGTATGGCCTTTTCTTGTTGCCTCCCTCATTGATTGCGTGAAGCTCACCAATGCTCTTGTCCCGTCCGTTCATATTGTAATTCATTATGAACGTCTCAAACATTTTAGTACGGCCATTAAGGATCAAATCTGTGGCCAGTTCCTTTGAGACAGGGCAGTTAAGCCTCTCGAGGCGATCAACATGGCTTTTCATCTTAACAACATAAGATGATACCGATTGAGTTTCTTCCATGCGACACACATGAAGTGCTCGAACCGTCTCCAAGAGCTCCACCCTATGTTGTTGAAGGAACATTTCCTTCAACTAGGTGATCATGTCATATGCCCCATGATGCTCAAAGTCCTTTTCGAGTTCGGGAATCATAGTCCCAACATGAGGCAGAAAACATGCATGGAATCTTCAGTATGCTGAAGCCAATTGTTATAGGCCACAACATCATTGGGGTGGTTGGTCAGGAACGTGGTTGTCAGGAAATAGGCTTTTTTCTTGATTGAGAACAATTCTCAAGTTTCAAAAAGATTCCATAAAGTTATTATGGTTAAGACGATCCCTCTCTAAGATGGTTCTCAATGATAGTGTATGGACGGTCGGGATGGTAGCATTGTTGTTTGCAGCCATTTGTACAAAATTACAAAGTTCATATTAGAATTTGTGAAAAAATTCATTTTAATAATTAATAACCTTTTCATGTCTCATAGACAATAATAATTAAAATCTAGAATCCAACATTACATTTAGTGATGGTTAGGTGGACCTTTATCCCTTATTTAAATTAACAAGGTAGTCAACAATTGAAAGTTGCAACTGTTGCAACTCTAGCCTTATGGGAATTGTAACAAAAACTCTTATGTGTGTGGCATGTAAAATCCCATCAACACCATTGTACGCCATGCTTCGGTGATCCTATGCACATGCTTTACAATTCAAGTCGTCCTACTTAACACACATGTGAGTTACACATACAGGTGGTTAGGTGACCTATCCACAAATACGTTAAGCCCACCTCAACACATAGTCCCTTAAAGTGGTTAGGTGACTTTATCCCACAAAGAGTCTCAAGTGATTCGAGTGTCATGTAAAAGGATGGTATTAAACTAGTTTCCAAAGGGATTTGAGTTTTCATTAATTCAACTTTTGAAAACACTATGTGCCTTGTATTTGCATGCTTTCACATACATGGTACCCTACGGTTCTCTTTTAATAAAACCCCTTTTATTTAAAATCATTAATCCTTTTAATAACCTTTTATTAGTCACTTGATGATTTGGAACCATAAATTTTCACCTTGTTATGTTTGTTAATTAGTTGGTTTTGGACATCCAAATATCAAAGAACCATGATATAACAAACAACTAAACAAGCATAATCAAACAATCACAAGTGCATAACCATAGCCACTAAGTTGACACCACTTCTTTGCCATCACAAGTGTTGTCATTTGGTCTTTCCTAAGGGTTGAACACTACAAAAGATGAGATCTCCAAAGAACCCCAATTGAAGTTGCATCCAAATTCTTCAAGTCCTTCTCTTTGTGTCCTCCCTTTGTGCTTCAAACTTGTGCATCTTTTACAAAATTTATATCCTAATACAAATTTTCTAATAGAAGAAAATACACTTAATCTATCTATTACATCACCATTGAATGAATAAGTAAATTACATCCAAATACAAGCACAAAAGAATAAAATTACAACCCACTATGAATGAAATCAACCAAAACAAAGATTCATCCAAAACTAAACCAACACAAGGTTAATGTTATGCCCCAATATGAAAACAACATAAACAACATTCAAGATACAAAATAAATCCCCATTTAACCCTAAATTTTCAGACAACATAAACCAAGAATTTAGGGTTTCTGTCCAAACTAAACATAATCAACCATTTGACATCTTTCTTTCAAGGTTTAATCATAAGCATGTAAGATATAACATTGAAATATTGGGAATTCATCATATCATCACAAAACAGCCCCTAGTAGGTTGTTAAAGTCCTATAAAACCAATTTTACAAGGTATGCCAATGTTGGGTTTGTTGGACCATTATCAAAGTTGTTTAACCATTTAAACATGAAAACACAATGCAACCAAACCTAATATAATGTTTTGTGAACTGAAAATTAAGGCTTATAACTTAACAACAACAAACCCAAGAACATAGGATCAAATATATGTGAATGGACTAGCTATCAAGAAGAAATAACAACCAAACATCACCCATAGAAATAGATGAAGAGGATGAGGTTCTTGAACGACCAAAACACCAAGGAGAGGTGTCCTCATGTAAGGCTCCGTTCCCGGAGCCCTCACAGTTGGTCATTCACAACATTAAATACATTAAGCATTATAAATTTACAAGCTTAAGCAGCAAAATTATTTTAACAAAAGCCATTCATTTCATTAAAACACTGTTGTTGAGCAATACACTATTGTTTAACCGAATCCAAAAAAATTGTTTAATTGCATTAGAAAACAACAGCAATAATATGTATGAATGGATGTCAGTCTTCTCCTGCCGAGTAGCTTCACCCTCGTGCCATCCTCACAATATTTACCTGCCAACTGAAAATGTATAAAAGTCAGCGTTGCTGAGTGAGTTCTCGTTTTAAAAGTAATAAAATACTTTTTGTAAGGTATATATATATATGAAAATACTCTTTTATGAAATTCCATCTCTTTATACATGAGCACGCATAACTATACAATCAGATAATGCTTCTTCTCTTTACTATATGCCTTGTTTATTTTGTAATCTTTTATCTTATCTTTCATTGTCTATGTGGACCAATGAGCAATACCCTAAACTATGTGTCCAGGGAAACGGTGATGGGCCCTCGGTTCTCTCAAATGGCTCTAAATACTATATACAAGGCTGGCCCAGTCATCTAGGGTATGCTGCAAAGGTCCGCCAATCTCAATTGACTGGCCCTGTCTGCAATATAGGATAGCTAACCCACATCACAGTTGAGCTAACGACAACATGGTCGTGCACCTCCTATGTGCTTGCAAGACTTGTTAACATTTTAAATTAAGTTCCACTTCTCTTTTTCATTGCTCTTTCTCTTTATTATTAGTAGTAGTAATACTTTACGTTACCATAACAAACACACCACGTAAAGTCACATACTAATAGTAATAACAATAATATGGAAAAACCATAAAACAACCATAATCATGCATGAAATAAGCATTAATAAGCCCTAGTCAAACCTCGGTCAAACCCTTAATAGCACACACTCCCAAAATTTTCTAAATAAATTCTAAGGATTTAGGCACCTCCATACAATTTGGGCGCATGAGCCCTATTTGGGCGTTTCTCACTATGCAGGCACATCAGCCAACACTTAACCATTTTAACACTTAGGCGTATGAACTATTCAGGTGCATGGATACTATTCGGTCGTCTGGTCCATTCGGACGCATGGACACTTAGGCGCATGGGGTTTGGACGGTTGGGCATACTTAGGCGCATGGGCTATTTAGACGCATGGGCATTATTGGGGCGCATGACCCTACACCTAGTCATTAGACTAGTATTCTAGGCACATGAGGGTACTGTTCAGGCGCATGAGTTACACTTAAACATTTCTAAGGCATTACGAGGCGCACGGGCCTTATTTAGGCGCATTAACCTTCTGCTCAACATGTTTCTAGGATATTTTTGAATCCAAACATCAAGCCTATTTGTTCTAAGCTTAACAAGGGTATTCTAAACGTGAACAACCTATGAGCATCTAAGGAATATCATCAAACATGCATAATACATACGGGTATACATACATAGTCATAGTAAAAACCGTGTTAATACATTTTCTTCCCAAAGAGTTTAAAACAAGTAAAACCGGGGTCTAGAAACTCACCTGGTGCAACTTTGGGTCTATTTTGTTACTAATCCGTATGCAATTGAGTTCAAACACCTAGAAACCCGCCAAACACACACACACGAACACACACAAGCACATAAGCACATAAGTAAGACAAAACCCATCATAAACACTTAGAAACTTCGAATTCTTACCTTGAATTCAGCCTTTTCTTCTTCTTCTTCTTCTTCAAACCGAGAGATTTTCTACTCTCACTCTCTCAAATCCAATGAAAAAGTGATGTGAAAAGAGGGTGGGCGGCCATGCCCACCTTCACCAACTTCTTTGTACTTTTTCCTTTTTACACTTTTAACCCCTCAACATGGGTTAAATTGCATTTCCTACTTTTATTCTTCATTAAGTATTCTTCTTTTAAAAGAATAACCCGGTGTTAAACCTCAAGCTTCCATACCCACAAGCATCAAGCAAAGACCCTTTTGTTAGGATTCCAACCCCAAAACCGAACCAAGAAGAGCTGCAAATCCAAATTTTAGCCTTGAACATCTTCAAGAAAATAGAGAGAATGTGTTGTTCTTGGTCCTTTGAATTATAAGAGGGAGAGATTGAGTGTGTAAGTAGTAAATGATGTCTAGTATAAGAAACAAAAGGAGGCAACCCACTAAAAGGGGGGGGGGGGGGGGGCTGAAAATCCTTCAAATTGGGTTTGCCCCCAACTTTTTACCATTTCATTTTAACTAGACACTTTTAACTAAGTTATGTGATTAACTCTTTAATTATATAACTGATACACACTTTTATTACTTGATGTTATTTACCAATTTAAAAAACATTACAAATAATACCCATGAAAAAAATATCTTTATAAGTCGTTCAATCTCATATACAATCCATTTAGAAAACCCATTTTCCAAATTGGTGTAATTATTAATTCCATGATCATATCATCCATTAAATATTAATTGGTGTTTGCTAAGATTGATATTGTGTATGATCCGACTTGGATCATAACGTAG
Source organism: Flaveria trinervia (assembly GCA_025506515.1). Taxonomy (NCBI): domain Eukaryota; kingdom Viridiplantae; phylum Streptophyta; class Magnoliopsida; order Asterales; family Asteraceae; genus Flaveria; species Flaveria trinervia. The sequence continues at coordinate 50,331,676 of CM046443.1, read as the reverse complement.
TAACCACATCAATGTTCTATGTGTCTTGGGCATAAACAATCCAACAGTTATAAACTCTCTTGTCCGGTATTTGTATCCAAGAGAGATCTTTCTTCAGCCTTCTCACCGAACTTCCCAGACTGAGTTTTCTTCAGCAGCGTACATGGTGCCCCAAAAGGTTCGAGATACTTGAAGTTAGGTTTACATTGCTGGAGCAACTCATAACGTATTCTACCATGACGTGTGACCACCAAGACCCGATTGAGGGTGTAAAATGCATTGGCCACTACCTCGTTCCAAAATTGGATAGGCAGTTTCGAGTCGGCTAGCATCGTTCTTGTTGTCTTTATCAAGCTCTAATTCTTTTTCCCAACAACTTCATTCATCTGTGGGGTGTAGGCAGACATAAATTGATTTACAATCCCTTTGTCTTTACAAAACGCCTCCATCCATGGGTTCTTGAACTTTGTGCCATTTTCTGATCGAATTTGTCTTACCTTCAGCTTGTAGAGTGATTCCAATGTAGTTAATAGATGTTTGAAGGATTCAAATGTCTGTGATTTGGATTTCAGAAAAATCACCCAAGAAAATCTTGAGTAATCATTTATTACTACATAGCAGTAAAAATTACCAGCAATACTTTTAGTGCTAATCGGACCAAACAGATCCATGTGTAGAAGCTCAAGATGCACGTCAATGGAATTAACTTTATTTCCTTTGTGATACTTCTTGGTGTACTTGCCATTCTTACATGCTGTGCAAAAATCCAGAAGCTAGAAGTTCTTGTCATTTATTCTATTCACTGGATCATTCTGTATCAAGTGATTCATGTTCCTTGGATTAATGTGCCCCATCTCCTATGCCAGGAGATTGAGTCCCTCTCTGCTGCCTTTGACAAGAATCATTGAACTTTGTGATTAGTTGTGGATGCTTTTGATATATCCAATACATATAAATCGTTATATCTGAAGCTGACATTAATACTTTGTCTTCCGGGATAACGTAATCCCTTTTCAGCACGTAGCACTTCTTGTTGTCAAAAACAACTTTGAAGGCTTTGTCACAGATTTGGGAGACTGAAAGTAAGTTGTTCTCTAGTTGACCTTATCAAATTGACTTTCTAGTTTCCCACTACGCCCTGAGCGGTGATGTATCCTCCTTTGTTCCCAGCAAATGATGCATGTCCTACTTTAATTTGTTTGACATTGAAAAGGAGAGATAAGTTCTCGGTCATATGCCTAGACGCCCCACTATCAACAATCCAGGTACTTGTGATAGCACTGTAGTAGACACCCTGCACATTCAAAGGAAATAATCAGTTTAGGTTTAGGACCTAACCCTTAACTACCTTAGGTGACCCAAAGGAATCACACATCATAAACTCAACCCACTATCCACTTATGCATGAAGGCATATCGTTCTTTTTATTGTTCTCATTATCAGACAACTTATTTGATTTTTGTTTCCATAAGCAAGTTTTGTGTAAGGCCAGTTTGTGATAAACAGACGACTGGCTTAGAGTTGGAACTTTAGGTTCAATAGTTCTCTGAGAAGGAGTAATAGAGCTCCTTTTATAAGAACCTTGTTTTGGATCATGAAGTTCAATTTTCGTTCTGGGAGTGTGATAATAAGGACAATTAGAAGAAATGTGTCCTCTTTTTGCACAACTGTAGCATGATCTCCCTTCTACATATTGTGGAAACTATTTATGTGGGTTGAGTGTGATATAGGTGCAAAACGAGTCTAGTTGGGTTTAGTCACTTCTTGTTTAAATGTTTCTACTTCTTTAACAAAATTAATTATTTGAACATTTTACATCTTTAGGCTTTAGTTTATTTGGACTTTGACGTGTAACACGGGTTTGGTTAACTGGTTTAGTCATTTTGGGTTCAGAAGAAGACATTTGTGAACCTGACCTTAAATTAACCTTTTCAAATTTATCATCCAAATTAACAATAGGCATCTTTCCTTTTGATTCCATAATAGACTCCTTCTATTTAGTGCTAGAGTTCACCAATTTACTTGTGGAATCAAGATCACTAACCCAAGAAGTGGACACCACATGATCCTTTACTAGGTTATTATTTACAGGTCTGCATTTTGCATAAAAAGGATCTCATGTAGTGGTGGAACTACCTTGTAACCCAACCCTTCCCCATTATTTCGTCTTCCACTAAGTGTTGAACTATGTGAGAAGAACTGGTCCAACTATGCATTTTTGTTTTAAAGAATTAACTTTGACTTCTAAAACTGCTTTTTCTTATTTGTTTCTACAAAGAATTTAGACAGAACTTTATATCTTTGCTTGATTGAAAGCAACAACCCCAGTTTCCTTAGTTGTTTCCCAAAGTTCTATTTTTTCTTTGTATGTAGGATTCTATGTGCCCAACACTTAGAATATTGATGTGGTTAGTACGTTATGATCCAAGTCGGGTTATACCCAATAACAAGCTTAGCAAACACCAAATAATATTTATTGATGATATGATCATGCAATAAAATATTAACACCAATTTAGAAAATGGGTTTTCTAAACAAGTTGCATATGATATGGAACAATTTATTAGGATATTTTTTTGATGATATTATTTGTAATGTTATTTATATTAGTTAGATGACATTACAAATTAATAATGGCTATATATGTTATACAATTAATTGGTTAGTTGTATACATTTTCTAAGAGAGACCAATTATAAGACCCACAACTTGTGTATTGTGTTAAAAAAAAAAAAGGAGGGAACCCTTTTCAAATGAGATTTTCGGCCACCCCCCCTTGTTTCTATTGGACCACTTTTGTTGAAAAGACAATATACAATTAAGGGGTCTTGAAAGAACTTGTTCCAGCCATTATTTTTTTTCAATTGACATGCAACAAAGAAAAACCCTCTCTTGCTCTCCTCTTGTTCACGGAAATAAGCAGCAGAAAATTGGTTTTTTTGAGCTTCATCTTGGTGTATCTCTACCTAGCAAGAGTGGTGTTTGTACAAGGCTTGGGGTATAAACACTTGAGGGTTCCTTTCTTGGAACTTTGGGGTCGATTCTATCTTCTAACATCATCAAAGTTGCTGCTCAAACTCACGGTTTTGGAAGCCTCAATTTGGCAGCTTACATTTGGTGTTTTGGAGTCCAAATCCAAGCAAGTGCGAAGGTAACTCAAAGCTTTGTGGGAGTCGACGTTAGAGGACGTCCAACTTGGAAGCTTTAGCAACATTTCAGCCTTCAAACTCCTTTCATTCATCAACATCTAACTGCTGGAAGGAGGTAGTTTTTTGCAGCCCTTTGAGGTTGCCATATTGTGTTATTTTATTTCACATAGCTTGTCTATTCACATAAGAATGATCCTCATGATTTGGGTTTGTTTTTCATAACAAATGACATATAGAAGATAAGATTTTCAGCTTTAAAAATTGGTTTTAAAAGCCATATATCCGCTGCGTTTTTCAGAATGTTTAAAAGATTAAACATGGATTTTGTGTTCTAGCAAACCCGTCAATGGCATCAAGAGCCGGTTATGTGGATGACTTGCTTGTTTTGTCTTTAAAATTGGTTTTAAAGCATGATAATAAACTAGTTTAGGCTGGTTTTGGGCTGCTATAGTTTGGTTGAATGATTCCCCAACTTTCAAGGTTATATGACACATGCTAGTGATTAGACCTTGAAAGAACACATTATGGAATGTTGATTGTTTGGACAATATTAAAACCAAAATTTCAGTTTATGTTGGCTGAAATTTGGTGGTTTTAAAAGGGGTTTCATTATATGTTTTGATGTTATGATCATTTGATGATAGTGTGCATAACCTAGCCTTTGACCTTATGATGTTTGGATGCTTGCATTGATTGTATTCATTCATTCAATTGGGTTGTATTATTTGTGTTTGTGTTTTTGTTTCAAATGTAATTTATTTATTATTGGGTTGTAATAAATAGATTAGGTGTATTTTCATTTTACTAGATATCTTGTATTAGGACTTTATATCTTGTAATATGAAGACATACACATTGGAAGCACAAAGGAAGGTCACAAGCGAAACTTGAGCATTTTGATGCGGTTTCAAGTGGGAGGTTTTGGAAGCTTTCCATGTGATTGTTTGTGACCCTTAGGAAAGACCTATGGACCACACTTGTGATGGCAAACAAGTGTGGACCACTTTAGATGCTATGGTTATGCACATATGCACATTATGTTTGTTATGTTTATGACTTGTTTGGATTTTGTTATTTGATTGTATGATTGGAATTTGAACATGCATTACAAACTAATTAACAAACTTACAAGTTAAAAATAATGGTTCTTAATCATTAGAAGGTAATAAAAGGTTATTAAAATGATTTAATGATTTTAAAGATTAAAAGTTTTAATCAAAGGACCATAGGGTATCTTGTATTTGAAAGCATAACAAATACAAGTACATAGATTTTTCTAAACTAGAATTATGAAATCTCTAAACATTTGACTAACAGTTTAACACCATCCTTTTGCACAACACTTAAGTCATTTGGAAACTTTTAATGGGATAAAGGTCACCTAACCATTTTGAGGGAACTTGTGACTTAAGGAGGGAATACCACATTGGTGGGATAAAGGTCACCTAACCACTTATATTGGTAAACTCACATGTGTGTGCAAGTAGGGTAACTTGATTTGCAAACCATGTTGAATGGATCACCTAATGTGGTTTCCAAATGGTGTTGATGGGATTACATGCCGACTTTACATGTGATGTTCAAAAGTCGATCCCATACCTCTAGAAGTTGCAAATGGTTGCAATCGTCAAACGTTGACCACCTTATTAATTTAAAACGTGGGATAAGGTCACCTAACCACAATTTAAATGTAATATTGGGTTCTAGATTTTAATATGAAAAGGTCTTGTAAGACATTTGTTATTAAAATTACAATATCGAAAATACTAAATAAAACTTTGTTAAATTTTGTAGATGGCCTCTAATAATGATAATTCCGATAACTCATCCGCGTCCAACCAATCTCTACGAGCGATCCTCCAAAAGGAACGTCTAAACCATAACAACTTCATCGATTGGTATCGAAACTTGAGAATTGTTCTCAAGCAAGAGAGACGATCGTATGTTTTAGACGACCCTCCCCGATCAACCTAGCGAGGATGATGAGGAGGCCTTTAATGATTGGCTGAAATACACTGAGGACTCCGTCCAAGTGTCTTGTCTCATGCTAGCGAGCATGACTCCGGATCTCCAAAAGGAGTATGAACACCACGGGGCTTATGACATGATAACCCAGCTGAAGGAAACGTTCCAACAGCAAGCAAGGTTGAGCGCTTCGAAACGGTTCGAGCGCTCCATGCATGTCGTATGGACGACAACCAATCTGTTTCATCTTATGTACTTAAGATGAAAAGTCACATTGACCGCCTCGAGAGGCTTAATTGTCCCGTCTCGAAGGAATTGGCCACGGATTTGATCCTCAATGGCCTTACCAAGAGGTTCGAGACATTCGTGTTGAACTACAACATGAATGCATGGGACAAAAGCATTGGTGAACTTCACTCAATGCTCAAAACGGCCGAGGCGGCCATGGGTAAAAGGGTTTTACCCGTTCTCACCATCAATGAAGGTGGGAACAATAAAAGCCTCGTCCCGCACCCAAGGCAAAGGTTGCCAAGGTAAGGGACCTACTTGGGAAAGGGAAAAAGGTGGCAAGGGTGCCTCCCAAACCACAAGAGAAGAAGCAAAAGGTTGCTACTAATGACCCATGCTTCAAGTGTGGGGAGATTGGACATTGGGCAAGGAATTGTCCTGTCCATCTCCAAGAGTTGAAAACAAAGAGGGATGCCGGGCAGACCTCAGGTACAATATACATGATCCATATTGATTTAAACTTATATCCTCTAACACATGGGTATTAGATACCGGATGTGGAACTCACATTTGCAATTTGTTGCAGGGGTTCAAAAGAAGTAGTGACTTCGAGAAGGGGATGTGAGCCTCTACATGGGCAATGGGGCTAAAGTTCAAGTAGAAGCCCGTGGTGACTACATCTTGAAACTTCCAAATGGTTTGGAAGTATTTTGAACAATGTTTTGTATGCTCCTAGTTTGACTAGGAATATTATCTCTGTAGCCCTGTTAAACAATTTGGATATGTATTATCTTTTGTTGAGGAAATATCCATGTTTCTTTTAATGGAATGTTCTATTTTAAAGCTATTCCCATTAATGGTATTTATGAATTGGTTCATGAAAATACTTTAAATAGTTCATTGTACCAAACTAACACCAAGAAACTCAAGTTGGACTTAAGTGATACCTATCTTTGGCATTGTCGTCTTGGCCATATAAACAAGAAACGTTTACAAACACTTCAAAAGAATGGTCTTTTAAAAACAAATGAATATGATTCATTTGATGTTTGTGAATCTTGTTTACAAGGTAAGATGACTAAGGCACCTTTTAGTGGGACTACCGAAAGGGCAAAGATTTATTAGGAATCATACATTCGGATGTATGTGGTCCTTTTAAGCCAACGACTAGGAATGGTGAAAAATACTTCATTACCTTTACCGACGATTATAGTCGCTATGGGTATGTGTACTTATTAAGGCACAAAGATGAAGCTTTTGAAATGTTCAAAATCTTCAAGAATGAAGTAGAAAATCAACTCAACAAGTCAATTAAAGTTCTTCGCACCGATAGAGGAGGTGAATACCTAAGTGATGCCTATCAAGATCATCTTAGGAGTTGTGGGATTGTCTCACAACTCACTCCACCTGGAACACCACAACATAATGGTGTGTCTGAGAGGAGGAATCGAACCTTATTGGATATGGTCCGATCTATGATGGCTAGAAGCACATTACCTCTATCATTTTGGGGTTTCGCTTTGCTCTCCGCGGCCCGTATTCTAAACATGGCCCCAACCAAAAAGGTGGAAAGGACACCTTTTGAGATATGGCATGGAAGAGTTCCATCCCTATCGTACTTAAGGGTTTGGGGATGTGAGGCTTATGTTAAGACTCCCACCCCAAACAAATTGGATGTCCGATCCACCAAGTGTATCTTTATTGGATATCCTAGAGATTCTATGGGATATTATTTCTATGATCCAATGGAACAAAAGGTGTTTGTTGCCAGAAAGGGTGAGTTCTTAGAAGCAAAGTTCCTTATGGAAGGAGCTAGCAGTAGAACAGTGGATCTTGAGGAAGATCAAGAACCACAGCCCGATGCACGTTTGGTTGAAACTAGCACTCAACATGAGGATGTTGAGGATGATCAAGTGGTTGATCAATACACACAACACGTTCGCAGAAGTGGTAGAACTAGTAATCCACCTGAAAGATATGGATTTTTCATGGATGGATGCTATGTGATAGATTCTGATGAACCAACCACATACCATGATGCAATGTCCAACACGGATTGTGACAAATGGCTTGAAGCCATGAACGTTGAGATGCAATCCATGTATGACAATCAAGTATGGGACTTGTTGTACCACCTCTTAACTCCAAGATAGTTGGAAGTAAGTGGGTTTTCAAGAAGAAAACCGATATGCATGGAAACTTGGATACTTATAAAGCTAGACTTGTAGCAAAAGGTTTCACTCAAACTCAAGGGGTTGATTATGATGAAACCTTCTCACCTGTTGCGATGCTAAAGTCTATAAGGATATTGTTTGCCATAGCTGCTCATTATGATTATGAGATTTGGCAAATGGATGTCAAAACCGCTTTCCTAAATGGATATCTTGAGGAAGATGTCTATATGGTTCAGCCTGAAGGTTTTGTCGATCCAATACATCCTAATAAAGTATGCAAGTTAAAGAAATCAATCTATGGATTGAAACAAGCATCGAGAAGCTGGAATCACCGTTTTGATGAGGAAGTAAAGAAATTTGGTTTCATCAAAAACGCTGATGAGGCTTGTGTGTATAAGAAGGCTAGTGGGAGCACAATAACTTTCCTAGTATTGTATGTTGATGACATACTACTATTTGGAAATGACATTCCAACCTTGGAAGGTGTAAAAACCTCGCTTGGAAGTTGTTTTTCCATTAAGGATCTTGGTGAAGCCGCCTATATTCTGGGATAAAGATCTATAGGGATAGATCAAGGCGGTTGATTGGTTTGAATCAAAGTGCATATATTGATAAAATCTTGAAAAGGTTCAAGATGGAGAATTCTAAGAAAGGTACCGTACCTATTCAAAGAGGAACGATATTGAGTACGACTCAATGTCCAAGCTCAAAGGAAGAGCAAGATAAAATGAAGGCAATCCCATACGCATCTGCTATAGGATCCATCATGTATGCAATGATATGCACTCGACCGGACGTGTCATGCGCCTTAAGCATGACAAGCCGTTACCAGCAGAATCCTGGAAACAGTCATTGGATGGCTGTTAAGAACATACTTAAGTACCTAAGGAGGACAAGAGATATGTTCCTGATCTATGGATCTGGTGACGAGGAACTCGTTGTAAAAGGTTACACGGATGCAAGTTTCCAAACCGATCGTGACGATTCACGATCACAATCGGGATACATTTTCATTCTGAATGGAGGAGCTGTCTCTTGGAAGAGCTCCAAGCAGGATGTGGTGGCTCTATCAACTACAGAATCAGAATATGTCGCCGCCTCATTGGCAGCTCAAGAAGCTGCATGGTTGAAGAAATTCATTGCCATCTAGGGGTTGTCCCTTCCATTCAGGACCCCCTAGAAATTTTTTGTGACAACGAGGGTGCGATTGCTCAAATCAAGGAACCCCGTGCTCATCAAAAGACTAGGCACATTGAGCGGAGATTCAACTACATACGAGATGAAGTTGAAAAGGGAAAGATATGTATTCGCAAAGTTCACACGGATCAAAACGTTGCTGATCCTCTCACGAAGCTCCTTGAAAAGGCAAAGCATGAAGGTCATACTTGTGCCATGGGACTTCGATATTCTAGTGATTGGATATGATCTGTAAATTTAGCATTTGGATATATGGAATTTTCTATTATTTGAATAAAATTATTTGGTTATAATGTTTCAAATAATATTCCAATTTAGCATGTTTAATCCATGAGTAAAATGTTTACTCTAAATGTCCGTAGTCGTTCATACTTGTGGGAACAAGTTTGAAGGTAAGACTATTATGAACTTGGATTGGTTGATATTCATAAGGATGAATATAGAGCAATGGGTTGCTACCAAGGTTCATAGATATTTGTGGGTTACAAATATTGGACTAACCCGCATCTCAAATTTTACTACATGGAATCTTATTGATTGATCAATAAATTTGAGTAAGGCGAATATCATTTGGTATCCTCCGACCTGAGATACATATTGGGTTTTGATGTTCACCAAGTATTATACCTTGAGCATATTCTTCACTGTCCTGAAATAGTGGACAGTACATAAGGATATGTCCAGGTATAACACGAGGTGTTTGTGAGAAACGTATGTAGTCAAGATGGAATTTGTTCCTCTTATTCGTTGAGAGTTAGATGTCTAAGGCCTGATTAAGTTAAATCAACAAGGAATGATCATTCTGTGTCCTTGGATTTAACATGACATCTGTAACAAAAGGATAGATGATTAATTCACCTAATTCATATCAAGTAGGGTACTTGAAAGGGATGATGTTATTGAATGGCTATAAGTCATGCGTATTAAGGGTAGTAAACCGTTGTTAGGCGGTATTTACTGCTTGCATCAATCTTCTATAATCTTGGGCAAGTGGGAGATTGTAGGATTCTATGTGCCCAAGACACTTAGAATATTGATGTGGTTAGTACGTTATGATCCAAGTCGGGTTATACCCAATAACAAGCTTAGCAAACACCCAATAATATTTATTGATGATATGATCATGCAATAAAATATTAACACCAATTTAGAAAATGGGTTTTCTAAACAAGTTGCATATGACATGGAACAATTTATTAGGATATTTTGTTCAATGATATTATTTGTAATGTTATTTATATTAGTTAGATGACATTACAAATTAATAATGGCTATATATGTATACAATTATTGGTTAGTTGTATACATTTTCTAAGAGAGACCAAATTATAAGACCCACAACTTGTGTATTGTGTTAAATAAAAAAAAGGGGGAACCCTTTTCAAATGAGATTTTCGGCCACCCCCCCTTGTTTCTATTGGACCACTTTTCTTGAAAGAAAATACAATTAAGGGGTCTTGAAAGAACTTGTTCCAGCCATTATTTTTTTTCAATTGACATGCAACAAAGAAAAACCCTCTCTTCTTGCTCTCCTCTTGTTCACGGAAATAAGCAGCAGAAAATTGTTTTTTTGAGCTTCATCTTGGTGTATCTCTACCTAGCAAGAGGTGTTTGTACAAGGCTTGGGGTATAAACACTTGAGGGTTCCTTTCTTGGAACTTTGGGGTCGATTCTATCTTCTAACATCATCAAAGTTGCTGCTCAAACTCACGGTTTTGGAAGCCTCAATTTGGCAGCTTACATTTGGTGTTTTGGAGTCCAAATCCAAGCAAGTGCGAAGGTAACTCAAAGCTTTGTGGGAGTCGACGTTAGAGGACGTCCAACTTGGAAGCTTTAGCAACATTTCAGCCTTCAAAATCCTTTCATTCATCAACATCTAACTGCTGGAAGGAGGTAGTTTTTGGCAGCCTTTGAGGTTGCCATATTGTGTTATTTTATGTTCACATAGCTTGTCTATTCACATAAGAATGATCCTCATGATTTGGGTTGTTTTTCATAACAATGAACATATAGAAGATAAGATTTTCAGCTTTAAAAATTGGTTTTAAAAGCCATATATCCGCTGCGTTTTTCAGAATGTTTAAAAGATTAAACATGGATTTTGTGTTCTAGCAAACCCGTCATGTAAGTGCACTATTTTGTTTTTTAATACTATTAGCTTCGGTGCACAGTTGTAAATCATTTAATATGTTATCATTGTGTTCTAGTAACCTAGCAAATTTCAAATCTATGCTTTCTCTAAATTTGTTACATTCATCACAAGCATGTTTTTGAAACACTTGGTCTTTAGTACTTACATGTGAGGAATGAGTTGAATCAGCTATCATTGTAGAGGTAGACTCTTCATGTTGGAGATTCTGAACTTCTTGCTTTGAGTTCTTCCTCAACCAAGTGATGTACCACATTCACAGCTTTGTTAGTATTTGACATTACTTGTTCAACTTTGATCTCACCTTCACTTGCAGAACCCTCATCCAATCCCTTAACACAGCCATGTTTGATTCACCTGGAGACACAAAGCGGGAGGTCCAGTCTTGTCCTTATCACCTTGAGCCGTCAAGGCCTTTGTCTCTTTGCCTGAAGAGGTAGCTCTACTCATGGTTTGTCTTGACGGTTAAAGGTGGAAAATGGATTTCCATTTCCTGTTTTCTTGGGCTTTATACATTCCTCCTTAAAATGCCCATTTTCACCACAATTAAAGCAAGTGACTTTGGTGTTGTCAAAGCCAAATGTTGTGACCTTTGTGACTACTAAATTCTGCCCCGTCTTTTTAAAAAACTTTTTCGTTCGTCTAACTGCACTTGTAAGAGCCCACATAATATCCATCCTCTCCAGCTCGTTCTCGTCAACCTGCTCGTAGTCTTCATGTGCAAGATGACAATTCCCGATCTTCCCAGCAACTACACCGTCATATGATTGAACAACAACTGCAAGAAGATCCATGTGCTCCTTGGCAACCTCCACTGTAACATTACTGAGATTCTCAGTCTTCAACTTCGTAGTGTTGGCTTGAGGAACTGTATACTGGGTTCCAGATGACCCTGACCTTTCTGGTCCTGAAGTACTAGTTTGGGTAGGAGCTGGGAACTGGACACGAAAGCGGTTTGCAGTGGTGCTCCTAAACTGGTTGGAGTAGGAAATGAGTTGTAAAGTGTCGGATTCTAATCGTAGGAGCTTTTCTGTGACTTGTACTTCATTCTCAGTTCCTTTTCTATTAATTTCAGGATGAAGTCATTTATGTCTAACTTTGCAAGAATATCATTCTGTCTAAGAATAGACACAAACGATTCCTACTTACCCGGCAAACCATCTGCTAAACTTGACACTTTATCTTCCATCGACGTTGTTACACCATGAGTGTGCAGCTCACTTATCAGATTGTAGAACCTGTCAATGATGCCATCCAAGCTCTCATTCCCTATCAAATAGATGTTATAAAACTCCTTCTTAAGAGCCTTAGCCTTTATAGCCTTCAACGTTGCATTCCCATCATATCTCATCTCCAACGCTTCCCATAACTTTTTTGCTTGCTTTTTCTTAGAGAACTGATGAAAGATATCTTTCGGTATCGACTGAGTCAACAGGGCATACACTTTCTATTCTCCATTGTACTTAACCTTCTAGCTGTCATTAATTCCTTCTAGAGTCTGCTTAACTCTATCAGCACCGACTGGCATAGTGTAACCTGTTTATTGGATGCCCAAATATTGGGATCAACTCCACTTAGATACATGTCGAACCTCTGCTACCATTGTGGATAATCATCTAATGTTATAAGCTTCGGTGGTTTATTATGATTCCCAATTTCATTTTCTAGAAGCAGAAGGTTCTAGATGCGAGAGTCCCTACCAGCAGTAAAGGCAGTGAATTGATCTTCCATTTCTATAAAGTTTGAACTTTAGAACAAGACTAGTTCACTCGTGCGAATGGACAAATGCGTATGAGCCAATCATGCAATTGGACAAATGCGGATAAGTCATTGCGGATGACTCAGTAATGCATATGGACAATGCGGATGACTCAGTCGTGCGAATGGACAATGCGGATGACTCACTCGTGCGAATGGACAATGCGGATAACTAATGCGGATGGCTCAATCGTGTGAATGAGCTAATGCGGATAACTCAATCGCACGAATGAGGTATTCGTGTGACTGAAGGCTGCTGTGTTTGAAAATTTTTGAGTTTTGACACTTTGACACGAATTATGGCTTTACCCAGAAACCCTAATTTTCCGTATACTGAAGACCTGGAAACGTTGAAAACACCATTTTGCTTAAGAAGATGACCTTCTTGAATGAAAAACGTCAGTTTAACACCAAAACTAATTGAATCACATGCAAAATCGGGAGCCAAAGCTTTGATATCACTTATGAGGACCGTGTATGTATGGAGTACTAATTGATTAGTTGTGAACCCGAATCAAATACTGCGGAATCCTATTTGATTGGCGATCCAATCAGTGAGAACGAAAACACGATCGATCTAACGATTAAAGAAACGTTAAGATTGAGTAGAAAATGATTAGATGCAAACTATGAAGTTGGAATATGCGTTACAGACGCTGTGGAGGGCTAGGTTAAGATTGTATACGATATATAGTTTTTCCTTGAATTATGTGGTATTTATAGGTTTGTAGTCTTCATTGGTGTTACTGAACCATTAACATGGTTCAGTCGTGCGACTTACCCATGCGACTAATTCATACGCATGACTAAAAGTTTAGTGGTGCGATTGAGTCATTCTCATGTTTCAATCGTACGACTCGTCCAGTCTCCTATTCCAGTCGTGCAACAAGTTGATTAGCATGATGTCATAAGGCGTATGATCCATAAGTATGGTCCATTAGCATAATTAATCATTCAAAAACTTAAAACCTATATAATAAGTTCATATATATTAATTAATGATACATTAACATCAAAGCACAAATCATATATCATTATATCGTTACATTACACCTTTGAAAGACATGAAAGACTTTTACATTATCACATAAACTAGGGAGATATGTATCAACAATATTTCATTACTTCATCAAATTACACATATGTAAGAAATGAAAGACTTTTACATTTAAGCACATAAACTACGTACACATGTATCTACAAACTCCCCCTAGACCTAGTTTAATCTATTATCTAACATTCTTCACATGTTCTTGGAAATTCTTGTACTTCTATTCTCTTGTGACTCCTGCATGTATCTCGAATGCAAAGTAGAGCCTTATAATGTGTTGAAATAGAAGAGCTTGTATAATGTCCTGCGTGTCATAGGATATTGGCCACTTGAATAAAGTATAGACATCTTCAGCATATAAGTTAGTGAGCCACATTGGGTCAAATACCCTGATTGTCTCTATTTTCCCATCTATGTTCAAAACTATGACTGCTTCCCCTATCCTCTAGTCATAATACCACCATTTGAAGTGCGGAGTGAAGTCCTAAGGCATTTCCATAAGGGAATCTTGGACATTGTCCATGGAGGACTCCACTTAAGCACTACTTTAGGGTTTCCAAATATAGGATCAACTTCAGACTTATGAATGAACCTCTTAGGTTGTTGAGGTCTAAAGTTTACCTACTGCTGTGGTATTCTTTCTTCAATGCAGCCTCAAACCATCGTGATATCTTTCTTGGATTAGCATACAACAGACCTAAGCATGCTAGTCGGTTAAGCTCAAAACCAGGAAGAGTCTTCAGATCATGTGGGTATATGAAGTACTCACTCCCTTTCTCCCTCTTAATAGCATATACTTCCAAATCTTCGAAATAAGCCCACGCTATAATCTTGCCTGACACTTTCTAATATCTTTTGACTCTCTAAACTTGGTGTAGGCATTTTGTTTTAGGGGTGCGCGTTGGGCTTTTACACAGCAAAACAAGCTGCCCAATCACATTCTTGATATCAACATTAGCATCCGAAACTTGGGCTGTACTTTCTTCCTTTTCCTTTCTTTCTCTACCTCCTCCAACATGTTGGGGATAACATATCCTTCCTCGTTAGTATACTATGGATAGTGCTCTACAATGACATCGCCTATCTCTATTTCATCCACGTCTTTCAGCTCATCATCACTCACAACGTCAACTTCTGGAGCATCCTTGACAAGCTCGTCAGGATTCTCTGAACATTTCAACGAGCTGCTTGTCTATTAGATCATGGATGATCTCTCCTTCATTTTGTGTGTAGCTCACAGATCTTCTAACAATCCCTTGCAAGTCAAGAATCATGGTAAGTTGAGTCTTGACTTGCTAAACGGGAGCAACATCATTTTCATATGTCTGTTCAGCTTCATCGGTTTGATTAAACACTAAGCACATCACACATAAATAGTTAATCAAGACATTTAAACATCAATAATCATTAATTACATTAATGTAATACATAATTCAAGTACAAAGGATTCAAATACAAAAGCATCTAATCATTACTTTGCCTTGGTCAGGTTCTCTTCAGCTTATGGAGGTGAGGATGAAGCTCCTTGATCTTGATTTCTTTTGGTCCGCTACTCCTTAACTGGTGGATTAGAGGCTGACACAGATGCATCACCTTCTTGATCATCCTCATCATTATCATCACCTTCTTTTCCTTTTCCACTTATTCCCACTCCCTCGTCATCACCATCATCTTCCTCAGATTCATCTTCATCCTCATCATCATCATTATCCTCATCATCACTATCATTGATCTTTAATGGCACACTTTTTGATCCCTTAAGCTTTAGCAAGATACTTTTGTTCTTCTCAAGCCCTTCAATCCGCTATACCGACGCCAACACCAGCTCGTTTTTACTCTTTAGTGCTTGGTGGGCTCATCCTAAGGCTCTCTCACACCGAGCGTTCTTCTCACTTAGATGAGCTATTTGCTTCGCTTGAGCCATATCCATCGCCATCAGTTGATTGATCGGAGTAGCCCTCAGATCATCAGTAGCAATAAGCTTTAGCACCATCCTGTTTAGCAAGTGTTAATGTGAAATGGGTGGAGGGACGAGCTTGGTGAGTGGTTGTGGTAGAGGTGGATGTGGTGAAGATAGGAGGAGTTATGGGAATGGATTATGGACAAGTAGGTGTACGAGTGGTGGATGGAGTGGTGGTTGTGGTAGTAGGTGTGGTAGTGGTGGTGGTTGTGGTGGCCGTGGCTATGGCAGTGGCAGTAGTAGCTGTGAAAGTGGTAGTAGTAGATGTGATCAAATTAAATCTTGGCCTCTTACCCTTTTTGCCATAAGGGTGGGCCATCCTCTTCTTCCAGGATCCCTTGGAGACAGAGGCTCCCCTTGAGCTAAGTGGTTGGTCTGGGGTGTAAGTAGGATGAGTAACATCTGTAGCATAACCCTTCGACCTAGCCTGGCGTCTGCCAACCTCCTATTTCCCTTTGTCGGTGGCCATAACCCGACTCCCGACAGTCCGAACTAGAGGCTCATCATCACAAACTTCCTCTTCATCAAACAGGAAGTCTTGGTGGAAAGCAACCTTCTCTGTCTCACCAGCTGCATCACCACCTTGACGATAATCATGGTCGTTATCATCGTCGTCTTCTTCATTGATGGGTAGCTCAATTGGCTCAACATTAGAGTCACTATCATCGTGACACCACTTCTTGTGAGAGGGCGCCATATAATCTTCACTGCCCAAATGCCTGAACAATCTCCTGACCGGGGGCTTCACCTACTTCCCTTGGTACACCTTCATCCCAACTAATCTTGTGTCATCCATCACCTCTAGACTCACATCATCGTCTTTCTCCTTAGGCGGCAAAGGAAACTTCTCGTTAATAATCATCTGTAAAAACCTCGGGTACATACACAAGCCTTCCTTGCCCTTGGCCACGAGGTTCTCGACAATGTAAGAGAATATCATGTTGGAGAAACTGAATAGGTGGTTAAGTACCAGAGCAACACATGTGTTCTGGATTTGATTTGACATCTCGTCAAATCTTTCTCTCCTTCATGCTATGCACTTAAGAATGACATGAGCCAAGTACTTAAACTAGGGGCACAGGTTGCTCTTATTGAGCACAGCTGCGTTAATGTCGCCAGTGTACTTCATCCTTAGGAAACATCTCCTAACAGTCAGAGGATGCAGCTTTATTGGGTGGGCACCATCCTCTCCCAGATCCAGGACTCGCCTTAGATCGTCTGCAGTAATCCTAATCTCTTGTCTAAAGATTGAGCTCCGGATATTATGGGGCTCTATAGACCTATCAACTGTAGCACCTTCCCAGAAGGTCTGTTGTAATGTTCTCTATGGTGTGCAGGGTGTAGATATGGCCTTGAAGGTCCTCGATCTCCTCAAAAAGGCTATGATCCCAGCAAACTCGGAAGCATTCCGAGTAGTAGCATCTAAGTGAGCACAGATGTTGTGCTTCGTGCTCATGGTCCATCAATGAGCCATGATGCCACAACACAAGAAATTATACATTACATTTTTGCATAACAGAAGATAGTTTCAACTTAAACTGTTTTGATCAAACTAGCTCAGTCGTGCGAATGAACCATACGATTGAGTTTTAGTCGTACGATTGAGTTCAGTCATCCGATTGAGCTTGCGGCTATGTTTAGCCATGCGATTGAGCCTGCGACTAAACTAAGTCGTATACCACCCCATGCGGTTGAGTCAGTCGTGCGACTGAACTCATACGCTTAATTCATTTGTGAGATTGAGTCATGCGCCTGGCATAATCGTGTGACTAAAGTTCATTAGAATGACCATTCACATCCTTCGCGATTGAAACCCTGGTTTTGAATCTTTGTCAAAACTTTATTTTAGACTTTTTGTTTAGACTCATTTGACTCGTAGGGACACGAAATATCACTGAATGTCCTTTAGATCAACTTTTATGTCCATTTAAGTGGTCTATTTTAGGGGTTAGTCTTTGTTCTAGGTTTTAGCCTAATCGGTCCTTAAAGATGCGATTAAGACGTTCATTTGGATTGATTTCAGTCACCCACTACCTGTAGATGAGTAGAACACACATTAGAATCACAATCCATAGGTACTAACAATCAAACGAAATTTAGGCAGAGTGTCTGTGAGTATGGGCGATTTCAAAGAACTTAAAGGGTGGTAAGGGTTACGACCGACTGACCCCTTATTTATACTATTTTAAAACTATAGTTGTGCGACTGGACCCATACTTGTGCTCCAATCATGTGACTGGGCCCACACTCATGCTTCAGTAGTGCAACTGGGGTTCAGTCATGCGGCTAGCTCATACTCCTTCATCCATTCGTACCATTGGTTTAGTCTTGTAGTCCAATCGCAAGGTTGTCCCATACTCATGGTCTAATCATGTGACTGGCTCATACTTATGGTTCAATCGTGTGATTGGCTCATCCTTATGATTCAATGGTACAATTGGGTCATACATATGAGTTTGACCTCATACACTTTCAAACACTTCAAATTTTAACCACTAATATAACATTAAGACCCTTTAATAGCATTTGATCACCTCGGACATGATCATTTAGTTTGGAACTCATTGATCACCTCAAACGTTATCCTTTTAATTTAAAACCCATTGGTCACCTCAAACGTGACCCCTTTTAGTGAGTGATTCATAGAATTCATCTTGTTTGGCCCAATAGCATCTCTCAGTCACACGACCGGTCCATTAGCATGGCTCAGTTGTACGACTGAGTGTCATTCGCATATGCTCCTACGAATGACTCAGTTTCATGTGTTTACAACATATCAGGTGTATTACATTAAGTCTAGACTATTCGTCAAGCGACGGACACGCTATATATGACAATATATGCTCCAACAGGATTTCAGCAAGTAAGTTACTCTTACCCCTAAAGAAAGTTATTGTTACCTTTAGAGTAACTCTATGTGCCTATAAAATCAAGGCATAGGGTCACACATTAGGGCATCCATTATTACACCAATTAATTATTTGAATCCTAGCAACCACAACAATATTATTTATTTGAATTGTTCTTCATATTAATTCCTTATATTCAATTGTTTTTATCATGTATGTGAACTGTTCTTCATATTAATTCAATTTTAATCACTACTCAATGATAATGAAAACCATTTGAATCAAACTTGGTCTCTATTCCTTATATTCACTTGTTTTTATCATTTATTTAATTTGCTCTTCATATTCATTCATCTTACAATTGTTATTTCATTATCAATTGAGTAAAACTATGAACAGTGATAATTCTACAATCATTGTTCATTAGATCTAACCAAATATTTCCCTGCACCGATCCTTAGATTCACAGAAGAACAAAAAAGTCACTTTTGCAGTATTCTGTTCAAGCTTTCAAGCTTATATGGGTAGTACTCTAACACTTGCACACATTTACCAACAAGATCTTCATGAACTTCATCCTGATGAAGTAGAAGAGATGGATCTAGAATGGAAAATGGCCATGATTGCATATAGAGCCAGAATTCATCTAAGAATAAACAAAAACTTAGCAGCAGCATGTAGAATAACAAAGATTAGGGTTGATAAGTCCATGGTGAGATGCTACAAATGCAATTTGTAAGGGAATTTCTCAAGCGAATGCAATAAAAAATCAACTTCTTATATGAGACAAATCAACAACATTAGTCTCAACAACATCAATCTCATCAACTATCCACAATTCAAAGAACTTTCAAACACCTTCAGCTTACAAACTCATCTCCACCAGCCACAATGTAACACCTGGTTATTTCTTTTAAAGTTAGTAAAAGAGAATAAGGTGAAAGAAAAAGAAAGAAACACTATTTAACTAAGTTGAGGGGTTAAAAGTGTCAAAAGGACAAATTGTTTGAAAATTTGGGTGTAAAAGGTGATGGCCGCCCATGTTGTCTGCCTACATCTTTTCATTCTGATATTTCTAGAGAGGGAAAGTGAAAGAGAGAAAAAACTTTGAGGTTGAAGAGGAACAGAATGAAAAGTGTGAATTCAGGTAAGAATTCGTGTGTTTATGATGTTCTTAACTGGTTTTATCCTCGGTTGTATGCTTATGTGTGGTTGTGTGTTCAGGTGTGTGTTTTGGTGGGTTTCTAGGTGTGAACTCAATTTGCAAACAGGTTTGAGAAGTCTTAACCAAAGAGCCGCAAAGGTGAGTTTTAGAACCCCCTCTTTTTACTTATTTTAACTGTTTTAGGGCTGGAAATACATGAATGTACGTTTTTAGAATACTAGGGTTTCATAACCGTTTGTATTGTTAAGTGCTCTAAGAAAGATTAACATGTTGTCTTTATTTGTTGTTTAATAGTTTGTAATAGTATAGGGACTATTTGTGTAATTTTTTAGTTCCTTTACTTTTTGTTTTCAGTATAAATAGCTTAGACTTGCACGTAGATAGAGAGAGATTCGAACCTGCTTTCATACTTGTAATTGTCTTAGCTTGATATTAATGAAAACATGAATTTTGTTGATATCTTGTTTTGATTTGATTACTTTGTGTGAATTTCTTTGAATTGTGTTCATAAATCATCACAGATTGATTCATTTGATCCTATCAAATGGTATCAGAGCTATTGGTAAGCTATTAGTGATTGATTTTTTTGAAGTTTATCGAACTTGAAAACCTCAAAAATCTCACTGGATCTGTGATTGAGATACAATTCATTGAAAATTTGTGAATTTTAGTTATGTTTCATCATCACAAACATGATTTGAAGCACAATTAGCAGTTCAATTCATCAAATTCAAGTAAATTTGTTGAATTTGTTGTTCGAAAAAGAGTTGAAGTTTTCGAACTGAAATTTCAAAAATTGAGTGATTTGTTGTTGAAATTGGAGAAATTGATATTAGAAGAATGTTTATGGGCATAAAACTCACTTAATTGAAAAGTTTCAATTAATTTCATCAACATTTGAAGAATTCAGAAGCTCTGAGTCTGTTATTTTCATATGAACATGATGAATGTGACGCATTAGGGTTGAAGTTTGCTGAAAAATTGTCCATGTGTTAGGCGTTTGACTACTGTTTAGTCGCACCAACACTAGACGTTTTCAGTTCAGACGTTTGAACACTGTTCGAGAGAGTCTAGACGTCATTGTTGAGAAGTATTTGAACTGTTTAGATGTTTGAAAACTGTGTAGGCGCATCAACACTGTGTAGGCGCATCAACACTGTGTAGACGCCTTACTACTATTCAGACGTTTTACAACTGTTCAGATGTATCAATTTTAGGTGTTTTGAAAAAAAAAATCTAACGCATTCCTTTGGACAACTCTCAACTTAGACGCATCAACTATTGAGGTGTTTGAATATTGTTAAGACGTTTCAACTCGATACTTCGAATTTAAAAAATAAAAATAAAAAAAAATTCTATGAAATTATTTTAAAAATTCAAAATCTAAAACAACAAAAATATAAAAATGGTGAAATCAGAAGATTCTGAAAACAGGAGTTCCAAAACATAAAAATAGAGTTGATTTCAAAAATTGGTCTGTTAGGCTAAAACAACATTTTAATTCCATTGACACTGATCTTTGGAAATCTATAGAAAAAGGACCATACATTCCTATAATAAATGATGGACCTGACAGAGGGTTTGTGTACACTAAAGATTCTCCAGAACCTTATCTAGAAGATGATCTTCAAGGAGATGATCTGAAAAGAGTTAAGAATGATATTAAGCCTATTCATTGATGTGTAAAGCATTGAAGATCATTTGTGAAGGAGGTAAGGAGATTCAAAATCTAAAGAAACAAAAGCTGAAAAAACAATTAGAATTGTTTCAACATTTGTCTGGAGACACAATAAATCAGATGATGACAGATTTGTTCAACTCATAACTGAGATGTCAACAGCTGGTATCAAACCTGATCTTGAAGATTTAAATCTCAGACTACTCAATGCTACCATCATCATGGAAACAAACTGTAACTCTACTAAAGCATACTGAGAAGTTTCCAATGGATCTAGATCTTCTTATTGCAAAAATAGAATCAGTGGAGATTGATGAAAGCTCAAGGAACAATGATAGAGCAGCATCAATGTCTCAATATTAGTTTGTTGCTTCTCCTGCAACCACTATAGAGAATGCATTCATGGCAAAGAGTGAGAAAAGTCCTGAACAAGAGGGAGATCTATTTGTTGGAGTAGGATTTTTCACTGACTCATCATTTACCAGTGCACCTGCTTATACAACTCAGACTCATTCTCAATCTCCTCCTAAACCACAGTCCCAATCATCAAATATTCAAAGAGAGACTTCTTCATCATCTAACTCTACTAAATCTAGCAAAGTTAAAGATTGGATAATATCCTATTAGAGGATGAAGAGTCCAAAACTGCATTCACTGCGTTTATGGCCAGCTTTCAAGCATATCAAGGTAGTCATTTAACTCAACTAGATTTTGTTTTGCAGGATTTATTTGAGATGGATCCTGAAGATGTTGAAGAGATGGACCTGAACTGGCAGATGGTGATGATTGCCTACAGGACTCAAAAACATTCTTATGTCAACAAGAAATACAAGCCAAGTGCAAACAAGACTGTTGGATTTGACAAGTCAAAAGTTAGATGTTTTAATTGTAACAGTTATGGACACTTTTCAAGAGAATGCAAAGCTCCAAGGAATAATAGAGGAAGTGCTCAATCAAGCTCAAGCAATCAAAGGTTTCAACAAGCTCAGAAGACTTTTCAAAAGCCTTATCAAAGTCTTCCTATGCCAGAGCTTAAAGATGAAACCAAATCATCTGATGAAACAAAGAAAGCACTAGTAGTCAGCATAAAAGATGGATACGATTGGAGTGCATATGCACATCAGTTTACAAATGAATTAACATCAATTTTATCTCTTATTGCAGAAATTCAAGAAGAAGATTGGTCAGAAAACAATGACCCAAAAGTGAAAGTGATGAAGAGGATGATGACTATGATTAGAGTGACAAGTCTGATCCTAAGGAGGATACAGAGGAAGTAGCTCTAATGGCTCAGTCTGATCAACCAAGGTTAACTCTACTACTTCAAAACCTCAAACCACAGTTCCAAAATTTCCTGAAATACCATCAGAAGTAACAGAAAAACTTTGCACCAAATCATGCTATGAACATATTGAACACTACAGAAACTATTCATTCAAAACCTGTGAAAAGCTAAGACAAGAGGAATCTATACATAACCAACTTAAATCTGATCATAAAACTGCACATCAAAAGATTATCTCTCTTTAAACTTCATGGAACAAAACAATCAAAGATTTAGAAATTGTTACCAAACAACTAGATGAGATGACCAAGAATCTTGAACAAGAGAAAATAGCACATGCTGCTACTCAAGTTGATCTGGCAAAAGTAAAGAGTTCAAAAATGATAGTAGAAATACTAATTAGTGAAAGAAAAGATAAACAAAAACCAGGGTTAGGTTTCACTGATGAACCTATGCCTGAATCTATCACAAACACACTACTAGCGAACTTTAATACTCATGATCATTCACCTGAAAATAAAGCAAAACTTAAAGCCTTCCAGATCAAAAATAAGAATGCAGAAGAAGAAAAAGAAAATGATCAAGTGTTTGTTGAAAAAGATCAAGAAAAAATCAAAAATGGTCATCCAATCAAGATAAAATCATATGAACCAAAACAACCAAAACAAAATATCTCTTCTCATCAATTCATGATCTAATAGAAGAAGTGAGAGTTCAAAACAAGGATAAACAACAGATAGGAACATCAGAAGATTCAAACACCATCAATCTAAAACATTTTCAATGAGAAAATGAATCTTCTTTAGTTGATGTTCAATCTGAAAATAAACCAAGTTCTTCTAAACCAAAGAATCAAAGAAGAAGAAAGAAATCTGCAAAAGCAACATCTGAACAAAACAAATGTTCAGAAAATTTGATTAAAATAACAAATCAAATATCAAAGCTTAAACCAATAAAATTTGTGTCAGCAGGTATGTTAAATATGAATTCTCGTCCAAATAATAAAGCAAATATTATGAACAAATTACACTCTGATCTAAAATCTAGTTCAGATTCAAAGACTTTCATTGTAGCAAAAAGGTTTGTTACTAATAAATTCAAGAAGGAAGTTCATGTTAAACAAATGAACAATAATCAGACACAATATCAAACTGTGAAAAATGAAACACAACAGCTTAACTATTTGACACCAAAATCAAACATTATGTCATTGTCAAAAGTTAACAAAAAGTTGTTTTTAACTCCAAAAAAGTACTGTGAAATTTGTGATATGAAAAATCACAATACTGCTGAGTGCTACTTCAACAAGTACTGTCACATATGTGACATGAGAAATCATTCGACAGCAGATTGTTATTATAACAAATATTTTACTTATTGTGATGAAAAGACTCACAACACTGCAAATTGTTACTTTGGAAATAGATCTCTCACAAGAAACTTTGCAAAATCACACATGAGCAAAGGATTTGTTAATCCACAATATTTGAGAAATCAAACTAATGGATTTCAAAGAATACCTAATGTAGGTTTGAGATCTTATCCTAAGAACATTTATGTGATCTCAAAACATAACAAGCAAGAACACTTCATACCAAGATCTGTAAGGATGACTAATAAAAATATTAGTCATCAATACATTTCAAAAGATGATCAATCAAATGGTATGAATGTTCACAAAAATAAATCAAACAATTTTCAAAATAAAATTGGTAAATTCATAAAAAATAAACCTGATTTGAATAATCTCCATTATAAACAATTTACAATTATTGATAAATTTGGAAAGCCCAAGACCATCTCGGCTTGGGTAGATATCTCAACTTAACTTTCTTGTAGTGCAGGTACGCCCAAAAAGACCAATCAATATATGGTATGTGGATAGTGGGTGTAGACGGCACATGACAGGCAATACTGCCTTGCTACAAGACATTAAGTCAAAAGATGGAACTCACGTCGCCTTTGGTGGTGATGCTGGAGGAAAAATAACCAGAGAAGGAATAGTATCCAATAGGATAATAAGCTTTGATAAAGTCAACTTTTGTTCATAGTTGAACTTTAATCTTTTAAGCATATCTCAAATATGTGACAAATCATATTCTATTCTATTTGATGATTCATTTTGTTATGTTTTGAAGCCAGGTTTCAAAATAGGCAAAGCTTGGGTGATTGTTACAGCTGAGAGAGATAGAGATGTATACAAATTGGATATGTCTCAAGTTGATCCTTCAACTGAAACAACATGCCTAATTGCTAAGGCATCAAATGATGAAAGCCAGCTTTGGCATAGACGTCTCAGTCATTCAAATTTCAAAACATGAACAAGCTTGTAGCAGGAAATCATGTAATTGGTCTTCCATCTAAGAAGTTTGCAACAAATGATCACTGCTCAACATGTTTGAAGGGAAAGCAACCCAGAGCATCTTATAAGTCCAAGCCTATAAACTCAACATCCAAACCTCTTCAGATGTTACATATGGACCTTTTTGGACCAACAAACGTCAAGAGTATCGGACGAAAATCATATTGTTTAGTTATCATTGATGACTACACAAGATTTTCATGGGTTTTCTTTCTTTATGCCAAATCTGAAACAACTGATTTACTAAAAGAATTTATCATTAAAGTTGAAAATCAATTAGAATCTAAAGTGAAATAATGAGAAGTCATAATGGAACGGAATTCAAAATGCTAACATTGAAATGTTTTGTGTACAAAAAACCCAACATAAATTTTTTAAAATCATTTGGTTGTCCTGTGATGATTCTTAATTCAAGTGATCAATTAGGAAAATTTGAAGCAAAATCTGATAATGGATTTTTTGTTGGATATTCATCTGTTTCAAAAGCCTATCGTGTCTACAACTCTAGGACGAATGTAATCCTTGAAACATTCAACGTTAAATTTCTGGAAAATTCTTTTCCATCAGTTTCAAATGGTCCTGCATGGTTATTTACTTAGATTCATTATCAAACTCTTTTCAATCTAATTTGTTTGATCAATCAAATTGTCTTGATTCTACAGATAAGAAGAACTCAAGAGGAGATCTTGGATATTTCAGTGAAGATTCAGCTTCTGATGACCGAGATGATTCAAGCTCAGACTACCCATTTTTGTCATTTGTCAAGGATTCAACAAGACAAAACCATGAAAATACAGTTTCAGATCATTCAGAGTCAATTAATGAAGAAGAATCACAAAATATTCCTAGTGATGGTAATGAGTTTGTGATACCTGAGTGTGGAACATCATCCATCTCTGGTGATGTAGTTGATACAGGTAACTTTGATTACGTTGTCAATTCACCTACTCAAGTTCCAAACATCAATCCACATTCTTCTACTTTGATACATGAGTTTCCCAACTTGAATCAAACAAATCTGGATGTTAATGTTCAATGTGATGAGATTCCTACATCTTGTATTCACAAGAATCATCCAATTTCTCAGATTATTGGTTCATTGAATGAGAGAACAACAAGGAGTAAATTAGAACAAGCAAACGTATGCTTATACTCTTGTTTTCTTTCTCAAATTGTTCCTAAAAATGTTACTGAAGCATTAAAGGACAATGGTTGGATAGAAGCCATGCAAGAAGAATTACTTCAATTCTGCAAATAAGAAGTGTGAAATTTTGTGGATCTACTTGAAGGAGAAAATGCAATTGGCACGAAATGGTTATTTAGAAATAAGACTAATGATCATGGTGTTGTAATAAGGAACAAAGCGAGACTTGTTGCACAAGGATACACATAGGAAGAAGGAATAGATTATGATGAAGTGTTTGCACTAGTTGCAAGACTTGAATCAATTCGAGTTTTTCTGGCTTATGCTTCATTCATGAAATTTAAGGTGTATCAAATGGATGTAAAGGGTGCATTTTTATATGGTCCTATCACTAACAATGTGTTTGTGAAGCAACCTCCAGGCTTTGAGGATGCACAATTTCCACATCGAGTATATAAGCTCAGTAAAGCTTTATATGGACTTCATCAAGCCCCTAGAATTTGGTATGAGACATTATCACAACACTTAATCCAACATGGATACACTCAAGGGAAAATTGATCGAACTTTATTCATAAAAAGGATAATAATGATCTTTTATGTGTACAAGTGTATGTTGATGACATCATATTCGGTTCTACCTGTCCAAAATTATGCAATGAATTTGAAGAAATCATGAAATCTCGTTTCCAAATGAGTTCTATGGGAGAGATTAATTTCATTCTTGGACTTCAAGTCAAGCAAACCACAGATGGAATCTTTATCAATCAAGAAAAATTTGTTTGCAAGCTCTTAAAGAAATTTAAGTTGAAAGACTGTCTGTGCATACGAACTGCAGCAGATGTTAACACCAAGATTGAACCTGATAAAAAAAAAATCTATTGACCAAACGTTATACAGATCAATGATTGGATCTTTGATGTATTGTAATACATCTAGACCAGACATTATGTATGCTGTTTGTGTATGTGTCAGGCATCAATCAGACCCGAAAGAATCTCACTTAATTGTTGTCAAAAGGATATTCAGGTATCTCAAAGGCAAACCAGCCTTAGGGCTTTGGTATCCTTACGAGGGTAACTTTGAACTATATGGATATATAAATAGTGATTATGGTGGACGCTGTCAAGATAGAAAATCTACTTCGGGTGGGTGTCAATTTCTCGGTCCCCGATTAGTCTCGTGGCAATGTAAGAAACAAACAAATGTCTCTGTTTCAACTGCAGAAGCTGAGTACATTGCTGCATCCGCAGGATGTTCTCAAATCCTTTGGTTGCAAAACCAATTACTGGATTATGGGTTCAATTTTCTTAAATCACCAATTTCCATTGATAACATAGCTGTTATGTTCATAATAACTAATCCTGTTCAACACTCAAAAACAAAACATATCAAAATACTATATCATTTTCTTAGAGATAACTCTGAAAAAGGATTAATCATATTGATTCAAATTGCAATAGAAAAACAATTGGCAGATCTATTTACTAAATCCTTCCTACCAGGACGGTTTGAGTATTTAGTAGAATCAATTGGTCTTATAAATCATAAGTGATCTCCTTAAATCAAAAGATCATAATAAGTGCTACTCTCATTGTTAATTGCGTGTTTATATTTTGTGTGTGTGTGATTTTATGTTATTCATAGAAAAATCAAATACCAAAATAGAGTCTTTTAGAAGGAATTATGTTTTGCAACATGTGATAAATGATAGTACATTAGTGAGATCAGTTGCATACTTAACTCATTAATAAGTCTAGACATGATCAGATATGCTGTGTAGACAATATCTGACTATTATGCTGAAAAAGTAAATTCTTGTGATCAAACTAAACAGACATGCTTATGTGTATTCATCTGAGTACTTTTTAGTTGTTTTTAGCTTATCACATTGAATGTTTGTTAAGTTACACC
This sequence comes from Flaveria trinervia, assembly GCA_025506515.1. Taxonomy (NCBI): domain Eukaryota; kingdom Viridiplantae; phylum Streptophyta; class Magnoliopsida; order Asterales; family Asteraceae; genus Flaveria; species Flaveria trinervia. Next base: position 50,303,670 of record CM046443.1, on the reverse strand, counting down.
ACTGACACCTGTTGACACTGTGTGTAATCATGAGATCTGTTACAAAGCATCACTTCACATCTCTGTTATGAGTGATCATAGACTTGAAGTACTGAGATATCCTTTGTTGTAAGTCATTACACACCTGGATTCTCTTTTTGATGCAAAAAGATGCCAATGTGCACAACCTATTCAAATGAATATTCAGAGTTGATCAAATGGTTATCCATGATCATCCTCTATTAACTAAGTAACATGAACTCTGTTGATATCTATGTTTCAGGTAATAAGTTGAGTATGTGTTATGTTGGACCAAAAGAACCAATGAGCCAAGATCAAAAAACCTCTAAGTCCCACATGATATCACAACAACTGCTGAAAGCTTCATCAGCAGTTTGACAAGTACTGAAGACTTCAACAGCTGAAGATCAAGTGTTGAAGACTTCAACAGCTGAAGAACCAAAGTACTGAAGTACAACAGCTGAAGAGTTTACAAGTGCTGAAGATCACAACTGATGAACAAAGTCTGAAGACAAAGACTGAAGACATCAGCTGATGATATCTACTGAAGTCATCAGGTGATGAAACATCTGAAGTTCAAGTCTAAAGATCAAGTACTGAGGTTTCAGTAGTTTGTCACAACAGCTGAAGAGTACTTCTTCAGTAGTTGTGATATCAGTAGTTTTATATTTTTACTTTTAGTAGTTTTATAAAATGACTGAAGAGCTTGTTCTTCAGTCGTTGTAGTTTCAGTAATTTTATGTTTTTCAGTAGTTATAACAACTGATAACACTTGGCATTTTTGTAAGAAGATGTCAGCTGTTTTGACATCTTCAGTAGTTGTGTTTCAGTTGTAATAAATCTGTTAGATGTCACTATCAAGTGACATCAGCAGACATCACATCTCTTATATAAGAGGTGTCGACCTAATTGTAAGTGTGACATTTTGTTACCACGAAAGCGAATATTGAATGAAATATATTTGCAGAAATTCTCTCTCTATAACCGTCTTTGTTCTTCATTGGATATCGTTTCGTTTCGCTCTTGTGAATTGGCTAATTCATTGTTCGATTTCCGCTGCTATACTCTCTAATCAATCAAACATAGATCACTGATCCTAACAAGTGGTATCAGAGCCGGTTAATCATTGATCAATCTAACAATTGATCATTGAAACTGCTAATTGATAGCTGTGTTTGATTGAAGTAGCGTATTCGCAAGAACTGGTTATTGATTATTGAAATTCTGTCGCTTTCGTTCATTTACTTTGAGATCTCTTTTGGTTCAATTGGTTGTTGTGTTTTGTTCTAAATCTGTTTTAGCTTAATCGAATTTGATTGAATCTGAGATGACGACTCCTTCTAATGATCCTCACAATACCGGTTCCTCAACCAAGCCTCCGATGCTGGTTAGGACTGAGTATAACATATGGCAACGAAGAATGCTTCATCACCTGTCTGTTAACAGTTCAGGTTGTTGGACATCTGTGGTACATGGACCACATAAGCCTATGGTGAACAATCCGGAAACCAATCAAATGGTTCCGAAGAAGAAGGAACAATACTCTGATGAAGATCGGAAACTATTTGAGATTGATGCTAAAGCCCATGGAATTCTGGCCATGGCACTGCCTAATGAAATCTATTCAGGGCTTATGCATCATGAAACTGCTCATGATCTCTGGAATGCCCTGAAGGAACAATTCGGTGGCACAGATGAGGTCTTAGCAAACAATAGAGAAATCCTTGCCCAACAATATGAGACCTTCTCTCATAGAAAGGGTGAGACACTAACTCAACAGTTTGAGCGTTTCTCGTGCTTGATATCTGAGCTGAAAATGGTGAAACAGGAATACACCAATAGCCAGATGAACAACAGATTCCTCAGATCACTGCCTGAGAGATGGGACACATACACTATTGTCCTACGCTCCAGTGCAAATCTGGATGGCCTATCTCTCACCCAACATCATGGGAAACTGCTTACATTTGAAAGAGAGATAGAGCAGAAGAGGAAACTATCCTCATCAGGAAAGCTCATTGATGACTTTGTACCAGGGAATACTGCCTTGGTTGGTCATGAGTCAGAATATGCTGCATCTGAAAGCAATTATGATGAGCATATTGATTTCTCTTCAAATAGTTCTGATCATGCATTTGTTGGTATTGAGAGTCATTCTGGCAGTAATAGTGACAATCTATGCTTCATTATGGATGATCTGAAAGGAATAGCTGATGATGATGTAAAAGAGATGGATATTCTGAGCCAAATGGCATTGATTAATATCAGATCTCAGAAGTTCTATAAGAGAACTGGCAGGAAATATCCTGGACTCTCTGGCAAAACCAAAGTTGGTTTTCACAAGAGTAAGTTGAGGTGTCACAAATGCCAAAGGCTAGGACACTTTGCAAGGCTAGGACACTTTACAAAGGATCAACTCCATAAATTTGATCCTAAGGTGGATGCAGGGTATTTTGTTGGTTATTCATCTACTTGAAAGGCATACAAAGTCTTCAACTGCCGAACAAAGATAGTTGAAGAGACTTTTCATGTGAAGTTTAATGAATCTCCTTTGGACAAGATTCCACAAAACCCTGTGGAGTTGTTTGATTTGGACATACTGCAATATGTTCCTTATCAACCTCTAGCTGTTGCAGATCCTGTGCATAAATCATCTTCTGCAGCATGTCTTCCACCTGGTGGTATTGATGATGATGATAATATCAATACTCACCTCTTCAAGTTTAGTAACCAACTGCTTGTGTCTGCTAAATTTGATGTTCCTGTAGCTTCAGCAGTTCCATTCACAACAAATGCTGATGAGATCTCTGTTTCCTCTACATCTTTTGAGTTACCATCTAATTCTTGGTTTCAAGTGTCTACATCAACATCTGCTATGCTGAAGGTTCTACAAACACTTGCACAGATCTCATTGTTTATCAAGAACTGAAGAATCACCCCATGTCTCAGATTATTGGTGATATCAATGCTGGTGTTTCAACAAGAAGTCAATTGTTCTAACTTCTGCTTCTATGCTCTCTTCATCAGTCAGCTAGAGCCAAAGAACTACCATGTTGCTTTGAGAGACAATGGATGGGTTGAAGCTATGCAGCTTGAGCTACTTCAGTTCAAGAAACAGCAAGTGTGGGAACTGGTTCCTCTTCCCCCAGGTAAGTGTGCAAAAGGCACTAAATGGGTGTTTAGGAATAAAACTGATGAAAATGGGCTTATTGTTAAGAACAAGGCTAGACTGGTTGTACAGGGGGTTTCACAAGAAGAAGGTATTGACTATGATGAAACCTTTGCCCTTGTAGCCAGACTAGAGGCAATCGAATTGTTTTTAGCCTATGCTGCGTTCCACAATCTTAAAGTTTTTCAAAACGATGTCAAAAGTGCCTTTTTATATGGTAAAATAAAAGAAGAAGTTTATGTGTGTCAACCACCAGGCTTTGAGGATAATAAACATCCTGACTGGGTGTATGAACTTGATAAGGCTCTTTATGGGTTGAAACAAGCTCATAGAGCCTGGTATGAGACACTCTCTACTTTTCTTCTTAAGAATAATTTCACTAGAGGCTCCATTGATAAAACATTGTTTATTAAGAAGGTGGATCAGCATAAGCTACTTATTCAGATTTATGTTGATGATATCATTTTTGCATCCTCTGATCCCCAGTTGTGTGATGATTTTACAACATTAATGAAAAAGAGGTTTGAAATGAGTGCAATGGGAGAATTACAGTTCTTTCTAGGTTTGCAAATTAAGCAAAAGGCTGATGGAACCTTTATTCATCAGTCAAAATATACAAAAGATCTTTTGAATAAGTTTGATTTACAAAACTATAAGCCCTGTTCTACTCCCATGTGCTACACCACACAACTAGATGCTGATCAGAAAGGTAAAGCTATTGATGAAACACTTTACACATGTATGATTGGGTCCTTGATGTATTTAACAACTTCTAGACCAGATATTATGTTTGCTACATGTGTTTGTGCTAGATTTCAGGCTGCTCCTAAAGAGTCTCATTTGATTGCAGTCAAGAGAATCCTTAGATATTTGCAAGGTACACAATCTCTGGGTTTATGGTATTCCACTGGACACTCTTGCAAATTAGTTGCTTTTTCAGTTAGTGACTATGCAGGGTGCAAGTTAACTAGAAAGTCAACTTCTGGTGGTTGTCAATTCCTAGGCAACTGTTTGATTTCTTGGCAGAGTAAGAAACAAACATCTGTTGCTACATCAACTGCTGAGGCCGAGTACATTGCTGCTGCAAGCTGTACTTCTCAGGTACTCTGGCTTCAGAACCAGCTTCTGGACTATGGCATTACAGAGACTAAGACTCCATTATTAATGGATAGTGCTTCAGCTCTGTGTATTGTCAAAAATCCAGTCCAGCACTCTAGGACCAAACATATAGAGATCAGACATCATTTTATTTGGGATTGCTTTGAAAAAGGTTTGATTGGTCCTAAGTTTGTGCCTAGTGCTGATGAGCTTGCAGATATTTTTACTAAGCCTTTGGATAGTTCTACTTTCCAAAACCTTGTGTTAAGGCTTGGTATGCTGCAGCTAGAATAAGTGACAACTACTGATGATTTCAGTAAAAATTACTGATGATCATTGGTAACCATGTCATATATAAGTACTGATGAGTCCTTTCACCTTCAGTAGTTTTTATAACTACTGATGGCTAAATGCCTCACAAGTACTGAAGTACTTTATCTGTTCCAAACTACTGATTTAGTTACAACTACTGAAATCAGTACAAACAGATAAGTACTGATGTCCTATAAAACACCTGAAAAGCAGACAAAGTCTGATGAGTAAGTGTTGAGCACTGTATGAAACAGCTGAAAGGCTATGAATTGACGAAAACTACTGAAGAGAACTTTCTCTTCAGTTGTTTCTACAACTGCTGTTTCATTCTAAACAACTGAAGCAAAACCATGTCTTCAGTAGTTTTATAACTACTGATGACTAATACCAAGTCTTGAGCTGTTTACAACAACTGATGACAAAACCACTGTCTTCAGTAGTTTCACAACTACTGATGACAAACACCAAGTCCTTAGTTGTTTCATCATCTGAAGTCAAAACCATGGTCTTCAGTAGTTTTCTAACTATTGCTGCCTAACACCACGACTTCAGCTGTTTCAACGTCTAAAAGGGTAATACCATGTCAACAGTCATTTAAAACTACTGATGACTAACACCAAATCCTTCAGTCGTTTTCTAACCCGTACCCTATAAATATCCCTGACCTAATCCTTCCAAGCCTCATCTTCTTCAAACCTAACGTTCATCTCTCCAAAACTTCTCTCTTCCAAATGGCCTCCATGCAAATCAAACCGCGACACAACTGTGTAGCTTACCTCACCAAATCGCCATTCTGGGTTAAGTTCGATACTGCTATCGATCTTATGGTCCAGTCACAATACAAAACGGCATTTCTTCTCAATCCAATCCTTCATGCCGAATCCCTCAAACAGTTTTGGATGAACGTCACCTTCACCACCGGGGAGAACAACACAGCGTCTCTCCGGTCGGTCGTCAACAACCAAGAAGTGGTCATCACTCCCGAAATACTTCGTCAAACTCTACATCTGGATGATGCCATTTCTCCTGCTGGATATCCAAAGGGCACAACTGATTTATCCTTTGCCCACCATGGATATCAGGGCAACCTTAGTGCCTCCACTATATTGAAGAAACATTTCCATGACGCTGAACGTCTAATCTTCCACATGGTAAATGTCTGTTTGGCTCCTAAGACTTCGTCTTGGGATCAAATGTCTACAAAGTGGCAGCAGGTAATGTATTCTATTCTTGAGCAATAGCCTTTAAATTTTTCAGAAATAATATTTTCAGAGCTCAAGGATATGGCTCAAAAACTAACTGCTAACCGTTGGATATTATATCCGCGGTTCATAATGGCCATAATTACAAACTAGCTTCAAGCTGAGGGACTTGTTGGCCTGGGAGTCCCTGCTATGGCTGTTTTGCCTGAAGTATACTCCCGGCACAAATCTGACCACTCACTCAAATTGGCTGCCAAGCTGCGAAAACCCACGCAGCTGGAACCCACAGCCACCACCTCCAAATCAAAAGTCCCCACCAAACCCACCAAAAAGAAAACCAAAAAGGCTACTCAGGGAAATGAGTCCCCTGAGGATGCCCCTGCAACACAAACGTAGGATATATCCACTGGCTATAACCCCCTAGTGGATATAAGGACTCTTCCAGCCATAGCCGCTCAGGATTCCTCTCAACAGAAGCCTGCAGCAACCACACAAGGGTACCCACACATCTGGGATCTTCCTCACTTGAGGGGATTGCCATTGAAGAGCACCATCCTCCCTAGGTGCACACTGCTTCTATCCCTTCACCCCATGCAACCACCCTCCAAAGCCCTACATTGCTTGTTGCACAAGTGCTAACTCAATTGCACTCCTCACCCCCTCCCCAGATACCAATTACTACTGGAACACCTCTACCATTGAGGGGGAGGACCAAAGTGCAGCTGAGAACCCACAGCATAGGGGTTACAATGTTCCTTCTCCTAGTGTAGCAATGGAGATTGGAGCTTCTGGTAAGGCTGCCACCTCTCCTGAGTCAGCATATGATGAGGTTGTAGTTGGTACCATTACTAAGTCCTTAACAGAGGCAACTGCTGATGATGGACATAGTCCTGAGGCAGGAAGTCCCCAGTACCAAGACAAAGGGGCACATGCTACAACTGAGCTACACTCAGTGCATGTTCATCCTCATCCTATCAGGAGGTCAGATGATTCAGTATCTACTGATGATGACCTGGGCTTCTTTTACGATGTAATCGCCCAAAACACCATCCTGGAAGAGGAGGTGAGCAGACTCAAAGAGCTACTTGCCAAAACTTCTAAGGACCAAAGACCATCTGCCTCCACAAACCCACAATGGCACCTTCATCTGCAGGTCTTCCAAACACTGAGCCACTCCCAACAACTAAGCCACCTGCCACTGCTTCTGGCACTATTTCTCAGGAACAGAACCCTCCTGCGCAAATAGTTGTTGTCCTTCAAAATTCCCTCCTCTCATCACACCCATAATCACTGACATTGTGACTAAAGCCATTGATGAGAGGATTTCCTCAACTTTACAACCATTGATTGATGCTGCTGTGCAAAAGACACTTTCTGCGGTACAAACCCCTACCACCAATGCATCCAAAAAGGGGGAGAGTACTGCAGTGAAAGAAAAGAAGAGGAAAATAATAGAGGATGAGAAGGCCCAAGAGCAAGCCCAGGAGTTGGAAAAAGAAAAGCAACAACTGATCACCTATAAACGAAAGAAAAGTGCTGATGATAAACCTACTGCTGAAGAAAAATCCTTGGAAGAGCTGGTAAAAGATGCTGATGATACACACAGCCGATCCATGGATAAATTATTAAGCAACTCTTCAAGCAAGGTTTTGATACAGGTACATTAGATAGTGAAATCAGGAAGTTGGAAGTGGAGGAGATTCAAACCCGATGGGCTGGGTATGATGTACTGGAAAAGGAGAGATTGGAGATCATGATCCGTTTCATTGCCAAATACTTAGGAAGATCTTTGATGGAGATTCGTGCGTGGACCAGAGACAGTATTCTCGCTATAGCCACCAGAATCTGTCTGTCTGAGCAATTCCACAAGGGGATTATCATTGAAGCCCTTGATGAGGCTGGGGCTGGAAAAAGGTTTGAAATGGCAAGACTTACAAAGGCTAAACTCACAACCAAAATGCTGGAACAACCTTCCCTTCCACCCACTCAAAAACAGCCTACCCCTCAAATCTCCAAACCAATCTCAAAGCCCAAAACCAAACTTCCGCAACCCACAAAACCAACTCCCTTACCATCTAAACCAACAGCCGATGATGCACCCAAGAAGAAGAAGAGAAGGGTGTTGAGGCTAGAAGAAGAAGAAGAAGAGGATGATGTGGAAGAAGATAGGTTGCCTCTGTCTGCAGTTCTAACATTAGCGAAAGCCAAACCTATGCCCATCCCTCCCACCTCACAGATGGATGTTGTGAGAGTAAAGATTGAAGAAGAGGAGCAGCAAAAGCTTCATGATGATGAAATGCTGAAAAGCATTGACAAAACTTATGCTGCTTCGTCATCAATTATTAGTATGAAGAAAGAAGCTCTGAGATTGTACACTCTCGCCAACACATTTCAATATCAGAAGGAAAGGGTGAGAGTATGGCCTGATCCGAGGGTGGCTCACAGGATTGTAAAGAAAGACATTCCTTCGAGATACAAGGGTCAAGTCAAGAGGATCGTAGATGAAGAGATCACAGTGGCCCTTGTTCTCACCCTGGGAGATTGTCGAAGATTTCAAGAAGGCCTACGAGACTAAACAACCACCCCAGAAGATGCTAGAGAACAGAATTATTAAAAAGGGGTTAATCTACAAGAGGCTTGAGAACTTCAAACAAAATGAGCTCAGTCTGTTACTCGAAGGGAATCATCCTGATGAGTTTGCATACAGACAAATTACAACAGTTGAGCTCAAAAATGGCAAACAGGCCAAGTACATCTCAGAGCTGTATGGGCGAGAAGGATTGTTTGATGGTGAAGCCGAGAACCTGACCATGGAAGAACAATTCATGTTTCTCAGAGCCTACACCAGAGAATCCTACAGGCTCATACACGGTAAGTAGATCTCATGAATGGGATAACAACTCTGTGTCCAGTTCCCCAAAAACAGAGTTCCCATTCATATCTTGCCAAACAAATATCCGAGACTTCTTCCCAGGCCGGAGCTTATATGGGTCATCTTCTCTACTCATCAAGAACGAAAAAGACCAACCTTTTTGGCAACAATAAGTGGGATAATAAATAAATTAGAGGTTGTGGCTGCATTGGTTCAGTGGGAGTTTGTTGGACCAAAAGAACCAATGAGCCAAGATCAGAAAACCTCTAAGTCCCACATGATATCACAACAACTGCTGAAAGCTTCATGAGCAGTTTGACAAGTACTGAAGACTTCAACAGCTGAAGATCAAGTGCTGAAGACTTCAACAGCTGAAGAACCAAAGTACTGAAGTACAACAGCTGAGGAGTTTACAAGTGCTGAAGATCAACAACTGATGAACAAAGTCTGAAGACAAAGACTGAAGACATCAGCTGATGATATCTACTGAAGTCATCAGCTGATGAAACATCTGAAGTTCAAGTCTAAAGATCAAGTACTGAGGTTTCAGTAGTTTGTCACAACAGCTGAAGAGTACTTCTTCAGTAGTTATGATATCAGTAGTTTTATATTTTTACTTTCAGTAGTTTTATAAAACGACTGAAGAGCTTGTTCTTCAGTCGTTGTAGTTTCAGTAGTTTTATGTTTTTCAGTAGTTATAACAACTGATAACACTTGGCATTTTTGTAAGAAGATGTCAGCTGTTTTGACATCTTCAGTAGTTGTGTTTCAGTTGTAATAAATCTGTTAGATGTCACTATCAAGTGACATCAGCAGACGTCACATCTCTTATATAAGAGGTGTCGACCTAATTGTAAGTGTGACATTTTGTTACCACGAAAGCGAATATTGAATGAAATATATTTGCAGAAATTCTCTCTCTATAACCGTCTTTGTTCTTCATTGAATATCGTTTCGTTTCGTTCTTGTGAATGGCTAATTCATTATTCGATTTCTGCTGCTATACTCTCTAATCAATCAAACATAGATCACTGATCCTAACATGTTCCTTCTTACATTTCATGATGATGGTTGAGCTCTTAGTCTCTGTATGTTTTACATCATGTCATATCTAAATCAACCCTAATCAATCCAAGAATTGAAAAAGTAAGTGAGTTGATAAATTTGTCAAAAACACTCATTGTCTGTCCTTAGATCTTGTGTCTCCTTTGCTATGATATCACTGACCTGGAACACACTTGATCAGGATTTATTCATTGTGTATGATTATCCACATTTATTTTATTTTATTGTGCTGATCTTCATTAATATGATCTCTCTGCAGACATCAATTCTGTGCTTATATTAGATTTTGATTCTATTTACATTTTTCTTTTATGCATGTCTTTGTGTGTGAAGACAATGTCACAATGTGTTGTGTGATCTGATTTTCTTTCCTAAGAAACTTATAAGTTTTTCAAACATAAAATTTTAGGGGGAGTATAAATGAAACTGTTGTTCTCATAAAATATTCATTATCAAAATCAAAATTTGAAATGTTGAATTGAAAGGATGATGCTTTATGTTCAAAATATTGGTGTACATTGAAAATGTAATTTATTTGAAAAATATAATATGAACCTACATAATTTTTGCAAATAAATATGCTTCATAAGTTGAAAATCAGGTGTTATTTTATTTTATGTTGAGACTAAAATGAAGGGACAAAAGAAATTTAAAAAGAAATAGAAAATAAAATTTTATAAATTGAAAGTGCAATATGAAAAATGTTCAAAATTTGGGGATCTAAATGGTAAAAAGTGTGCAAGTGAAGAAATTGGAAATCACATGTGTTTAAATCATGAAAGTCAACTCATGCACCTAAACAGTGCACATGCGCCTCAATAGGAGCATCATGAAATTTTCACGATTATACAAGTGTTGGACGTTTGATTCATTCTCATGCGTTTAAACAGTTGTTATACATCTACGGAAATTACAAGTTTTGGTCGTTTGAGATAATCCCATGCGTCTAAATAGTGAATGGGTTTGATTGTCCAAGTGTTAGACGTTTGACATGTCTCACGCATCTACACAGTATCAAAATTACCGAGTGTTAGATGTTTCAAAACGTCCATGCGGCTGAACAGTTCAAAAGCGCCTAAACAGTGCTTACGCGTCTGAACAGTTCCCATGCGTCTGATTCAAAACGCACAAACAGTGCTTATGTGTCTAACAAATAAGTGAATTTTAGGGTTTCATACGCCCAAAAAGGGATCATACGTCCAAACAGGGCTCATACGTCTAAAAATTTCACTTATATAATTGAACACTTATGCGTACTTCTCATTTTCACTCAAAATTTCTCAGACCAAAAACCCCTGAACTTGCGACTGTCAAGTATCATCACATCCTCATTTCATCTGAAATCGAATCAAATCCATTGAGTATAGATAGTATTTGAATATATAAATATGGCAAAATTAAAATTTGAGCCAAAGTATAATGTGGCTACTTTTCTAAATGATGAAAACAGAGAAGGAATTGGATATGAAGAAATGATCAAATTTCTGCTCAGAACAAAGTATGTATATGCTATGTGTGCAAGACCAATGATCAATGGAAGAATGATTAAGAGATTCTGGAGAACTCCTCAGATTGAAGAGATGATAAAGGAAACAAAGTGCTAAGAGCTTTTATTACAACAGAAAGAATGCTTGAAGTATCTAAAGAAGCAATCAGAATAGCTCTAAGACTTGGTGACAATGATCCTGAAGACTTATCATAATATTCTTTCAATGAATGTAGAGAGGTTTTTCTACAAATGGGTCATCTAGATCATTTTCCCAAAAAGAAATTTTTCAGAGCTAGAGTGTTTAAGCATTGGAAGCTTTTATGCTATATCTTTCAACATTGCATGTCTAAAAGAAGTGCTCGTTAGGATTCATTCCGTGTAGACATTGCATCTCCTATTATAGCCTTATCCCCAAACAGAAGAATCAATATGTCTAAGTGGATAATGAATGGTTTCATTTTTAATCTTGAAAGAGGAGTAAGGGATAAATACTTGATGTACCCAAGATTTATCCAACTACTCATTAATGAAGCAAATCAAGATTTGTATGCTGAAGAATTTAATGGTGAAAAGATATAGTTAGAGCACATATCAGATTCTGTTTAGAAAAGATTGGCAATGTTCACTGGTGCTCAAAACATTCCAGTATTTGATTATATCAGAAATGTATCAATGGATGAAGTTGATATTAATCAACCACACTTTCATCTAACAGAAGAAGAACCAATAGATCCAAATGATCTAATTGAGGATGTAGAAGATGATGAAGAAAGTGGGGATGATGTTTCTAAAAGCTCATCAAGTGAAGAAATTGATGTCAATGATGATGATGATGTAAATGAAGATGCCACTGAAGCACATCAAGAAGAATCTGAAGAAAGAAATGCAGAAGATACTGGAGATGAACCATATCCTATGAATGAAGAAAATGTTGATGTCATACATGAGGAAGCTGTACAAGAAACGGATTCATAAAATCAAACATTTGATTCTGACTTTATGAATGATATGTTATTCAATCCAGTATTTGAATTTCATGCAAATGAAGGAGTAGAAGGAATTTCTGTTAGTATGTGACATAATGTGTCTATACAAACAGAGGAAATAGTTGACACTGATGAGATTGACAAATTGAAAGAAGAAAATTTGAGCAAAGAGAAAGAGATTGAAGATTTGAAAGTGGAGAATAAAAGAATGAAAGAGATAAACATATCACTTGAAAAAGAAATTCAAAAGCTTAAGGATGAAAACTTAAAGTTGACTGAAGAAAATGCCTTAAAAGATGAAAAGATTGTAAGGTTTTCCAAAGATAAAGAAGATGTAATCAAGAACTTTGAAGTTATGATCAAAGATTATGATATTCTTGAGGAGAAATTCAAGAAATTAACTGAAGAAAATGAAAATCTCAAAGCTGAATTGCTAAAAGAAAAAGAAGCTCAAAAGTCTATCTCACCAGTACATGTGATAAGTACTGAGATACATGTTGATGAAAATCTTGAGCAGATAAAAGGCAAAAGAAAAGTGAATGAATTAGAAGATACAATTCAAACTGAATCTTCTTCTAAGCTTCAAAGAACTGAAGAATCTGTTGAAGAACAAAATGTTCAAGAACAGATTGAGGCTTTATACGATATTGAGGAGGTATACAATGATGATTGGTACGATGAAGTTCTTGATAATGAAGATATTGATGAAACTCAATTTGTATTACACTTCTCTTCACAAGAACGTACTCAAGAACAAGATGAGGTACCACAAGACTTTGAAGAAAGAATGAACAAGATGGAGATTAAAACGAATGAAGCTAAACCCAAACAAGGCATTCTTCCAAGTAAATTCAAGTCTGCAATATCAAAAGCTTTGAAAGATGTAGAGATATACAAACAGAAGCCAATATTTAATGTTAAAGAAGAACCAGAAGATTACTTTGAATGATGAAGTCAAAGGTTGAAGATAAAGTTGAAGATGGAAAAGAAGACAAAGCTTGAAGTTTTCGAAGACAGAAGACCATGTCAATCTTAGGGGGAGTATTTTTAAGTGCTCTAAGAAAGATTAACATGTTGGCTTTATTTGTCGTTTAATAGTTTGTAATAGTATAGGGACTATTTGTGTAATTTGTTAGTTCCTTTACTTTTTGTTTTAAGCATAAATAGCTTAGACTTCTAGGTAGATAGAGAGAGATTCGAACCTGCTTTCATACTTGTAATTGTCTTAGCTTGATATTAATGAAACATGATTTTGTTGATATCTTGTTTTGATTTGATTACTTTGTGTGAATTTCTTTGAATGTGTTCATAAATCATCACAGATTGATTCATCTGATCCTATCATGTATGAATGTGTATGTTGCGGGTATGGTTTGATTTTGGACCATGTTCATTTTTTATGATGTTATGGTTGTGTTTTTAAGGCTTAGAATGTATGATTTAAGCTTAAAACATGATAAATGGTGTTTGGGGACTGAATTTGCTGTTTCGGAGCGAATGGGGCTACTCATGCACCCAAATAGAGCTCATGCGCCTAAGTTTTAGAATAGGCCTAAGTGTTGTTAATGCGGATGAAAGTTAATGCTGATGGAAGTCAATGCGGATGAATAAAAGTCAATGCGGATGAGTAAATGTCAATGCTCACGAATAAAAGTCAATACCGATGAGTATAAGCCAATGCGGATGAGTAAAACTCAATACGGATGAGTATAAGCCAATAAGGATGAGTATAAGCCAATGTGGATGAGTAGGAGTCAATGTGGATGAGTATGAGTCAATGAGGATGAGTATGAGTCAATGCGGATGAGTATGAATCAATGCGGATAAGTAAAAAGGAAATGCGGATGAGTAAAAAGGAAATGTGGATGAGTAAAAGGAAATGCGGATGGGTAAAAGGAAATGCGGATGAGTAAAAAGAATGGGGATGAACAAAGAGGAAATGCGGATGAACAAAGAGGAAATGCGGATGAACACTTAGAATATTTTCTGACTTTTTGGGGGAAAAGTGTTAAGTAGGCTTTGACTTGGGAGGTTCCCGGGGCATAATATGTTGACTTTTTGAAGTTAAAGTTGATGTGATGGGCATAGTATGTATGATGTATGGTTGATGCTTATTGCAGGATGGTATGTTTATTGTATGTTATCTATGTATGATGATGCCCTGCATTATGATGCCCTGTATGGTGATGTTGTATTTTTATGTGGATGTTCCTTATTATGTATGTTTATTTTCCCATGGCTTTATGTTGAATGTTAATGAATGAAATGAAAGTATTATGTAACGTAAAATGGAAGATAAAGAAAAGAGGAACATAATGTTAGAATGCATGCATTAATGATAGAGAATGTAAAAAAAGTCTTGCAAGCCTTGTATGTTGAAACACGCCCAATGAAGGGTGTTAGTTCAACGGTTTGTGGGTTAGATACCCCAGAAGGATGCAAGCAGGAGGTCCTCTCAAGCTCGCATACCCCAAGCTATATCACAAACACCTTGTTGCTAGGAGTTGAACACCAAAAGAAACCGAAAGAAGAGCTGTTGGAATGTTTCAGCCGTGAGACTCTTCAACAAGATGAGATAATCCTTTTCTTTCTTGAGGTTTTTGCATGTAAGAGAGAGAGAGAGGAGAGTTGAGTGAATGACTTGTCTATAATCTTTGTTCCAAGACAACTAGGGAAAAGAAAAGAAGCCAACACCCAAAGGGGGCGCCCAAATTCACCATTTCACAATGGGTTTCCCCCCAAAACTTAAAACATTAATTAAACACATTAACAAGTCATTAATACAAGTTATTCATATAACTAACCTTTTAATTGAATAACTCATACACACTCTCTTATTATTTGATGTTATTTAAGTAACTTAAATAACATTGCAAACAATATCTATAAACAAAATATCCATACAAATTGTTCAATCTCATATGCAACTTATTTAGAAAACCCATTTTCTAAATTGTTGTATATATTTAATTGAAAGATCATATCATCAATTAAATATTATTTGGTGTTTGCTTATCTTGTTATTGGGTATGACCCGACATGGATCATGACGTACTAACCACATCAATATTCTATGTGTCTGGCATAAAGAATTCAACAATCTCCCACTTGCACAAGATTCATAGAAGATTGATGCAAGCAGTAAATACCGCCTAACAATGGTTTACTACCCTTAATACGCATGACTTAAAGCCATTCAATAACATCATCCCCTTCAAGTATCCAACTTGAAATGATTTAGGTGAATCAATCATTTATCCTTTTGTTACAGATGTCATGTTAAATCAAAGGACACAGAATGATCATTCCTTGTTGATTTAACTTATTAGGCCTTAGACATCTTGCTCTCAACAAATAAGAGGAACAAATTCCATCTTGAATACATACGTTTCTCACAAACACTTCGTGTCACGCCTGAACATAGCCGTACGTACTGTCCATTATTTCAGGGCAGTGAAGAACTAGCTCAAGGTATAACATTTGATGAATATCAAACCCAATATGTATCTGAGGTCTGAGGATACCAAATGATATTTTCCTTTACTCATATTTAGTTATGATCAATCTAGAAGATTCCATGTAGTAAAATTTGAGATGCGGGTCAGTCCAATATTTGTATCCCACAAATATCTATGAACTTTGGCAGCAACCATTTGCTCTATATTCATTCCTTATGAATATCCACCAATCCAAATTCATAATAATCTTACCTTCATACTTGTTCCCACAAGTATGAACGACTACGGACATTTAGAGTAAACAATTTACCAATGGATTAAACATGCTAAATTGGAACATTTATTCAAATATTATAACCAAATAATTTTATTCAAGCAGTAAGAGAGTTCCAAATATCCAGATACGAAATCATAGATCAAATCCAATCACTAGAATATCGAAGTCCCATGGCATAGGTATGCACTTCATGCTTTGCCTTTTCTAGGAGCTCTGTAAGAGGATCCGCAATATTTTGATCTGTGTGAGCCTTGCGAATACATATGTTTCCTTTCTCAACTTCATCTCGTATGTAGTTGAATCTCCGCTCAATGTGCCTAGTCATTTGATGAGCACGAGGTTCCTTGATTTGAGCAATCGCACCCTCGTTATCACAAAAGATCTGTAGGGGGTCCTGAATGGAAGGGACAACCCCTACATCGGCAATGAATTTCTTGAACCATGCAGCTTCTTGAGCTGCCAATGAGGCGCCGACGTATTCTGACTGCTTCTAGGATTTTGCTGGTAACGGCTTGTCATGCTTAAGGCGCATGAAACGTCTGGCCGAGTGCATATCATTGCATACTTGATGGATCCAATAGCAGATGCATATGGATTCCCTTCATTTTATCTTGCTCATCCTTTGAGCTTGGAGATTGAGTCGTACTCATATCATTCCTCATCACCAGATCCATAGATTAGAAACATATCTTTAGTCCTCCTTAGGTACTTAAGTATGTTCTTAACACCCATCCAATGACTGCTTCCAGGATTTTGCTGGTAACGGCTTGTCATGCTTAAGGCGCATGAAACGTCCGGCCGAGTGCATATCATTGCATACATGATGGATCCAATAGCAGATGCGTATGGGATTCCCTTCATTTTATCTTGCTCATCCTTTGAGCTTGGACATTGAGTTGTACTCAATATCTTTCCTCTTTGAATAGGTACGTACCTTTCTTAGAGTTCTCCACCTTGAACCTTTTCAAGATCTTATCAATGTATGCACTTTGATTTAGACCAATCAACCGCTTTGATCTGTCCCTATAGATCTTTATTCCCAGAATATAGGCGGCTTCACCAAGATCCTTGATGGAAAAACAACTTCGAAGCCAGGTTTTCACACCTTCCAAGGTTGGAATGTCATTTCCAAATAGTAGTATGTCATGAACATACAATACAGGAAAGTGATGATGCTCCCTCTAGGTTTCTTATATACACAAGCTTCATCAGCGTTCTTGATGAATCCAAATTTAATTACTTATTCATCAAAATGGTGATTCCAACTTCTCGATGCTTGTTTCAATCCATAGATTGATTTTTTTTAACTTGCATACTTTGTTAGGATGTTTTGAATCGACAAAACCTTCAGGTTGAACCATATAGACATCTTCCACAAGATATCCATTTAGGAAAGCCGTTTTGACATCCATTTGCCAAATCTCATAATCATAATGAGTAGCTATGGCAAACAATATCCTAATAGATTTTAGCATTGCAACAGGTGAGAAAGTTTCTTCATAATCAACCCCTTGAGTTTGAGTGGAACCCTTTGCTACAAGTCTTGCTTTATAAGTATCCAGGTTTCCATGCATATCGGTTTTCCTTTTCAAAACCCACTTACATGCAATTACTTTTGTGTTAAGAGGTGGTATAACCAAGTCTCATACTTGATTGTCATACATGGATTGCATCTCAATGTTCATCACTTCAAGCCATTTGTCACAATCCGAATTGGACAATGCATCATGGTATGTGATTGGTGATCAGAATCTATCACATAGCATCCATCAGTGAAAAATCCATATCTTTCAGGTGGAATACTAGTTGTACCAGATCTGCAAACATTTTCTATGTATTGATCAACTCTTTGATCACTTTCAACATCCTCATGTTGAGTGCTAGTGTCAACTAAACGTGCATCGAGTTGCGGTTCTTGATCCTCCTCAAGATCCACCATTCTACTACCAGTTCCTTCCATAAGGAATTTGGTTTCCAAGAACTCACCCTTTTTGGCAACAAACTCCTTTTTTTGTATTGGATCATAGAAATAATCCCATAGAATCTCTTGAATATCTAATAAAGATACACTTAGTGGAGCGGCTTTCTAACTTGTTCGAGGTGGGAGTCTTCACATAAGCCTCACACTCCCACACCCTCAAATATGAAAATGATGGAACCATTCCATGCCATATTTCATAAGGTGTCCTTTCCACTTTCTTGGTTGGGGCCATATTTAAAATACGGGCCGCAGAGAGCAGAGCAAAACCCCAAAATGATAGAGGTAATGAGCTTATAGCCATCATAGATCGAACCATATCCAATAGAGTTTGATTTCTCAGCTCGGACACGCCATTATGTTGTGGTGTTCCCGTGGAGATAGTTGTGAGATAATCCCAAAACTTCTAAGATGGTCCCTAAAAGCATCATTCAGGTATTCACCTCCTCTATCGATGCGGAGAATTTTAATGACTTATTGAGTTGATTTTGTACTTCATTTTGAAAGATCTTGAACATTTCAAAAGCTTCATCTTTATGTCTTAACAAGTACACATACCCATATCGACTATAGTCGTCAGTAAAGGTAATGAAGTATCTTTCATTGTACCTTGTCATAGGTTTAAAAGGACCACATACTTCCATATGTATGATACCTAATAACTCCTTTGCCCTTTCGGCTTTGCCACTAAAAGGTGCCTTAGTCATTTTACCTTGTAAACAAGACTCACATACACCAAATGAATCACATTCATTTGTTTTAAAAGACCATTCTTTTGTAATGTTTGTATTCTTTTCTTGTTTATATGACCAAGACGGCAATGCCAAAGATAAGTTACTCAAATCCGACTTGAGTTTCTTGGTACTAGTTTGGTACAATAAGCTATCATTCAATGTATTTTCACGAACCAATTCATAGATACCATTGATGGGAATAGCTTTAAAGTAAAACATGTCATTCAAAGTAATGTGGATTTCATTTCCAATAAATGATAATACATATCCAAAATGTTTTAATAGGGCTACGTAAATAATGTTCCTAGTCAAACTAGGAGCATACAAAACATTGTACAAAATTACTTCCAAACCATTTGGAAGTTTCAAGATGTAGTCACCATGGCTTCAACTTGAACTTTATCCGCATTGCCCATATAGAGGCTAACATCCCCTTTGTTGAAGTAGCTACTTCTTTTGAACCCCTGCAACAAATTGCAAATGTGAGCTCCACATCCGGTATCTAATACCCATGTGTCGGAGGATATTAAGTTTAAATCAATATGGATCATGTATGTAGTACTTGAGGTCTGACCGGCATCCCTCTTTGCTTTCAAATTTCGGAGATGGAAAGGAGAATTTCTTGCCCAGTGTCCAATCTCCCCACACTTGAAGCATGGGTCATTAGAAGCAACCTTTTGCCTCTTCTCCTGTGCTTTGGGTGGCACCCTTGCCACCCCTTTCGCGTTTCCCATTACGGGTCCCTTACCCTTGGCAACTCTTGCCTTGGGTGTGGGATGTGGCCTTTTGTTGTTCCCACCTTCATGGATGGTGAGAACGGGTAAAACCCTTTTACCCATGGCTGCCAAGGTCATTTGAGCATAGAGTGAAGCTCACCAATGCTTTTGTCCCAAGCATTCATGTTGTAGTTGAACACGAACGTCTCAAACCTTTTGGTAAGGCCATTGAGGATCAAATCTGTGGCCAATTCCTTTGAGACGGGATAGTTTAGCCTCTCGAGGTGGTCAATGTGACTTTTCATCTTAAGCACATAAAATGAAACTGATTGGTTGTCGTCCATACGACATGCATGGAGCGCTCGAACCGTTTCGAAGCGCTCAACCCTCGCTTGCTGTTGGAACGTTTCCTTGAGTTGGGTTATCATGTCAAGCTCCGTGATGCTCATACTCCTTCTGGAGATCCGGAGTCATGCTTGCCAACATAAGGCAAGACACTTGGACAGAGTCCTCAATGTACTTTATCCAATCATTATAGGGCTCCTCATCATCCTCACTAGGTTGATCGAGGACAGGGTCGTCTAAAACATATGATCGTTTCTCTTGCTTGAGAACGATTCTCAAGTTTCGATACCAATCGATAAAATTATTTTGATTTAGACGCTCCTTTTGGAGAATCACTCGTAAAGATTGGGCTGACGTGGATGAATTATCGTGATTATCATAATTATTGGTGGCCATCTACAAAATTTAACAAGGATCAGTTTTAGTATTTTCGATATTGTTATTTTAATAATTAATACCTTTTAAGGTCATTATCATATTAAAATCTAGAATCCAACATTACATTTAAATGGTGGTTAGGTGACCTTTATCCCAGGATTTAAATTAATAAGGTGGTCAACGATTGATGATTGCAACCATTTACAACTTCTAGTGGTATGGGATCGACTTGAAACATCGTATGTAAAGTCGGCATGTTAATCCCGTCAACAGCATTTGGAGACCATATCGTAGGTGATCCATTTGACATGGTTTGCAGATCAAGACACCCTACTTACACACACGTGTGAATTTGCCAAAATAAGCGGTTAGGTGACCTTTATCCCACGAATATGGAATTCTCACCTCAAGTCACAAGTTCCCCCGAAATGGTTAGGTGACCTTTATACCACTAAGAGTTCCCAAGCGATTCAAGTGTTGTGTAAAAGGACGGTGTTGATCTTATTTATTGAAAGGTATAGAGATATTATAATACAAGTTTAGAAAACATTATGTTTACATATTTGTATGTTTTCAAACAAGATACCTTATGGTACATTGATTAAAACCCCTTTTAATCTTTGAAATCATTAAACAAATTTAATAACCTTTTATTACCTTTTAATGATTAATGCCCATTTAGATTGTTTGTTATGATCATTGAAAGGATAGTTAAGCAAACATCATATGTAAAGTCATCAACCACAATACCATAATCAAACAACCATGAATTAACCAAATGTAAGTGCATAACCATAGCATCTAAAGTGGCCACACTTGTTTGCCATCACAAGTGTGGACCATAGGACATTCCTAAGGGACAAAACACTACACAAAATTTCCATGAACCTCCCACTTGAAACCGCATCCAAATGCTCCATGTTTCTTGTGTCTTTCCTTTGTGCTTCTAACACGTACATCTTCATATTACAAGATATTATATTCTAATACAAGATTTCTAGTAAAATGAAAAATACCTAATCTATTTATTACAGCCCAATAATAAATAAATTACACTTTAAACCAAGCACAAATAAAAGATTATACAACCCAATTGAATGAATAAATACAACCATAATAAACATCCAAATAACACAAGGTCAAGGGCTAGGTTATGCACCATAATAAACAATGATCATATCATCCAAACCAAAAATGAATACCCACTTAAAACCCACGAAATTTCAGCCAACACAAACTGAAATTTAGGTTTTGTCTTGCCCAAACAAACAACAAATATAACATACATGTCTTTCAAAGTTTAATCACAAGCATGTGTGATATAACTTTGAAAGTTTGGGGATTCATAAAACATGAACATAGAAGCCCCTAAATGGGGTTTCAAAGTCTCATAAAAGAAATATATCAAGGACAAAACAACCTAGCTATCCACATAACCGGCTCTAGATGCCAATGTTGGGGTTTGTTAGAACAATATTCATAGTTTAACCATTTAAACTTTGTGTAAACGCAGCGGAACCAAGCTTTATAACTTTGTTAATGAACTGAAAATTTCGGGTTTCATCTTGATATTTCAAAGTTATAAACAAACCCAAGAACAAAGGACCTTTTTATGTGAATAAGACTAACAATGTAAACACAAACATACATTATGGACAGCCATAAAGAGGCTGCCATAAACTACCTTTTCAGCAGCAAAAGTGAAGAGATTGAAGAAGGATGAGCTCAAAGAAAACAACTAAGGCACCAAAGGAGGTCCTCTCAAGCTTGCATACCCCAAGCTATATCACAAACACCTTGTTGCAAGGAGTTGAACACCCAAAGATGACCGAAAGAAGAGCTGCTGGAATGTTTCAGCCGTGAGACTCTTCAACAAGATGAGAGAATCCATTTCTTTCTTGAGGTTTTTGCATGTAAGAGAGAGAGAGGAGAGTTGAGTGAATGACTTGTCTATAATGTTTGTTCCAAGACAACTAGGGAAAAGAAAAGAAGCCAACACCCAAAGGGGCGGCCGAATTCACCATTTCACAATGGGTTTTCCCTCCAAAACTTAAAACCTTAATTAAACACATTAACAAGTCAGTAATATAAGTTATTCATATAATTAACATTTTAATTGAATAACTCATACGCACTCTCTTATTATTTGATGTTATTTAAGTAATTTAAATAACATTGCAAACAATATCTATAAACAAAATATCCATATAAATTGTTCAATCTCATATGCAACTTATTTAGAAAACCCATTTCCTAAATTGGTGTATATATATTTAATTGTATGATCATACCATCAATTAAATATTATTTGGTGTTTGCTTAGCTTGTTATTAGGTATGACCCGACTTGGATCATGACGTACTAACCATATCAATGTTGTATGTGTCTTGGGCATAAAGAATTCAACACTGTGGCCAGGCTTCTATGCGCCATGACGGGGGATCTATGATAGACCTCAGCACAGTACCCGCTTTATGCATGACGATGGGGTAAAGTTCATTGTTTTGGATGGAATGTAAAGAAGTAAAGATGAACGTATGAATGAAAGTTAACGAAAGAATGATGAAGGTAATTATGATATTATCTTTGTGTATGTATTATGCATGACCACATTTGATTGTAAAGAACGATTTTAAAGGAAAGATAAAGTATGTATTATTCTAAAACTAGAACTCACTAAGCAACACTGACTTTTTATACATTTTCCAGTTGGCAGGTAAAGTTGCTGAGGATGGCACGGTGCGGCTACTTGGCTATTTTGGATGACATTCTTTTGTTTAATGTTTTTGCATTGTAATGTGAACAAATGAAATTTTGTAACGAATGTTGTATTATTTTGCAAAGTATTTTTAATGAAAAAGTTGTTTTTAATGTATCTGCTGCAACTTTTATTTTCAAGATAATGTAATTATATGTTTTATGTGTGATGATTGACTAGTTGTGAGCTCCCCAGGAACAGGGCCTTACACATAAGCTTATGAACATACAAAACAATAGAAAATGGGTTAATAATTCTGCTTGATGGAACATGTGACTGGAGCATGTATAGGACGGAGGTGTTAGAAGAAAATCAAGCTTTATAGGCTAACATGGAGATCAAGGTCCCCAAATGGCTAGAGAGGAAATGGATAGATTGTGTTCAATTATGTGTGTTGAAGATGTAGAGAAATATATAATTAATGCTCAACAACTTGCTAACAATGTAAGAGAAATAATGGTTTTAAATGAAACTCATGTAACAGAGCATAAATATATCAATCAAAACTACCATTTTGAAAAAATATTTAGATAAACTTGTTTCTGAAAATTATAATCACAAAGCACAAGTTGGGAATCTAACCACCTCCTTAACAAAATCCATGTCTGATGATGCATCAACTGAAGTGAAATTTCAGAAGTTTCAACTATCATATCAGCAATATGAGAAACTATTAAATTCTCATACTGAATAAAAGAACAAATATGGGTCGGGATATAATGTTGTTGCACCCCCTTCAAATGATAGTTATACACCTTTACCTGATTCTATGACTAATAGTTTGTCAATCCATTTTGGGCCAAGCACCAAAATTGAATTAGATTTTGAATCTAATAAATTGACAAATAGTCATTTTACTAAGTGAAGATCATGTATAGGTTGGACTCACTTTAGTCTTTTGCTTGTAATAGGTCTTTTGTTAGTTTCCTTTTGTATGTATTTAGATTTATGTAGTTTTGCAGTCCAGCGAAACTGTGAGCAAACTATAGTTTCGCTCACACTCAGCTGATTATTTCGCTTAGCGAAGCTACTGTTTCTACTGGGTGACACTATAGTTTTGGTAGTACAGTTTTGCTAGCAGCGAAACTGTCTGCAAAACTAAGACTGCTATATATAGATTTGATCTTTTTCATTGTTGGGTAAGCTTTCAAAACCCTAATCGTTAATCATTGTTTCAAGTTACCATTTCAAAGGATTTATTACAGAAATATCATTGTGCTTGATGTTATTGATTGTTATGATGTTCATTGTCTTATTTTGAATGAGTTTTTATTGTGTTCAATCTTCTTTGCTCGTGTTGTTTTGTTTGTGTGTTGGATATTGAATGATTCTTCATCTCATTTCCACTGTTATACCATAAAATGGACCAACAATATGGTATGAGAGCCTTAGTGCTCATGACTTCTTGATGTTGGACCAAAAGAACCAATGAGCCAAGATCAGAAAACCTCTAAGTCCCACATGATATCACAACAACTGCTGAAAGCTTCATCAGCAGTTTGACAAGTACTGAAGACTTCAACAGCTGAAGATCAAGTGCTGAAGACTTCAACAGCTGAAGAACTAAAGTGCTGAAGTACAACAGCTGAAGAACACAAGTACTGAAGCTGAACAGCTGAAGAAGACAACAGCTGATGATATCTACTAAAGTCATCAGCTGATGAAACGTTTGAAGTTCAAATCTGAAGATCAAGTACTGAAGTTTCAGTAGTTTGTCACAACAGCTGAAGAGTACTTCTTCAGTAGTTATGATATCAGTAGTTTTATATTTTCCCTTTCAGTAGTTTTGTAAAACAACTGAAGAGCTTGTTCTTCAGTCGTTGTAGTTTCAGTAGTTTTATGTTTTTCAGTAGTTATAACAACTGATAACACTTAGCATTTCTGTAAGGAGATGTCAGCTGTTTTGACATCTTCAGTGGTTGTGTTTCAGTTGTAATAAATCTGTTAGATGTCACTATCAAGTGACATCAGCAGACGTCACATCTCTTATATAAGAGGTGTCGACCTAATTGTAAGTGTGACATTTTGTTACCACGAAAGCGAATATTGAATGAAATATCTTTGCAGAATTCTCTCTCTATAATCGTCTTTGTTCTTCATTGAATATCGTTTCGTTCTTGTGAATTGGCAAATTCATTATTCGATTTCCGCTGCTAGACTCTCTAATCAATCAAACATAGATCACTGATCCTAACAAGTGGTATCAGAGCAGGTTAATCATTGATCGATGTACATTGATCATTGAAACTGCTAATTGATATATGTGTTTGACTGAATTAGCGTATTCGCAAGAACTGCTTATAGATTATTGAATTTCTGTCGCTTTCGTTCATTTACTTTGAGATCTCTTTTGGTTCAATTTGTTGTTGCATTTGTTCTAACTCTGTTTTAGCTTAAACAAATTTGATTGAATCGATGATGACTATCCTTCTAATGATCCTCACAATACCAGTTCCTCAACCAAGCCTCCGATGCTGGTTAGGACCGAGTATAACATATGGCAACGAAGAATGCTCATCACCTGTCTGTTAACACTTCAGGTTGTTGGACATCTGTGGTACATGGACCACATAAGCCTATGGTGAACAATCCGGAAACCAATCAAATGGTTCCGAAGAAGAAGGAACAATACTCTGATGAAAATCGGAAACTATTGAGATTGATGGTAAAGCCATGGAAATCTGGCCATGGCACTGCCTAATGAAATCTATTCAGGCTTATGCATCATGAAACTGCTCATGATCTCTGGAAGGCCCTGAAGGAACAATTGGTGGCACAGATGAGGTCTTAGCAAACAACAGAGAAATCCTTGCCCAACAATATGAGACCTTCTCTAATAGAAACGATGAGACACTAACTCAACAGTTTGAGCATTTCTCCTACTTGAAATCTGAGCTGAAAATGGTGAAACAGGAATACACCAATAGCCAGATGAACAACAGATTCCTCAGATCACTGCCTGAGAGATGGGACACATACACTATTGTCCTACGCTCCAGTGCAAATCTGATGGCCTATCTCTCACCCAACTTCATGGGAAACTGCTTACATTTGAAAGAGAGATAGAGCAGGAGAGGAAACTGTCCTCATCAGGAAAGCTCACTGATGACTTTGTACCAGGGAATACTGCCTTGGTGGTCATGAGTCAGAATATGCTGCATCTCAAAGCAATTATGATGAGCATATTGATTTCTCTTCAAATAGTTCTGATCATGCATTTGTTGGTATTGAGAGTCATTCTGGTAGTAATAGTGACAATCTATGCTCATTATGGATGATCTGAAAGGAATAGCTCATGATGATCTAGAAGAGATGGATATTCTGAGCCAAATGGCATTGATTAATATCAGATCTCAGATGTTCTATAAGAGAACTGGCAGGAAATTTCCTGGACACTTGGCAAAACCAAAGTTGGTTTTGACAAGAGTAAGTTGAGGTGTCACAAAGCCAAAGGCTGGGACACTTTGCAAGGAGTGTAGATCAACTAGATCTAACTCTTCTGCACCCTTTGTGACTTTTCCTAGTACTAGTCCACAAAACAGAGGGCAACATCCTGCTGGTTCTGGTCATCATTCACATCCTAGATCTCCTGCATACTTTGTTCCCCAGGGTCAAATGTCATATCCTTATCCCTGCTATATGTGCCTCAACCAAATCTGTTCAAGCTCCAATTGCACAACAACCACAAGCATTGCCTGAACCACAACCTTCCCAATCTCATCAACAAACTCAACCTCAACAACACAGCTCTTCACCCCAGGAGTTGTTGACTGGAGCAGTTTACCAGATGACTTGTCTGCTCATGAACAACTGTTCTCAGGTGCTGGTGAACATGGTGGTGAAAGTCCCTTTGGAAATCTAGCTCTTATGGCTTTGGATTCTGCTGATACTTCATCCACTAATGCCTCTACATCAAGGTATCACAGGTATCCTCTCAGGCAAAAGCCAAACTATGTTCTGAAACATGCATAGCAACATTTGCATCTATTAGAGAAGCAAATGTAGCTTTAATCAACAAGAACATGAGCTAGAACAAATAATTTCCAAAAAGCAAAGCTGAATTTGAGTCTGTGCTTAATGATAAGAATGATGAGATTACAAACTTAAATGCCAAAATATTGATGATAAGGCTAGGGAAGAGATACTTCTAGAGATGTATAAAGATCTCAAAGAAACCCTTGCAGTTACCCAGGTAGAGTGTGATAGATGGGTACAATCATGCAAAGGTTTTGAAATGCTTCTTAGTAAGCAATCTGCTTCCAATGTGAAGTTTGGCATTGGTTACAATCACACTGCTCCACCTAAGATTTTACTCCAAGAGCAGAGGTAGAATCTGATGGTGAGAGTAATAACCAATCCATCTCATCATGTGATTACTTTCTGATACATCACAATCAGAAGTAGAAGTCAGCACAAGCCCTCTCAGAACCTATCAGCTGATGTTGATGGTTCAAATGCTGACACTCACATGATCAATGAGTTGATCAACTCAGGAGTTAATTCTGAAAGTCCTGAAAGGACTAGAGAGCAGGATTTAACACCTGAAGTTCAAACTCCAACTACTGTCAGTACTGAAAAGAAGAAAACTGTCAGTAGAAAGAGTTTGAAGACTACTAAAGAGGAAGTCAAGAAAGCAAACAATGTTTCCAAAGCACTAAAGAGCAAGTCTTCAGTTGCTTCACCCTCTTTAATGATGATCAACCTAAGATGAAGAAGAAACCATGTGAAGTATGTGGTTTGTTCAATCATCTTACAGATGATTGCTGGTACAAAAGAGGTTCCAAACTCAAACATAAAGAAGAAATTAAAGAGAAAATGGTAAAAATGAAAACTGAGTTTGAGACCACATTTGTATGAGCAACATCAAATCCTGTAACCTTAAGTCCTCAAACAAATCCAAAAGGAAGGGGTTAAACAGGTGACAGCTGAGAGTGCTCAGAAGAAGAAGGTGCAATATAGGAACTTATCAAACTCCACTGGCAATGTGTCGATGAGCTGAAAACTTTATCACAAAATCAGACACAGCTGGTTATGATGGTTCAACATCTATTGGAAGAGTTAACCATTAGATGCTCCTATATTGAAACCACAGAAAAGGAGGTCCAAGCCAAAGGATTCCTCTTCTTCACCATCTTCTTCCTCTCAGGCTGTTGTTTCCAATAAACCTGTTAGTTTACCATCTGTTGATGAGACCAGGCCCAAA
Source organism: Flaveria trinervia (assembly GCA_025506515.1). Taxonomy (NCBI): domain Eukaryota; kingdom Viridiplantae; phylum Streptophyta; class Magnoliopsida; order Asterales; family Asteraceae; genus Flaveria; species Flaveria trinervia. The sequence continues at coordinate 50,275,630 of CM046443.1, read as the reverse complement.
ACCAAGACGGTTGGGTCTCCAAACTAACTGATTGTTTATTATTGCAGGGTTCTCCAACATGCCAAAGTAGCATCTGGTATGTAGACAGTGGGGGATCTATGCACATGACTGGAACAGTTCTCTTCTTCATGACTACTCTCAAGGAAAGAAGGGCTTTGTTTCTTTTGGCAATGATGCTAGGTGTTACATCATTGGAAATGGCTTTGTCTCCAATGGAGAGAAATCAAGTTTGATGATGTTAATCATGTGGAAAATCTCAAGTACAATCTCTTGAGTGTCAGTCAAATGTGTGATAAAGGCCATGTTGCTCTTTTCACCAGTGAGAACTGTAGGATTCTGTCATCCAAAGTTCTGCATTTGATTGATAAGGTGTTGGATGATCACACTCTCCTAAGAGCCAACAGGACAGGAAAGTGTATGCCTTAGATCTTTCCAAGAAAATAGATCTCAGAGGCAATCCTTGCCTATTTTTCGAAGCCTCTTCTCAAGAATCTAAACTGTGGCACAGAAGGCTGGGTCATGTTAATTTCAAAAACATGAACCAGCTTATCCACAATAGTTTAGTTAGAGGCTTACCAATAAAGGAGTTCCACTGTGATGAAACCTACACTGCTTGTTTAAAAGGAAAACAACACAAAGTCTCATTCCCTCCTATTGAAGAGCCTAAGTCCACTGCCTGCTTGCAATTACTGCATATGGATCTATTTGGTCCTGTGAGAGTAATGAGCATGGCAAAGAAGAAATACTGTCTGGTAATTGGGATGATTACTCCAGATTTGTATGTACTTTCTTTCTACATTCAAAGGATGAGGTTGCTCAGAAGGTATTCACTTTGTGTTGTATATTGAGAAGCAGTATTCCCTTCAGTCAAGTGTATCAGGAGTGATAATGGAACTGAATTCAGAAACCATACACTTGATGACTTCTATCTCTCAAAGGGAATCAAAAGGCAGTTAGCATCCAAGGACTCCAGAACAAAATGGAGTAGTGGAGAGAAAGAACAGGACCCTAATTGAAGCTGCAAGGTCCATGCTGGCTGACTCTGGTTTGCCACTGACCTTTTGGGCTGAAGCTGTTAACACAGCTTGCTATGTGCAGAATAGAGTCTTAGTAAATCAGAGGTTGATGAAGACTCCATATGAAGTTCTCCAGCACTGGCTCCTCTAATTTCATTTTCAAAGCATTTGGGTGTCCCTGTTTTATTCTCAACACAAAGGATCAACTCCATAAATTTGATCCTAAGGTGGATGCAGGGTATTTTGTTGGTTATTCATCTACTTGCAAGGCATACAGAGTCTTCAACTGCGAACAAAGATAGTTGAAGAGACTTTGCATGTGAAGTTTAATGAATCTCCTTTGGACAAGATTCCACAAAACCCTGTGGAGTTGTTTGATTTGGACATACTACAATATGTTCCTTATCAACCTCCAGCTGTTGCAGATCCTGTGGATAAATCATCTTCTGCAGCATGTCTTCCACCTGGTGGTATTGATGATGATGATGATAATATCAATACTCACCTTCAAGTTTAGTGACAATCTGCTTGTGTCTGCTAAAGTTGATGTTCCTGTAGCTTCAGCAGTTCCATCCACAACAAATGCTGATGAGATCTCTGTTTCCTCTACATCTTTTGAATTACCATCTAATTCTTGGTTTCAAGAGTCTACATCAACATTTGTGCTGCTGAAGGTTCTACAAACACTTGCACAGATCTCATTGTTTATCAAGAACTGAAGAATCACCCCATGTCTCAGATTATTGGTGATATCAATGCTGGTGTTTCAACAAGAAGTCAATTGTCTAACTTCTGCTTCTATGCTCTCTCATCAGTCAGCTAGAGCCAAAGAACTACCATGTTGCTTTGAGAGACAATGGATGGGTTGAAGCTATGCAGCTTGAGCTACTTCAGTTCAAGAAACACAAGTGTGGGAATGGTTCCTCTTCCCCCAGGTAAGTGTGCAATAGGCACTAAATGGATGTTTAGGAATAAAACTGATGAAAATGGGCTTATTGTTAAGAACAAGGCTAGACTGGTTGTACAGGGGTTTTCACAAGAAGGTATTGACTATGATGAAACCTTTGCCCCTGTAGCCAGACTAGAGGCAATCAGATTGTTTTTAGCCTATGCTGCATTCCACAATCTTAAAGTTTTTCAAATGGATGTCAAAAGTGCATTTTTATATGGTAAAATAAAGGAAGAAGTTATGTGTGTCAACCACCAGGCTTCGAGGATAATAACATCCTGACTGGGTGTATAAACTTGGCAAGGCTCTTATGGGTTGAAACAAGCTCTAGAGCCTGGTATGAGACACTCTCTACTTTTCTTCTTAAGAATAATTTCACTAGAGGCTCCATTGATAAAACTTTGTTTATTAAGAAGGTGGATCAGCATAAGCTACTTGTTCAGATTTATGTTGATGATATCATTTTTGCATCCTCTGATCCCCAGTTGTGTGATGATTTTACAACATTAATGAAAAAGAGGTTTGAAATGAGTGCAATGGGAGAATTACAGTTCTTTCTAGGTTTGCAAATTAAGAAAAAGGCTGATGGAACCTTTATTCATCAGTCAAAATACAAAAAGATCTTTTGAATAAGTTTGATTTACAAAACTATAAGCCCTGTTCTACTCCCATGTGCAACACCACACAACTGGATGCTGATCAGAAAGGTAAAGCTGTTGATGAAACACTTTACAGATGTATGACTGGGTCCTTGATGTATTTAACAGCTTCTAGACCAGATATTATGTTTGCTACATGTGTTTGTGCTAGATTTCAGGCTGCTCCTAAAGAGTCCCATTTGATTGCAGTCAAGAGAATCTTTAGATATTTGCAAGGTACACAATCTCTGGATTTATGGTATTCCACTGGACACTCTTGCAAATTAGGCTTTTTCAGATAGTGACTATGTAGGGTGCAAGTTAACTAGAAAGTCAACTTCTGGTGGTTGTCAATTCCTAGGCAACTGTTTGATTTCTTGGCAGAGTAAGAAACAAACATCTGTTGCTACATCAACTGCTGAGGCCGAGTACATTGCTGCTGAAAGATGTACTTCTCAGGTACTCTGGCTTCAGAACCAACTTCTGGATTATGGCATTACAGAGACTAAGACTCCATTATTAATGGATAGTGCTTCAGCTCTGTGTATTGTCAAAAATCCAGTCCAACACTCTAGGACCAAACATATAGAAATCAGACATCATTTTTTTGGGATTGCTTTGAAAAAGGTCTTATTGATCCTAAGTTTGTGCCTAGTGCTGATGAGCTCAGATATTTTACTAAGCCTTTGGATAGTTCTACTTTCCAAAACCTTGTGTTAAGGCTTGGTATGCTGCAGCTAGAATAAGTGACAACTACTGATGATTTCAGTAAAAATTACTGATGATCATTGGTAACCATGTCCTATATAAGTACTGATGAGTCCTTTCACCTTCAGTAGTTTTTTAACTACTGACGGCTAAATGCCTCACAAGTACTGAAGTACTTTATCTGTTCCAAAATACTGATGTAGTTACAACTACTGAAATCAGTACAAAGAGATAAGTACTGACGTCCTATGAAATACCTGAAAAGCAGATACAAAGTCTGATGAGTAAGTGTTGAGGACAGTATGAAAAAGCTGAGAGGCTATGAATTGACGACAACTACTGAAGAGAACTTTATCTTCAGTTGTTTCAACAACTGCTGTTTCATTCTAAACAACTGAAGTAAAACCATGTCTTCAGTAGTTTTATAACTACTGATGACTAATACCAAGTCTTCAGCTGTTTACAACAACTGATGACAAAACCACTGTCTTCAGTAGTTTCACAACTACTGATGACAAACACCAAGTCCTTAGTTGTTTCATCATCTAAAGTCAAAACCATGGTCTTCAGTAGTTTTCTAACTACTGATGCCTAACACACGACTTCAGCTGTTTCAACGTCTGAAAGGGTAATACCATGTCAACAGTCGTTTAAAACTACTGATGACTAACACCAAATCCTTCAGTCGTTTTCTAACCCGTACCCTATAAATATCCCTGACCTAATCCTTCAAAGCCTCATCTTCTTCAACCTAACGTTCATCTCTCCAAAACTTCTCTCTTCCAATGGCGTCCATGCAAATCAAACCGCGACACAACTGTGTAGCTTACCTCACCAAATCGCCATTCTGGGCTAAGTTCGATACTACTATCGATCTTATGGTCTAGTCACAATACAAAACGGAATTTCTTCTCAATCCAATCCTTCATGCCGAATCCCTCAAACAGTTTTGGATGAACGTCACCCTCACCACTGGGGAGAACAACACAACGTCTCTCCGGTCGGTCATCAACAACCACGAAGTGGTCATCACTCCCGAAATACTTCGTCAAACTCTACATCTAGATGATGCCATTTCTCCTGCTGGATATCCAAAGGGCACAACTGATTTATCCTTTGCCCACCATGGATATCAGGGCAACCTTAGTGCCTCCACTATATTGAAGAAACATTTCCATGACGCTGAACGTCTAATGTTCACATGGTAAATGTCTGTTTGGCTCCTAAGACTTCGTCTGTGGATCAAATGTCTACAAAGTGGCAGCAGGTAATGTATTCTATTCTTGAGCAACAGCCTTTAAATTTTTCAGAAATAATATTTTCAGAGCTCAAGGATATGGCTCAAAAACTAACTGCTAACCGTTGGATATTATATCCGCGGTTCATATGGCCATAATTACAAACCAGCTTCAAGCTGAGGGACTTGTTGGCCTGGGAGTCCCTGCTATGGCTGTTTTGCCTCAAGTATAACTCCTGGCACAACTCTGACCACTCACTCAAACTGGCTGCCAAGCTGCGCAAACCCACGCAGCTGGAACCCACAGCCACCACCTCCAAATCAAAAGTCCCCACCAAACCCACCAAAAAGAAACCCAAAACGGCTACTCAGGAAATGAGTCCCTGAGGATGCCCCTGCAACACAAACGCAGGATATATCCCCTAGTTATAACCCCCTAGTGGATATCAGGACTCTTCCAGCCATAGCCGCTCAGGATTCCTCTCAACAGGAGCCTGCAGCAACCACACAAGGGGTACCCACACATCTGGGATCTTCCTCACTTGAGGGGATTGCCATTGAAGAGCATCTTCCTCCCAGGTGCACACTGCTTCTATCCCTTCACCCCATGCAACCGCCCCCCAAAGCCTACATTGCTTGTTGCACAAGTGCTGACTCAATTGCAATCCTCACCCCCTCCCCAGATACCAATTACTACTGGGAACACCTCTACCATTGAGGGGGAGGACCAAAGTGCAGCTGAGAACCCACAGCATAGGGGTTACAATGTTCCTTCTCCTAGTGTAGCAATGGAGATTGAACTTCTGGTAAGGCTGCCACCTCTCCTGATCAGCATATGATCAGGTTGTAGTTGGTACCATCACTAAGTCCTTACTAGAGGCAACTGCTGATGACGGACATAGTCCTGAGGCAGGAAGTCCCCAGTACCAAGACAAAGGGGCACATGCTACAACTGGCTACACTCAGTGCATGTTCATCCTGATCCTATCAGGAGGTCAGATGATTCAGTATCTACTGATGATGACCTGGGCTTCTTTTACGATGTAATCGCCCAAACACACATCCCGGAAGAGAGGTGAGCAGACTCAAAGAGCTGCTTGCCAAAACTTCTAAGGACCAAAGACCATCTCCTCCACAAACCCACAGATGGCACCTTCATCTGAAGGTCTTCCAACACTGAGCCACTCCCAACAACTAAGCCACCTGCCTCTGCTTCTGGCACTATTTCTCAGGAACAGAACCCTCCCGAGCAAATAGTTGCTGTCCTTCAAAATTCCCTCCCTCTCATCACACCCATAATCACTGACATTGTGACTAAAGCCATTGATGAGAGGATTTCCTCAACTCTACAACCACTAATTGATGCTGCTGTGCAAAAGACACTTTCTGCGGTACAAACCCCTACCACAATGCATCCAAAAAGGGGGAGAGTACTGCAGTGAAAGAAAAGAAAGGAAAAGAACAGAGGATGAGAAGGCAAAAGAACAAATCCAGGAGTTGGAAAAAGAAAAGCAACAACTGATCACTTATAAAAGAAAGAAAAGTGCTGATGATCAACCTACTGCTGAAGAAAAATCCTTGGAAGAGCTGGTAAAATGCTGATGATACACACAGCCGATCCATGGATAAAATTATTGAGCAACTCTTCAAGCAAGTTTTGATACAGCTACATTAGATAGTGAGATCAGGAGTTGGAAGTGGAGGAGATTCAAACCCGATGGGCTGGGTATGATGTACTTGAGAAGGAGAAATTGGAGATCATGATCCGTTTCATTGCCAAATACTAGGAAGATCTTTGATGGAGATTCGCGCGTGGACCAGAGACAGTATTCTGGCTATAGCCACCAGAATCTGTCTGTCTGAGCAATTCCACAAGGGGATTATCATTGAAGCCCTTGATGAGGCTGGGGCTGGAAAAAGGTTTGAAATGGCAAGACTTACAAAGCTAAACTCACAACCAAAATGCTAGAACAACCTTCCCTTTCACCCACTCAAAAACAGCCTACCCCTCAAATCTCCAAACCATCTCAAAGCCCAAATCCAAACAACCACAATCACAACCCACAAAACCAACTCCCTTACCATCTAAACCAATCCGATGATGCACCTAAGAAGAAAAGAGAAGGGTGTTGAGGCTAGAAGAAGAAGATGAAGAGGATGATGTGGAAGATGATAGGATGCCTCTGTCTGCAGTCCTAACATTGGCGAAAGCCAAACCTATGCCCATCACTCCCACCTCACAAATGGATGCTGTGAGAGTAAAGATTGAAGAAGAGAAGCAGCAAAAGCTTCATGATGATGAAATGCTGAAAAGCATTGACAAAACTTATGCTGCCTCGTCATCAATTATCAGTATGAAGAAAGAAGCTCTGAGATTGTACACTCTCGCCAACACATTTCAATATCAGAAGGAAAGGGTGAGAGTATGGCCTGATCCTAGGGTGGCTCACAGGATTGTAAAGAAAGACATTCCTTCAAGATACAAGGGTCAAGTCAAGAGGATCGTAGATAGAGATCACAGTGGCCTTGTAGTATCACCCTGGGAGATTGTCGAAGATTTCAAGAAGGCCTACGAGACTAACAACCACCCCAGAAGATGCTAGAGAATAGAATTATTAAAAAGGGGTTAGTCTACAAGAGGCTTGAGAACTTCAAACAAAATGAGCTCAATCTGTTACTCGAAGGGAATCATCCTGATGAGTTTGCATACAGACAAATTACAACAGTTGAGCTCAAAAATGGCAAACAGGCCAAGTACATCTCAGAGCTGTATGGCGAGAAGGATTGTTTGATGGTGAAGCCGAGAACCTGACCATGGAAGAACAAATCATGTTTCTCAGAGCCTACACTAGAGAATCCTACAGGCTCATACACGGGAAGTAGATCTCATGAATGGGATAACAACTCTGTGTCCAGTTCCCCAAAACAGAGTTCCCATTCATATCTTGCCAAAAAAATATCGGAGATTTCTTCCCAGGCCGGAGCTTATATGGGTCATCTTCTCTGCTGATCAAGATGGAAAAAGACCAACCTTTCTGCCAACATAAGTGGGAAAATAAATAAATTAGAGGTTTTGGCTGCATTGGTTCAGGGGGAGTTTGTTGGACCAAAAGAACCAATGATCCAAGATCAGAAAACCTCTAAGTCCCACATGATATCACAACAACTGTTGAAAGCTTCATTAGCAGTTTGACAAGTACTGAAGACTTCAACAGCTGAAGATCAAGTGCTGAAGACTTAACAGCTGAAGAACTAAAGTGCGAAGTACAACAGCTGAAGAACACAAGTACTGAAGCTGAACAGCTGAAGAACACAAGTGCTGAAGCTGAAGACCAAAGTACTCAAGTACAACTGCTAAAGAGTTTACAAGCTGAAGATCAACAACTGATGTACAAAGTCTGAAGACAAAGACTGAAGAAACAGCTGATGATATCTACTCAAGTCATCAGCTGATGAAACATCTGAAGTTCAAATCTGAAGATCAAGTACTGAAGTTTCAGTAGTTTGTCACAACAGCTGAAGAGTACTCTTCAGTAGTTGTGATATCAGTAGTTTTATATTTTTACTTTCCGTAGTTTTGTAAAACGACTGAAGAGCTTGTTTCAGTCGTTGTAGTTTCAGTAGTTTTTGTTTTTCAGTAGTTATAACAACTGATAACATTAGCATTTCTGTAAGGAAATGTAGCTATTTTGACATCTTCAGTAGTTGTGTTTCAGTTGTAATAAATCTGTTAGATGTCACTATCAAGTGACATCAGCAGACGTCACATCTTTTATATAAGAGGTGTCGACCTAATGTAAGTGTGACATTTTGTTACCACGAAAGCGAATATTGAATGAAATATATTTGCAGAATTCTCTCTCTATAACCGTCTTTGTTCTTCATTGAATATCGTTTCGTTCTTGTGAATTGGCAAATTCATTGTTCGATTTCCGCTACTATACTCTCTAATCAATCAAACATAGATCACTAATCCTAACACTTGAGTTTTTTGTTGTTTTAGTTCAATATCAAGTTTCCATCAATTTTCAGTTCAAAGTAGTGTGTTTTTTATATGGAAATTGATTGAGTTTTGATAGTTTTTGGTTGTGGAAGCTCTGCTAATCATCAAATCTCAAATTCATTGAGTTTTTGTTGATTTTATATTGATTTTGGGTTGAAAAAGGGTTTAAGGTTCGACCAGCGAGACTATTGTTCTTTCTTCAAAACTACGATCATCTTTCAGCGAAACTATGGTGTTATCACTATTGAATTCGTTTTCTAGTTGTGCTTCTAAACTAGTCTCTTTGAACGAAAGTTCACCGGTGCTTGTGAAAGTTTATGAAGCGAAATTGCTGCCGAAAGTGATTTTGAACGAAAGTTCAAGCTTGTTTCGTGGGAACTTATCGACAAAACTAAGCCTGTTGTGACATTTGGCTAGTGAAACTGCTGCCGAAATTGTCAGCGAAATTAGCCTTCTATGTGAAATTGTTAGAAAATTTACCTACTTTCTGCGAAACTACTGAATTTTCAGCGAAATTGTCCCTTCTCTTGCCGAAACTACATCAATCCGAGCAAAACTACAATGTCAAACACTCACTCTTGTCGACCTTGAAAGTGTTGCTCCCAATACGCCACCAAGACTCATTAACGGAGATAATTTCGAAGATTGGAAGAGATGTCTCAAAGCTTTCTTCTTCTACACTGATCATAACCAATGGGAATCGATTATTCAAGTCCTCACATACCAACTGTCACTGTTGGTGATGTTATCTCTCAAAATTAGGACCCTCTTCTTTCATTGAAAAGGATCTGAAGTTGATCAATCATGACCAAAAGGCTTTTGGTGCTTTAACTCTATGCCTGGAACCAGACATCTACAATCATTTTGTAGAGCATAAAAATGCTAGATCTCTTTACGATGCCCTATGTGAGTTCTATGATGGTAACAATGATCTGGTAAAGGCTAAGAGCATTCAAGCTGAGAAGGAATTCAATTCCTTTGTTGGATAGAAGAATGAGTGTCTGATAGATCACACAAATCGCTTCTTGACAATTTCAAGCATCTTAAAGAAATACGATGAAAAGCTCTCCAACAATGAACAATTTAGCAGGCTACTAGACTCTCTCCCACCTTAGTGGAGTCTTCAGGTGAGGATGCTACAGCAAGAAAGAGGGTTCACAGACTACAAGCTGATGGATATTATCAATAAGCTTAAATCCTTTGAGTTGGACATGAAGAGACGAAAATTTAAGCAGACCATGATGCCTACATCTACTTTTACTCAAAATGTTGCTTTATTCTCATACATTACAAACTCTCAAATACAAAATTCAATTCAAGGAGGAGTTAATACAAGTAATTTTCAAGAGGAAATGTTACTGTTGGAAGAGATCAGATTAATTCTAAGGCGAATGTTGAAACTTTAGTTCCACCTGAAACAATGGCTCTTTTTGGAATGTTTGTTCAAAGTTATGAAGCACTTGTGGCAAGAGAGTTTAAAGGAAAAAGAATGACAATGGAAGACATGTATCACATAGACCCTGATGATCTTGAAGAAACTAACATCCAGTGGCAAATCGCAATGTTGACTCTTAGAGCTCGAAGATTTATGGAGCGCACTCAACGAAAGAACTTCGGCGGACAAACTTCTAATTCAAAACTGGGATTTGATAAGTCAAAACTGAGATGTTTCAACTCTAAGGAATTAGCACATTTGAAACGTGAATGTCCATCACCAATTGTCACTGATTTCAGTAATTCAGGAGTTCCAAGAATTAACAATTGAGAGGGAGACTGCATTTATTTCTAAGTTTGAATGGAGTGTAGAGTTTGAGGAAACAAGGAGTAAGATAATCGTGCTTTGGTAGCTGAGTTTGTTAAGGGAAAGGGAAGAAAGATAGTAAAGATGGATTTGACCCTTTGAAGGGATTCAAAGATGAGGTTGTGTTGTCTGTGAGTGAGAAAGAAGAGAAAGATGTTAGAATGAGGGCAGGTAAATCTGAAGGTCTAGAGTAGGAAGGAAATTCATCCACTGGGCAAGGAAAGGATTACGATGATGATACTTTCACCATTGAGGAAAGCAAGTTAAGTACTCCGGTGTGCTAATTGAAAAGGCCTTAGTAGTTGAAAAGGTAGTGATGGGACTTCCATATGAGGTAATTCAGGACATGTGTTCATCTGCTTGTAAAATAAGATTATTGGGATTTATAAAGCTAATAGGCTATTAATGGATAATGATAAGGATTTAAAATGAATTAATGATGATTTTAAAATCAATGAATCAAAATATTTTGTTAAATTAAATAAGGCTTTAAAAGAAAATGATCATTTAAAATGAATCGTTTTAGAAAGAAATGTTGAGATTAACACTTTGACTGAAAGAGTTGCCCTTGCTGATTTTGATACAAGAAAACTTGAGTCAAAGTTAGACAAATAGACCATATTAGGAATGAAACATGAGGATTTATGTAAATCTCAACAGGGAGCTAGGATTAAAACGGGATTAGGATATGAAAATGTAAAGGTTTATCCTCTGCCTAGTACATATTATTATTCTCCTATGCATGTTCCTCATCCTTCTAATGATTTAATTAAAACAGATACTGAGAGTATGTCTGCAAGTTTACAGGGTGTTAATTCTAAGCACGTTCGTGAAGACTACGACTATGGACCAACTAGTGGGTTTCGATGCACTATTATTAGTACACCTGATTTTTAGCAGTCTGTTTTAGATCATAAGTCTAGTTTAAATTCTGTCTTCATTTCTAGATCTCCTGTAACCAACTTTATCGCATCATGTTCTCATGGTGTTTCTATTTCATCTTTAAATTCAGTACACCATGGCGATGTCTTTTGTTCTGGTGATGATAATGGTGCAACTGATCTTACTACAAAGCCTAACAAGAAACTTAAAACTAATTATTTTGATAAATTCTTTTCTCATGCAATTCCATATTTTACTCCATTAATATTTCATTATCAAATGAAAGAATTGCAACTTCGTCTAAAGCTTGCACTAGTGGAACTAGTTCTTGTTAGTTCCACTGGATCGGTAAACATCCGAGCGTGTTCTTGACAGAAGGATAAACAACATCAACAACCAAGAGAAAATCAATAACACGAACTATATAAATGGTTTCATTGATAAAACTTAACGTTTACAAGCTCGTTACAACATAAGAATCAAGACTCTTGGCAAGGTGAGATCGAGCATGATCTCCCCTCTCATCCGGCAGCCGTAGGCCCCCGGGCAGACTCCTCTCAAAACCCTTTTTTCTTTACACATTGAAACTGGTATATATAGGACTCGGCCCATATTAGATGTGATTGGGCCCATTCGTACGATTGGACCATGCGTATGGTTCAATCATACGACTAGACCATGAGTGTGGTTCAATCATGCGACTTGACCATACTTATGGTCTAATCTTACAAATGTCCCAATCGCATCTCTCAGTCGCACGGCTGTCCATTAGCATGGCTAAGTCGTACGACTGAGTCTCATTCACATATGCTCCTGCGAATGACCCAGTTTCATGTGTTTACAATATATCAGGTGTATTACATTAAGTCTAGACTATTCAACAAGCGACAAACACACTATATATGACAATATATGCTCCAATAGTTCTACTGGTACTTCAGATGATCATTCATCTATTTTTGTAAATAATAATTCTTTTTCACATAAATTGTGACCTTGTGGCATGTATGAGACATTAGGGACATTGATTCTAGTGTATGTGAATGTGATGAGGAAATTCACATTGATCATATTCCTTTCTCATCACATCACAGACCTAGACGCAAACCACAATGGTGTGATCAGAGGATCATCTTGTCAAAAATTATCCTACATTGCTTCATGGACATATATATAGGAACTATTTGGAAATAAATTAACAAAATTGGTTAATAATTTCTTTTGCAAAAAATCTACTTCTTCTAAAGATAAAGTTGGTCAAACTTGGGTTCCTATTTAAGCTAGTTAATATGTTCTTTATTTATTTTTCAGGAGTCATCCACTAAGATTGTAAAGAGCATGTGGCATGTAGATAGTGGATGGGCTAGACATATGATGGGGTTGAAAGACTTGCTAACCAATTATCGGATTATAAATGGACGATATGTGGCTTTTCCTGGTGACAAAAAGGGTGGAAAGATGATTGGTCAACAAGAAGTTTCTAATGAATCTTTAACTTTGGAGAAAGTCAACTATGTCCTTGAGCTTGCTTTTATTCTCTTGAGTGTCTCTCAAATCTGTGATAAAGACATTCCAGTTTTGTTTAAATATGATGAATGTATATTTTAAAAATCAGAGATTGATATTCTAGATGAGTTGATTCTTATGCGTGCTCCAAGAAAACATGACACATATCTTCTTGATATGAACTCGAGGGAGTCAAAGTCTACTGCAACTTGTCTTCTTTCAAAAGCTTCAACCTTTGAGTCTCTATTATGGCCTCACCGATTGGGCCACGTTAATTTTAAAATAATAAACAAATTAGTCAAAAACAATCTTGTTAGAGGACTTCCTTCAAAAGATGCCACTTATGTTGGATCATCTTGTCCATCATTATTTCCACAACCCCGTCTATTGCCCATTCCACCTCTTCAGCAAATGATGCCACTTATGTTGGATCATCTTCTCCATCATTTGATCTGTCACCAACCCCTATTTCTTCATCACCTACATCTAACTCATCATAGCATGTTCCATCTCTCTCACCCTCATCTAATCATTCACAATCTATGAGAAAAACTTCTCCAAACATCTTCCCTTGAGACATAGACTTCAAAACATTGAAAGATCATCCTCTTGATAATGTTATTGGATCAGATGGTGTTCGGACGCGAACTCAATGTGGTTTGATTAATATCTACCTCTTCTCTTGCTTCATGTGTAACTGTCTCAAAAATGCAATTGGAGCTTCAATAATTCGCAAAGCTCAAAGTTTGAACTTTGGTTGACCCGCCTCCCAACAAATGACCTATTAGTACAAAATGGGTGTTCAAGAACAAACCTGATCATTGTGGTGTGGTGGTGCGTAACAAGTCTAGACTGGTTACGCAAGGATTTGCGCAAAAAGAAGGGATTGACTATACTGAAATCTTCGCTCTGGTTGCTTGTCTTGAAGCAATCATTATTTTTCTCGCTCATGTTGCTAATAAACAGTTCAAGGTCTATCTGATGGATGTCAAGTGTGCTTTACTTTACGGAGACATTAATGAGGAGATATATGTGTGTCAACCACCAGATTTTGAGGATCCTAACTTTCGTGATTAAGTCTTTAAGCTTGACAAGTCACTGTAAGGTCTTCATCAGGCACGTAGGATCTGGTATGAGACCCTGACCCAGTACCTCTTAAGCAATGGTTCTCTCGTGGCACCATCGATATGACTACTTTCAAGAAATAAGTGCACCGTGAAATGTTGTTTGTCCAAGTTTATGTCGGTGATATTATTTTGGCTCCACCAATTCACTGTTATGTCTGGAGTTTGAAGAAGTGATGCGTAATAGGTTTCAAATGAGTATGATGGGAGAAATGTGTTTTTTTCTTGGATTAGAAGTAGAACAAAAGCATGAAGGCATTCTAATTCATTAGGAGAAGTATGTTAAAGTAATCTTGAAGAAATTCGAGATGGATGACGCCTCTCCTGAGATCACTCCCTTTACTGCTCAGACGTGTCTCACTCCTGATAAGAACGAGAAACCTATTGATCCTCATCTCTACATATATATGATCGGTTCCCTCATGTATCTTACAGCAAGTCGTCCTCATATCACTTTTGTTGTAGGATATTATGCTCGATATTAGTTGGCCCAAAAGGAGTCTCATGAGAAGTCTATCAAGAGATTTTTTCGTTATCTCAAAGGCTCATCTCGTTTAGGTCTATGGTATCCATATGGAGGGAATTTTGATTTACATGCTTGTTTTGACAGTGATTCTAATGGTTGCAGGTTAAACAGAAAATCGGTGACCGGGGGTGTCAATACCTGGGCAATTGTCTGGTGTGATGGCACAGCAAGAAACAGACCATTGTTTCCCTTTCTACAGGGGAAGCGAAATACATTGTTGCCTCTAGTTGTTGTTCCCAAGCCCTTTGTATATAGAACCAGATGATTGACTATGGAATCAACTTTCTCCACACGTCATTGTTTTGTGACAACGAAGCAGCCATCAGGATCGCTAAAAATCCTATTCATCATTCTTGAACCAAGCATATGGAAACTTGGAATCAGGCAATTCGTGATGCCCATGAAAATGGTTTTATCGATATTATTCCCATTGACACTAAAAATCAAAAGGCAAATCTTTTCACAAAAACTTTTGATAAACATCGCTTTTATGAATTTATCTCTATGCTAGTGTTAATATCCTTTTAAACCTCTTTTCTTTTCTTTTATTAAATTTTCTTTAAAAAATATATATATAATAATAATAATTTTAATAATATTATCATTTTAAAATAAAATTTTGGGGGAGTAAATAAATAACTTGGGTGTTGAATTTGAAATGACGAGAAATGATTATATATCTTCTCGATATATTCATTTATGCATGACTGGTACTTATAATGAGAAATGATAGCAACTGATGTTGTTATTCGATTCACATCTTATTTTTAATTGCAAATAATAGAAAAACAAACAGATTCTTTAATGATATGCTTGGATCAGCCTAAAGAATAAAGTAGATGGCAGCATTTAGATTTAAATTAAAATATATGCTTAAGGATGTCTGGATTTACCCAATCATTTTGGCCTGCATGAAAACTGACTCCCGACAAAAATTGGATTGAGAATTGATCTTTCACCCATCATGATAAAAATCTTAAAAGATATATCCTTGAATCATGTCTGGTCTATTTATGTGTCTTGTACTTGTGCTTATCTTTTCGGTTGTACGGTAGTACTGACCTAGAGTGATGATCTCCTCTGTTGTATGGTAGTACTGACCTAGAGCTCTCATCGGCACATGATTAATGGTCATTTCCTTTGTTATATGTGCGTATAGACCTGGAGCTCTCACCATTTTGGTCTAAGTAGTGTCATATCATTTAAACGATGAATTTATCACAGAATGCAATATTCTATTCATGATCACTTGCACACTAATGCATAAGCCTTGCTCCGTAAACATCGTAACAAAATTCAATAAATCATGGGGTTGTGTGAGTGTTTTTACCGATTGATTGTGGGGTCCTAGAATTCTAAAGTATTAAATCAAACCTTAATGAATCATATGTTGTTTGTTGAAAAAGATAAGGCATGGGTTTAAGAGGACAAATATATGAGCAATCGTTATTGATTTGTTTATGGATTTCAAGAGTTCCTTTACACACTGTGTTCAGATTCAATTATCGGTATGATCTCATTGCCAGTCGATGACTAAATTCATCTCTGTGCTAATACATATCTTGAGGATGTGATCTCTGATCAACTTTGATCTAAGTTATGGTTGTTTATAAATATAAAAAAATACCACGAAACTATAATTTTGCTATTTGTTTCGTTAGACGAAATAGCAATTTCGCTTAGCATTCTCATCCTATGCGATGTCTTTTTTATCTGAGATTCATTTGACAAAATTGCAACTTCGCTTAGCGAAACTATAAATTTGTCAGGCGAAACTATAGTTTCGCTCGCTACGAAACTATAACCTATGTAAGTCATTTTGCGAAATTAAACTCTCACTTTCGCACTTTCGTCCTGTGCTGCTCCTTAGGGCTTTTCGGTGACCCTCTCTTGTGTTTATGAGATTTTGTTTTGTTGCTTATGATTGTTTGTTGATTCTTGTTCGTAAGTGAGTTTCGACCTCAGGACAATCACTTAATCTTGTTAATAATATCTCATTGTGAGTATATTTTATCGAGACTCTTCGGTGACTTCGCTGTTCATCCAACAAAACTACAGATTGTCCAGCGAAACAGAACAAAAGTTCTTAATTTCTCACCGAAACTGTAAGGTTTTGCGGTCCGAGCAAACTTAATAGTTTCGCTCACTAATCTTTAGTTTCGCATTACCGAAACGATAGTTTCGGCCTGTCGCGAATCTGATGTGTTCTTGCTAGCGAAATTATACTTTCGCCTGCCGAAACTAAAACCTCTTCCTGTGAAATTATATTTTTGGCTAGCGAATTTATGTTTTTTCTTTTAACCTCTTATATTATTATTCTTTATTATTTCTTATGTACTCATTCTTAACACTTTATTCTAATGTATTTCATCTCTTTCTTAGGTTAAAAATGCAAATCTAAAGTTCAATGAGAGAAACAACATCACTGCTATTTTGGATGATACACATCCTAAAGCCACCAGGTTTAGAGACTGTATTAGATGGCTGCAAAGATCTCCCATAGCTTATGCTATATCTCATTCTACCACCATATATGATATTCATATCAGAGATTTCTGGAGATCTGCTGAATATGATATAAGAGGAAGTACTCAAATAATTAATGCTAAAGTTTTAGAGCATGAGGTGACCATTACTGTAAAGACAGTTTCGAGGATTCTGAGGCTAGAGGAGGATTCTCGTGAAGAGGTTTCTATTTCTGATGTAGAGGTGTTTGAAGCATTCAGGAGCATGGGTTATGAGGGGCCAGCTTTTGGTTCCCGATAGGTGATCAAGATGTCATTTCTCTCCAAGGAATGGTGATTTATTGCTCACATCTTCATCATGTGTCTAGATCACCGTAAAGGTGGATGACATGGGCTAAACATTGACTAGGCAAAAGCAACGGTGTTGTGCTGCTAAGGAGAGAAGGCAAACATAGCTAGACTGATATTCGCCTGCATGACAGAGAATGTGATGGCCTTGAAGAAGGATAAATGGCTGTTATATCCTTGATTTCTTCAAATGATCTTTGATGACCTAATTCCAAATATGCCAAAATCCGTGGAGGTGAAAAGGCTGTACAAATGAATCCGTGTATCTTTGCTGATTGTTGTGTGAGACATGATTTTAGTGGAAAAATCACCCATCTGTTGGAAAATATGTACCCACCCGAGACATGGAATTATATCAAACGGGTGGATGAATCTGAGAATAAAGAGCTGAAGAAACCAGGGCATAGGAATCTGATGCAACCAAGAAGAGAAAGAGATATGCTAAAGAGAAAGGTCGTGATTTTGAAGAAGAAATAAATGAAAGAGATGAAGAGACAAGGATAGAAAATGTGAAGAGATGGAAGAAGAAAGCTCATACAACAAATTTAGAGAGGCAAACTAAACATAGACATTAGGCTTTCACTGAGAGAAGGGAAGAAAGAGGAAACTTAGATGAAGATATGATTCGCAACCGTAATAGTTCTCTGGCAAAAAAATTGAGCATGATAAAGACTAAACTCACCAGCCAAGAGATACAGGAAAAACAAAAAGATAAGGTCATAGAGGGAATGAAGAAGATGCTTGTTGATCAAAACTGTCTGTTGAAGAAGTTGTTTCAGGAGATTGCCCAACTAAAAGCTGCTTCTGGCTTGCCTAATCAACTAACTCAATCTGAGTTAGATGATTTGACTAATACTTCAAAGTACCCATTCATGAATGTGGGTACTTCATCTAGGGCGGGAGAGGGCACATCTCGTGCAGCAACTACAGGTGCTTAAGATTGTGATGTAAGAAATGAAGATACAGGAAGGGGGAATGAAGAGGAATTTCTCGAGGCTAGGTTTATAAACATAGGACTTGATGTTGAGAAGGATATGGTTGGAGAAGACGTGGTGAGGGAGAAGTCGGTGGATCGAGATGGAGAGAAAGAAAAGAGACTAGTTGATGAAGAAGAGGATGATGAACAACTTGTAGATTATGATTCTGAACATGAGTTCTATGAAGTTGATGAGAGCATGTTGATTCATGTAGCCAAGAAGGGAGAGGATGATGAAGATGTGTTTGAGATGGATAGAGCTGAATGGTTTGTTAAAGAGAAGGAGCCAGAAGAAATAACTCCCCTTTTTAACATATGGAAGGGTTGAGTAAGAAGGAGGCTCAGAAGAAGATTATAAGCTGGTGTTATAACCCCGGCCTCAAAATGTTCATGATAAAGAGGAGAAGGGGTGGTATTAGCTACATGCATACAGGATGGCATTTAAGACCATGCCTAAATGGGATCTCAGGCGGTTGGCGGCTCTACAACTTCTAAATGCAAATCTGAGCGAACGACCCACACCTTGGGAGAAAGAGATTTAGAACGGTCAAAATGATAACTTTGAGTCTTTTTGATATATGAAGCCTGAGATGAAACGATCAAAAAGAGATAAGGATTGGGAGACTGGAAAGGGAAGGATTGTACTAAGGGTGAAACCCCCAAAGACCGTGAACAGGGTCAGACTGGCAGACCCCCTCCCCCAACAAGTATAGAACTTTGAAAAGTGGTTTTATGATAACAACACGGGGGAGGCAATTATCAGAGTGAAGAATGGTGTTGAGTTCAAAGTTTTTGATCCAATGGAACTTTTTAGTTTCTGTGATAAAGACCTGTTGGTTCTTTGCGAGAATCATATCAAAGCAGGTGCAGGTGAGGAAACGAGGAAGGAAGCCAGTCTCTTTATGACTATAGCAAACAAGATCAGAGGTGGGAGGGCAGAGGTGAAAAGATTAACCGAGAGAGTAAGGGCCCAGATGACCTAAACATGGATATACAGGATTTGGCCAAGCAGTTTGAGCGAGCAAGTGCTCATCCTGAAGGGCTTGTGAAGCAGGAGGAAACCATGGAGAATCATGTGTTGAAGCCTCCGAGGAAGTTATTGTAGGAGGTGCTGAAGATTAATCAAAGGCAATGAAGGACACTGGAGTTGAAAAGACACATCTAGACGAGTGAAGGTGGTGAGTTCCAACCTAGAGGAGCATTGAAGATCAGTATAGGTTGGACTTACTTTAGTTTAGATTGTTTACATTTGCTTGTAATAGGTCTTTTGATAGTTTCCTTTTGTATGTATATTGATTTATGTAGTTTTGCAGTCCAGCAAAACTAGTTTCGCTCATAGTCATCTCATTAGTTCGCTCCGCGAAACTACTGTTTCTACAGGGCGAAATTATAGTTTCGGCAGTACAGTTTTTCTCGCAGCGAAACTGTCTGCGAAACTAAGACTGCTATATAAAGATTTGATCTTTTTCATTGCTGGGTAAGCTTGCAAAACCCTAATGGTTAATCATTGTTGCAAGTTACCATTTCAAAGCAGTTATTACATAGAAACATCATTGTGCTTGATGTTATTGATTGTTATGATGTTCATTGTCTTATTTTGAATGAGTTCTTATTGTGTTCAGTCTTCTTTGCTCATGTTGTTTGGTTTGTGTGTTGGATATTGAACGATTCTTCATCTCATTTGCACTGTTATACGATCAAATGCACGAACAATATTTTTTTTTCAAGCACAATGAGATTTATGTGTAATAACTACTTTGAAATGGTAACTTGCAACAATGATTGCCGATTGGGGTTTTGCAAGATTACCCAACAATGAAAAATATCAAATCTATATATAGCAGTCTTAGTTTCGCAGACAGTTAGAAACTGTACTGCCGAAACTATAGTTTTGCCCGGCAGAAACAGTAGTTTCGCTAAGCGAACTAAGCTGACTGTATAGTTTCGCTCAAAATTTCGCTGGACTGCAAAACTACATAAATCTAAATACATACAAAGGAAACTAACAAAAGACCTATTACAAGCAAGAAAACAATCTAAACAAAGTGAGTCCAACCTATACTGATCTTCAATAATTTCGGACATTGTGTTTTATAATTTTTTTCGAAGATTAATATTTATTAATTTCGCATGTTCCTTCTTGGTTCCTTGATGATTTTGGTAGCATTTTCGCTCAAAATGTATAATTTTGTTCAGTTAGGTGTTAATTTCGCTGGATGAAGATATGAAGACTCAAGACCACCAAGAACACACACAATAGTGTGTGTGAGAGAAAATCTCAGATCTGAATTTATTTTATTTTTCTTGTATTAAAGAATATGTAGATCTACTATATGTTATAGATAGTGATAGATCTGATGTTGTTGATGTTGAATTTGAACAAATTTAAACTTAGATCTACTTTCTCTCTCTAAAAAAATAAGAAAAAAATATTGTTGGTCCATTTGATCGTATAACAGTGCAAATGAGATGAAGAATGGTTCAATATCCAACACACAAACAAAACAACATGAGCAAAGAAGATTGAACACAATAAGAACTCATTCAAGATAAGGCAATGAACATCATAACAATCAATAACATCAAGCACAATGATATTTGTGTGTAATAACTACTTTGAAATGGTCACTTGCAACAATGATTAAGAATTAGGGTTTTGCAAGCTTACCAACAATGAAAAAGATCAAATATATATATAACAGTCTTAGTTTCACTGTGAACTCTACTTTCGCTGAGCCGATAGTAGTTTCGTTGTAAATTTCAGCAGCAGTTTTACTGGCCAAATGCTTTAGACTGCTTAGTTTCGCTGACCATTTCGCACAAAACAAGCTTCACTTCCGTTCAAAGATACTTTCAACAACAATTTCGCTTGTAATAATTCACACAAGCACTGTTGAACATTCGTTCAATATCCCTACTTTCGCTAAGATGCTGAAATTAGCTACAAAGTGTGAAACACTTGTAGTTCGCTCAAAGAACAAGCAGTTTCGCTGGATGAATTGGTAATTTCGCTGGACGAAGCTGAAAAGCTTTTTCCACACCAATCAATCTAAAATCTCCAAATCTCATTGGATTTGAAACCTGATGATTAACAGAGATTTCTCAACCAATAACAAGCAAACTTCAATCAATTTCCATATACTTAACACTCAATTTGATACAAAATTGATGAAAACATGATATTTAACAAAAACAACCAAAACCTCAACTTCTCTCTCTAAAAATCTTCAAATCCTCAGTGAATTTGATATAAAATGGCTCTGATACCAAATTGAAACTCTAGGATAATCAAACTTAAATCAAATAATGAAGAATTAGATAAAAATAATGATAAACACCATAAAACCCGAAATTGATCTAATATGATTCCATATGATTTGTATAATATGAAAACCACAATCAAATGGTCATTCAACCATCCTCAACACTAATGACAATTAACCTATTTATAGTCTAGACTAATATTCACTAATTGTACTTAACTCCCTAGACTTAGGCTACTTAATGCAAAATTATATATTAAGCATAAAAATGACTAAAAACAATATAAAATATAGTTTGTTCATGCAAAATATATTTATTACAATAAAACTCCTACTCATCTAAATCTTCAACGTCTCGTCTTGGTTCTTCATCTCGAATGTGTCGGGTTTGACTTTTGTGTTGATTTTGACCGTGACGTTGACTATTTTTGAGTTTGACTATGTTGATAATATAGACTATCTTGTACAGCTCCAACACTTAGGTGAATGAAACTGAGTCTTCTGAATCAGAAAATTTAAAACAAAATGACTCAAAATTTGACTATGTTGAGTGTGATGATTTGGATGATTTCGATGAACATGATGAGCAAAATCATGATGAGCAAAATCCTCATGATATGGGTAAGAAAAGAATATTTTATTTGAACTCATCATGCCCTACATTCTTGAAGAAATCTAGCTGCCTTATCCACCAAAAAAAAGAAATATGCTAAAGACCATCTATAAGAGGATTGCGCAGCTGAAAGAAGTTCTTCATCAACTTTACAAACAACAAAAATCATCATCAATATAAGTCAAAAATGTTGAAATTGTCAAACATACAAAAGAAGTTAAACTCTCTTTCAAAGAAAAGAAAAAAAAGCAACATCAGTAGAATTTCGCCGAAAGAAGATACATGCTAATCAACCGACATCCATATAAGATCTATGGAAGCAAATTATCTACTAAATCTGTAACAAATGTACGAAAGCAAAAGTCAACCGAAATAAATATGAAGATTGTCAAACAACAGAAGGATGTGAATCCTAAGCAACAAAATCATCTGCTGCTATAAAAGATCCTTTTGATATCATGTTTGGGAATGACAAGGATTCATTAGCTGCAAAATTGAAAAGAAGTTGAAGGCACAAAAGTAGTAAAAGAAGAACAAAGTTGTTGAATAAGAATATGAATCAAAGAAGAAATATTGCAAGTGGTGTGATATGCATAATCACAACACTAATGGATGTTATTTTAAGCAGCTATTGCTCCATATACAATATGAACAATCATATGACTGCTAATTGTTATTTTAATAAACATTATGCAATTTGTAACAAAGATAATCATTCCACTTAGGAATGTTATTTTAAAAAAAAGAACAAAACAAAGAGCACAAAGATTAAACAATATGTAGAGTCTGAATCAAGGCTCACCATCAAGTGAAATTTCAAGAAGATTCAAAGCCCAAAAGAAGTTGCAAAGAAAAGGTGTACAAAGTTAAAAACAATTAACTATTGATGATAAACCTATCAAGAAGAAGCAACAAAAAATCGTCAACACAAAACACCACACAAGAAGGTAGAGTTGAAAGAAAAGACAAGTGATGCTCATGACACCTTCTTTGATCATTTTGAGAAGGGTGCTCAAGTACCTTATTCAAAATCAAGGGATGGTCAAACTTTCTTCAATAAAGGTTAAAATTCAAACAACAAGTAGAAGAAACATAAGGAGAAGATGGAAGACGTGATTGTGAAAGAAGAACAAAGTGCTTTAAGCCCATCTTCAATGGAATCATCCTCACCTCAAACAAAACATAATGAATCAATTGAGTTTAAAACAAACACCAAAACATAAAGACTCATTCATGAGGGACTAATGGTAAACCAAGATCATTAAGGCTTGGGTTCCATATTCGAATTTATTTCATTATATGTGTAGGAACAAACATGGACGACTAACAACAAGTGCTATATTCCCAGTGGTTGTTCGAGACACGTGGCAGGAAATTGTCCTCTACTCCATGATTTCAAACATAAAAATGCTTCTTATATGGCTTTGGTAAGGATATGAAGGAAGGTAAATTGTTGGTGAATGAATGGTAACAAATATTGTACTCAAGTTTGAGAAAGTAAATTATTATGAAAAATTAAAACATAATTTACTAAGTGTTCTGAAATTGTGATCATAATTATACCATTTTATTTGATAACACTAACTGTTACATTCTTAAGCTAGGTTTTTGTATTTCACAAGATTGGATCCTTCTTAAAGCATCAAGAAAAGGAAATGCATATGTTTTGGATATGAACAAAAACTTTATCACAAGTAATGAAACATGCCTACTTTCTAAGTCTTCGAAATACAAATATCAATTGTGGCATAGAGGGCTGGTTCATTAAAACATGAAGAGCATGAGAAAACTCATGATAAATGACTTAGTTATTGGATACCAAATAAAGAATTTATTGTTCTAGTCATTGTTCATCAAGTTATAAAGCAAAACTGATAGGTTCAAATGGATCGATCTGTGTATCTTATCAAGCAATTGACAATTATATGAAGTATGAAATCAACACAAAAGAGTTCAATGCTTGGGCTTTGAATCATTAGTCTTTATCTGCATTGCCTCTATCACCAAAAGAGTTTCTTTGGATAAACCAGCTATATCTACATTTGCATACATCCCAATTGGAATTGCATTATCTTTTGTATAGATCTCTAGCACTCCTTTGCTTGATATTCTCATGAACTCTATATTTTCTATGTTTTTCTTCACTACATTTTCATATTCCATTAACTTTCTCAACAATATCCTTTCCATTACAGTATTCATGACTTTAATGATAGACATGAAATACTTTCTATCATGCTCAGCTTTAATAGAAGTCATTTGTTGAAACTTATGATTAGATAAGAAGGATATATAACTCAGGTGAAGGAGTTTTAACTCAAATACTCCAAATAAACTAATCATATTATATCCCAATCATCTTCATTTTAACAAACTTTAGGTCAAAGTTTATGGAATCATAGAACCATCTCAGGATTGGTTTAGAAGTTTGAGTACCATCTATCACTTTCAATCCTGGATGAGTCACTTTGTCAAAATATTTATCACCAAATGCTTCCAAGTAATCTTCCTCTGTTGATGCACTTGTATCTCCTTTCTTTTTGTTCCCTATAATGTACCAAAATACATCTTGTATTCTTGATCACACCTTGTTTACAAAAAACGATGACATCCTTGAAATTCCTCTATCAATAAGCTTTACAAAGTTTTCTCCCCTAGCAACTTTAGAAGGGCTAATGAGATGTAACTTGTGTAATTCCATAAAGTCTTGAACAAGAATTTTTATTATACTATAGTAAAAATGATATGCATCACATATAGCATTTACTCGTTTTAGCAAATAAGCATCAAACACATCATCGTACTTCCATGCAACTATCTTTACATTCTTTGTTTTATCCGGCATAATCATAACATTCGAATGCTCAATTATAGATTGTCCTCTTTGAAGCACATACCTCACTAAGTCACCTATAGATCTTACCATGTTCTACAATTGCTTTTGATCCATATCAACTCTATAAGCACTCAGCTTTGATCTTGGAAACTATCCATCAATTCTTTCCAATTTTCATGAGTTTTCTATCTAACTCCATGGCTTTAATCTCTTTAGGCTTTAGAATATTTGTCCTTTTTGTAATCTCCGGATGTTATGGATTATCCATGTCTAAAATGATCATTTTGTTATGCATCCTTTTAGTCTGTTCAATGCTTTTAACTAGTCTTCTTAATGATTCTCCTTGAAGTCTATTCACCTCTTTCTAGGATAGTTCCTTAACTGCAAGCACATCCTTAAGGTAGATATACTCATATCTTTAGGATCATGATGGTGCAATTCCTTTACAGGAATATCATCCACATTTAGACTTTCACTCATTGATCCCACTCAGCATGTTCAATGTTTATTTCATTTGGATCAACTGGCACTAATGACTCTACAATAATACACTTTTCATACCCTTCACTTATTTGAGTAACTATCAGCCCATCCAAATATACTCTATTGTATTTTTTCCTCAGAAGATAGTTATATCTATCTTCATAGACTATAGGAATATCCTTTTGAACATTTCCAACTGTTGAGTCAACAATATCACACAAATCTTCATCTTCTAACACCTCATTATTCTCGTAAATCTAAATCAAGATTGTCAAGTGCTTCTATTTGTTGTTGAAATTCTTCCTCTTCCACAAGCAATGTATCTTTAACAGTCTTTTGAGATTTTAACTCAGATACTAATTTAGTTTCAACTTCATCAAGCTTTCGTTTTCCTTTCTCAGCTTGTGTATATTTCTCAACAACTACGAATTGATATTCTTGCTCATTATTTTCTTCATCCATTGGTGCTTTATTTTCTTTCTCTTTCTCTTGTACATTCTCTCTCAATTTCTGTATCTCTTCATTAAGATCTTTAATCATTCCTTCTAACTCAACAATCAATTTATCTTTCTTTTCATTTTCAACCTTTAACACATCATTCCCATCTTGATTTTCTTTATCATTTCATTTTGTTCCGCAACTTTTGCTCTTAAATCATCAAATGCTTCCTCATTATCATCATTTTCAGTTTGAACACCTACATCACTTGTTTGTTTCAAAATTGATTCATTTAACATCATCTCTTGTTGTTTTTGAATTTGAATTGGAGATTGTACACCAAAACTTACATTCTATGTAATAGGATCATATAACATAACATCTATAAACTCAAAATCAAATGTTTGATTTTGATCTATATTAGCATCATCAGCTTCTTCAATCACATCATTACCAATCTCTCTTTTTTCATCATTCATATCATCACCATCTCCATCATTACCAACAGTTTAATTTCTTTGCTCAGATGCAGTTTCTTCACTGTCTATTTCCTAATCAACTACTTCTTCATTTTCTCTAATATAACCTCCTTGATTTTCTCCATCATTACTATCATCATCATCTAAATAACTATTATCATTATCTTGTTCTTCTTCATTCTTATCTTCATCATCCTTTTCTTCTTCTACTACTTCTTCAAATACACTTTCAATCTGATCATTTGGATCCATTGGTTGTCCTTCAATCAAATGAAAATGTTATTGATGAATATCAACCTCATCAATAGCAAAATTCCTCATGTACTTAAAAAGAGGCACATTTGGAGCTCCAGTATTGATATCCAATCTCTTATAAACAATCTCAGACATATGTACAAGCTATAGTTTGTCACTTACTTCGCCATTACATACATATCTGGATGTTCTTCATTATGATTAATTGACAAAATCTTGAATACATCATATACTTGTTCCTTTTCCTTTTTCTAAATTGAAAATGAATCCATTCATAATCCATTTATCCATGTTGAATCTCCTGTTAGTAGCTAAAGCACTCATAGGAGAAGCAATGTCCACTGGGAATGAATTCCATCCACCACTTCTCTTGGACATCCAATGTTGGAATATGTAGCACAATAACTCTAATTGATTAGATACCCTTGCCATGAAGAATTGTTTCTTAGGGAAGTTATTTAGATGTCCTATCAGCATGAAAACCTCTTTACATTCATCAAACGTGAATTCAGCTAGATCTTGTGGTTCATTCTCTCCCAGTCTAAGAGCAACTCTCATTGACTACTTAGAGACCTCTATCATTCTATTATTTGTCACAAAACCTTTGAGTACTTTGTGCCCTTCATCATCTCTATCAACCTCAGCAGTTCCCAGAACTTCTATATCAGTGTAGCATTAATAGCTGGGCATGCACACATGGCATAGACATACTTAGTCCTTAGAATGAATCTAACCATCTCTTCATAACCCGTTGCTTCTCTAACATCTTCATCGAGAAAAGCTGTAACATTATGCTTTCGTTCAAACTTTAATTCAGCCATCTGTAATACACAAAAAACAATAAGTATGAAGGAATTTTATTAATATAACTCTTAAAACATTTTGTTAATTTCATATTGAAAAAAATTGAAAATATTCTAAGTGTTCAACACACTTGACTTCTCAATTGTTTTTAATACACAAAATAATCATTCTTATGAGTTTTTAATAATTATATATCAAGACTTAAGTCCTTATTATTTTAAGTTTTACTTAACATAGTTTATACATTAAAATTTGATTATTTGACTTGAAAATTTTTCTTTGTGTTGATACACTTATTGTTTTAATGACTCAATCAAATTTTAAGATAGACTATCAATTAAGTAATCTTGTTTCTAGTTGATTTGAAAGCAGAGATGAA
The DNA here is from genome assembly GCA_025506515.1 of Flaveria trinervia. NCBI lineage: Eukaryota > Viridiplantae > Streptophyta > Magnoliopsida > Asterales > Asteraceae > Flaveria > Flaveria trinervia. The sequence goes on along the minus strand of CM046443.1, from coordinate 50,247,901 downwards.
TTTTAATAATTAACATGCCAATATGGTTTTAAATTTTCAATTTGTCAATTCATTTCAGTTCAATATTTTATTATTATTTTCACTGATGATCATCGAATCATCAAAAACTTTTGTGATGAAATTCAGATTTGATGATGTTAAACCAGTCACACTCTCGTATTATTAACAATTTCAGATTAGATTTTCTACATACAATCACATTGAAACAACAATTTCAGATTTTTTCAAGTACTTAGGGTTTGAACGCCTAAATAGGGTTCAAACGCCCGATTGAATGTGAAGATTATACATAATGATTTGATGAAATATACTCAATAAGTTGTTTACAATCACTCATTTTACCTTAGAATTAACAACAATCTTATAAAATCAGAGTAAATAATGAGTATAATGTGCGTCAAGTGAGTAAGAGTAAGAACAGAGAGTATGAGCGTAGAAAAATTCAAATGAAATGAATCTGTCCAAGTGTTGAAGTTATATGTCTGGAAAACCCTTGGACGCGTTGCAACTGTGTAGGCGCATGACCGCTGTTCGGACGCATGAGGTTTAGGCGCATTAGCACTATACAGGGGCATTACCCATGTTCAGGCATATGAGAGCTAGACGCGTGAGTTACACTTGGTTAAATTTTGTTAACGGACTTAGGTGCATTTGCACTATAAAGACACATGTCACTGTTTAGGCGCATAAGCACTCTTCAGGCGCATGACCTAGACTAAAATGACTAACACTTCAAGAAAATCATGAACCCTCAGTTCGTATGAGAAATGTTTAGGCGCATGAGCTTTCAAGATTTCACACTTGTTTTATTTTCAATATGAAATATCTCGTACTATTAAGACGCATGAGCTTTTGCAAAACGCCTAACAGTAAACCAAATTTTCAGACTATTGACCACTATTTAGGCGCTTGAGTTTGACTCAAGACTTCTAACACTTATCTAAAACTGAAAATTTATCATGCATCTAAACTTAGACTTATGGTCACTGCTTAAGCGCATGAGACATCCATACATCTAGACATTTTCACAAAAAAATTCACTCAAACACTAATTTTGACCAATTTATTGTTCTTCATAAAAACTTTTAAACTTTGGTCACACTTTGAATAATGAATAAAAGTTTGACTATTTGACCAAAAGGCTTTTTGACCAAATTTTGACTTTTTGACCAAATTTTTTTAACTTTTGACCTTTTAATATTTAAATTAATTTCTTGTCATTTTAGTCAAAATTTTATATAAATACAAATGCTCTCAATTATTTGCAAGAAGCTTTTCCACATAAATTGATTTGAAATGTTTTTAGGTTCAATTTAATCATATCAAACACACACCACCTTCAACATTTTGACTTCATCCTTTTTCCTCCAAACATTTATTTTGATTTTCTCTTTTTCATCTTTACTCCCCCTAAACTTTTAACTTAACAAACTTAGAAGTTTATAGAAGATTAAAATTAAGAAAAAACAGTCGTTATTAACATTCTTGCACACAAAAAATCATGCAAAAATCTAAGTAAAGCAGAATAAAGTTCTACACATTGAATCACATACCTATAGTGAGATCATATCTGTTAATAATCAGCAAATTGAAAAAAGAAATTATGGATAGTCATTGAAAATGATTAAATCCTGATCAAGTGTGTTTCAGGTCAATGTTACCATAGCAAAGGATAGACGGGATCTAAGGACATACAATGAGTGCTTTGGCAAAAGAATCCCAATGTTACCACATCAAAGGATATATGAGATCTAAGGATAGACAATGAGTGCTTTGGCAAAAGAATGAGTACACTTACTTTTTCAAATCTTCGATTTATTATGGTTGAATTGGATATGACATTATATATCCACACTTAGAGTTAGAGAGTTTGACCCTCGTTAATATATGCAAGTAAGCACTTTTACTCAACTTGAAAACCTGACATATATGTATAACCAGATCACATGTTTATGTCAATGAGAGAATCATCATGGATAAAGCAGTTGATATCTCCAAGAAAACCACCACGGGCAAGCCATTAGATAATCCCCGAATCTGTATCATAAAGAAATAGATAGAGATGATTCATAAGAATCATAGGACATCCATCTTGAACTTTTAAAAGGATTGTGCACATTGGCATCTTAAGCATCAGGTGATAATATCCAGGTCTTTAATGACTTACAACTCAAGATACCTCGTCACTTTAGGTTTATGATGACTCATAAAAAAGAAGTGAACAGATGCGGTAAATAGAGCTCATGGTTATTCATATCGTTACCAGGTGTGATATTGTTAATTGACAAGAAATCAAATAGAAAAGTCAAAACCACTCATTAGAACAAATATGGACACACAAAAATTCATAATTGATTTAGTTTAATCATAATAATTTAGTTTTACAGTATAATTACAGGACTTTGCCTATAGATCATAGCTGATAACATCAGACTTTATGAGCAAGTGAAGTATGTAATGGCAGATTATAACTGATATACTATCTTTCCCACATATTGCAATGGCAAATTCAATCCTAAAGAATCAAACAACTAAACTCTATGTAGCATGCACACACAATATACAAAATCAGACAGTTGACTTTGACAGTATAACTTTTGATTTGTTTATGAAAATGAGGGAGGGCTATTATCATTTTGATAAAGAAAAATCAGATTTCAACATGATCAATAAGACCAATTGACTCAACTAGATACTCAAACCTTCCCGTAAGAAAGTTTTGGTAAATAAGTCAGCTAAATGTTTTTCAGCTGATACTTGAGTCAAAATGAATAACCCTTTTTCAGATTTGTCTTTGAGAAAATGGTATCAAATTTTGATGTGTTTTGTTTTAGAATGTTGGAAAATATTAGCTGTTATAAACATTGAAGTTGTGTTATCAATGTAAATAGGGGTTTTAAGAAAATCAAACGTGTAATCTAGTAGTTGATATTGCAACCAAAGGATTTGAGAACATCTTGCTGATGCAATAATGTATTCAGCTTCTGTAGTTGAGACCAAGACATTTGTCTATTTGTTCAACTTCGACAAGACCTATCGAGGACCCAAAAACTGACAACCACCCATGGTAGATTTTCTATCTTGAATACGTCCCCATAATCACTATCAGTGTACCCATGTAACTCTAAGTTTCCTTCATAAGGATACCATAACCCTAGAGCTGGTTTTTATTCGAGATACCATAGAAAAATGCACCTTTAATGTTCATTTAGTACACCTTTAATTTCATATAAGAAGCATATATCAGGAAGACATAAATTGCTTCTTGTCTTGCAACTGGAGCAAACAATTCATCGTAATCTATTCCTTTCTTCAAGGTCTAACCTTGTGCTACTAATTGTGCTTTGTTTCCAATAATTATTCCTCTGTCATCTGATTTGTTTTTGAACAACCATTTTGTACCAATGGTATTCTCTCCTTCAGGCAAATCCACTGGTGTCCACACTTCCTACTTATGGAATTGTAGTAATTCCTCTTGCATCGCTTCAATCCAATTATTGTCCTTTAATGCTTTAGTAATATTTTTAGGCACAATCTGAGAACGAAAAGATGAGTAAAAGCAAAGATTTTCTTGTTCGGATTGACTTTTCGTTGTTCTTTCATTCGAAGGACCAATAATCTAGGAGATGCGATGTTTCATGAGAATATGAGTTGTTTGAATCTTGTCTTGTTGAACATTCACATCAAGATTGGTTTGGTATAGGTTGAATAGCTCGTGCAATAGGGTTGAAGAGTATGAAATGAAATACAAGAGTGAGTTTGGTCTTTTGAATTTTAGGGTTTTGCTTTTGGACATTCTCACAATTCTTTAGCTCCTTAAACACAAATCTATTTTGAACAACATAAGACTTAGGTCCTAAACCTGATTTCAGTTCAGAGTTTGAATTTGATCTTAAGTTTGATGTTGTTTCAGATATTGTGTTCATGTCAAAAGTTCCTATTGCAACAAACTTCACAGGTTTAGTTTTACTTGATTTTTTGATTGGTTGAGACAGTTTAGATTTAGAAGATGTTTTCTTCTTCTTTGATTTTTTGTTCTTGATGACTTCTTAGTACTTTTTGTTTTAATCGAATTTTAAGAAGATTCTTTGTCACAATCTTTGTTTTGAGTTAATTTATTTGAGCTTAAATTATGAGAACATGAAGTGTCTCATTTCTCTTCTTGACATTTTCCATTCATTATGAGATTGATCTCATTAGCTTTTTCAATCTCTTTCTCAATTTTACACTTCTTAATGACACATTCTCCTTTTGGTACAAACAATTTTTCCATCTTTTTTGTGGTTCATAAGATTTGATTTTAATTGGATGATCATTCTTTATCTTTTCATAATCTCTCTCCTCAAATATTTCAATGTTTATCTTTTCAATTTCACTCTCGAAAATTGATTGATAGTTCTTTTTCTTTTCTTGAAATTCTTTAAGCTTAGCTTTATTCTCTGGTGAATAATCATGGGTATTAAAATTCTCAGCTATGGTTTTTGTGATAGATTCAGGTATTGGTTCATGAGTGAATCCTAATCCTGTTTTATCTTTTCTTTCCTCCCATTCACCTGTTGCTCAACAATAGTGTTTGAGCTTTTCACTTTGGCTAAGTCAATTTGAGTTACGGCATGTGCCATTTTCTCTTTTTCAAGAGTTTTTGTTATTTTTTAAGTTTTTTCTTAACAAGTTCAAGTTCTTTTAAGGTTTTGTTCCAACTTGGTTGTAGAGATATGATTTTTTCATTAGCAACTTTATGATCATGTTTTCATTTGTGCGTGGATTCTTCTTGCTTCAATTTGTCACATATTTTGAACGAGTAAGTTCTATAATGTTCAAATTGTTCGAAACATGCTTTAGTGCAAATTTTTCCACTCATTTCTATTGGAATTTCTAGGTATGTAATTGAAGACTCAGTGTCAGATGATGAGTTTACAACCTTTGGTTGTTTTGACTTTGCCATGAGTGCAACTTCTTTGGATTCCTCCTTTGGATCAGATTTGTCACTACAGTCATAATGTGTCTAATTTAGTGAATCATCTATTTTTAGATCATTGTTTTCAAACCAGTTTTCGTTCATCTCTAAAACTAATGCTAAACCTAAAGTAAGATCAGTTGTAAATTGTTTAGCATATGCACTACAATCATAAGCATCCTTTATGCTTACAACTAGTGCTTCCTTTAGATCTTTGCTAGTCTTTTGTTCATCATTTAATTTTGGAATTGGTAGACTCTGATATGGCTTTTGGAGTGCCTTTTGAGTCTGTTGTTGATATCTTTGACTACTAGAAATGCTTTGCCCATTTCCATTGTTCTAGGAGCTTTACATTCTCTAGAAAAGTGGCCATACTTGTAGTTAAAACACCTTGTCTTTGACTTATCAATTACAACTGTTTTATTGGCACTAGGCTTGTAATTTATGTTGACATCTCAATGCTTTTGTCTTCTGTAAGCAATCATCACCATTTGCCAATTGAGGTCTGTTGATCTATGTGTACCAAGTTTATAGGATTAATATAATATGTCTGTCATGTCCCAAATGTAATGAAACGAATGAGTTGAATGAAACATATTATGTGGTTGTCGATCTTAATGTCTATTGTTTCATTGTATGTTTTAATGTTTATTATTTATTAACGGATATTGAACCAACTATATAGGTTCGTGGTTGTTTGAATAGATCCTAGTCAAGTAATGATTGAGAAACATATTCAAACTTAGTGGTATGAAGTCTTCATGCGAATGGACCATACGCATGAACATTTCATGCTAATTGACCAGTCGCACGACTGAACCAGGACACTGGATCAGTCGCAGAACTGAGACATACGGATGACTTAGTCGCACGACTGAACCTTCAGGCGTGTGATTGACTCAGTCGCATGATTTCGTCACACGACTGAACTATGCTAATGGTCCAGTCGTATGATTGACTAAGCGTAACCTATAAATACCACATAATTCGTGGAAAAACGTAACACTTTGAAAAATTCGACTCCTACTCGTACCCTAGCCGTCCAGAACGTCCAAGAAAGCTAGTCCAAGGTCATAGATGGTTCTTGATCGATTCCTATTCGTTCTTAACATTTAGTTTATTGTTATATCAGTCGGGTTAACATTCTCACTGATTGGATCACCAATCAAATAGGATTCCGCACTATTTTAGTTGCTATACACGTAAATCAGTTAGTACTCCATCCAATTCACGGTCCCTAACAAGTGGTATGAGAGCTTTGGTTCTTGATTTACGTGTGATTGAATCATTTTGATATAAAATTGTGTTTTTCACTCAAAAATGCAATCTTTTTGTGTCAAACCATGTTTTAGACGTGTCCAGGTCTCAAAGTTAATCTTTTTCCGGCATACGGCAATTAGGGTTCTTGAGAAATTCGTGTTTTTGCGTCAAAATACCCTAAACCTTCGAATTCTCAAGATTCAGTCGCACGATTGACTCAATCGCACCACTGAATCCACACGCATCTCTCTTACGCATGATTGGACTCATTCATTCATCCTTACGTACAACTGAATTGCTTAGTCGCATTATTCATTCGCACCTGTCCATTCGCTAAAGTGAGCCATCTGTATTGGTCCATTCGCACGTCTGAGCCATCCACATTGGTCAATCGCACGAGTTGTCCAATCGCACTCCTTCATTCGCACATGTAAAACAGTTTTATTCTAAAGATCAAAGTCAATAATAATGAAGGATCAATATTTAGCGTTCACCACAGGAAAGGATTCTAGGATTCAAAATTTGTTGCTTCTAGAAAATGAAGTGGGAAATCATAACAAGCCCCCTAAGCTAATAATGTTAGATGATTACCCAAAATGGAAGCAAAGATTTGAGATTTACATAAATGGAGTAGATCCCAATCTGTGGGAGTCGATAGAAACAAGATATAGCATGCCTGTAGGTGCAGATGGAGTCAAACTTACCTTAAGCGGTATGCCTGACGACCAACAGGTAAAGTACAATGTTGAGAAGAAAGTAAATGCATTGTTAACTCAGGCAATTCCTAAGGAGATCTTCCATCAATTTTCTGAGAACAAACAAGCTAAGAAGCTGTGGGATGCATTGGAAAAGAAGTATGAGGGAAATGCATGGTTAAAAGCTCTAAAGGCTAAAGTGTTGAAGAAGGAGTTTGACAACTTCTTGTCAATGGGAAAGGAGAGCTTGGACAACGTCATTGATCGGTTCTACCACTTAATGATTGAGCTACAAACTCATGGAGTCACCACGTCTATGGAAGACAAAGTGTCAAACTTTGTAGATGGGTTGCTAGAGAAGTGGGTTTCCTTTGTATCCAACCTTAGACAGAATGATTTGCTGGCGAAGTTAGATATAAACAACGTCATTTTGAAGCTGAGAGAGGAAGAGTTAAAGATGAAGTACAGGGCCGAAAAGTCTTTATATGATCATAACCCGGCACTGTACAACTCAACTCCACAAGCCAAAACGTCTGGAGCGTCACTTCAAACGGCATTCGACTGTTTCTTCTCAACCTACTACTTCAAGATCTGACACGTCATGGTCGTCTTGTACCTAATACATAGCATCTGAAGCCAATGCTACAAAACTGAAGATTGAAAATCTCCGGAATGTGACAGTGGAGGTAGAAAAGGAGCACATGGATCTCCTAGAAGCTGATGTTCGCTCCTATGACAGACTAGTTGCTCGGAATATTAGGAGCTGTCATCTGGCAGATGAGGACTACGAGCAGGTAGACGAGACAAAGCTAGAGAGAATGGACATCATGTGGGCCTTAGCAAGTGCTATCTGAAAAGCTAAGAAGTTTGTCAAGAAGACCGGATAGAATCTGATTGCCACTAAGGACACAACTTTTGGATTTGACAAGACCAAAGTTACCTTCTTCAACTATGGGGAGAAAGGGCACTTCAAGCGTGAGTGTGTGAAGCCCAAGAAAATAGGAAATAGAAATCCATTTTCATCCTTCAATAGTCAGGATAAACCCACAAGAAGTCCTACATCATCAAGCAAGGATCCTAAAGCCTTGACTGCTCATGATGACGAAGGACAAGATTGAAGCTTTCAGTTTGTGTCTCCGGGAGAATCCAACATAGCTAGTGTTGAGGATCTAGATGACGACTCAGCAAGCGAATGTGATATTGCAGTGGAACTCATGATGTCAAATGTTGAAGAAACTGCAAATGTAGTTGATCACCTGCCTGAAGAAGGACCAAGTTCATCAAGTCCAGAATCACCAGAACCAGCAAAGTCAGACTCTACTTTGATGGCTGATTCAACCGCACCCTCTCAGGTAAGTTCCACTGCTCAACTTTTCAATAATCATGTTTGTTCTGACTGGGGAAAGCATTGATTTGAAATTTGCTAGGTTATTAGACCGTAATGATAACTTAGTAAAGGACTTGCAATTGTGCATAGAAGCAAATAGAGTCTTAAAACAAAATGAGCACAGCTATAAAGAAAAGATAGAACTTTTGAATAAGTAACATAGGGAAACTGAAGTTGTATCTTTTAACCAAACTGATGATATTAAGTTCTATCTATATTTCCTAGAAGACACTAAGAAACAAAAATCAGTTTTGGAAGTAGTAGTAAATTCATTAAAACAAAAACTACATAGTTGGACAAGTTCTTCTCACATTGTCGAACACTTAGTGAGAGAACGCAACAATTGGGAGGGTTTGGGATATAAAGTGGTACCACCACCACATGAGACCTTGATGAATGCCAAAAGTAAACCAATAAACAATAACCCAATCAAGGATCATGTGGTGTCCACTCCTTTTGTAAGAGACCCAGATTCCACATGTAAATCAACTGAATCTGGCACTAAACAAAAGGATGCCACTTCAAAATTAAAAGGTAAAATGCCTTGTGTTAATGTGGATGAACAATTTGAGAAGGTTAAAGTAAAGTCTGGTTCAACCAAGATTATTTCTGAACCTAAATAGACCAAACATGTTAACTAATCAGAGGTATCATGTCCAAGTCCAAGTAAGCTAAAGAGTAAAGATGCTAATAACGTTCAAATAATTAAAATTTGTTAAACAAGCTAAACCATTAAAACAAGAAGTGACTAAGCCCAAATAGAATAAAGACACACAAGTTTCACATACTTCTTCACACAAACAGTTAAATCATCAAGTCGAAAGCACATCATGCTACAACTGTGGAAAGTATGGTCACATCACGTCTTACTGTCCTTATTATCAGACACCAAAGAAAAAGGTTGAACTTTATGACACTAAAGCGGGCTCTTCCAAAAGAAGCTCCATGACTCCACTAAAAAGGGTCAGTGGACCTAAAGTTTATCCGTTAGCCAGTCGTCTGTTTACCACAAACAGGCCGTACACAAAGTTGGGTTATGGAAAGAAAAGTCTATGTCTAGAAATGAGAACAAGAAGACAAATGATCTTCCCTCACCCTCTAATGGTTAATGGGTGGAATTTATGATTTGTGATGCCTCTGGGTCACCCAAGCCAGTTAAGGCTTAGGTCCTTAACCTTAACTAATGTTTTCAACTCATTGTGCAGGTCGTTCGCTATAGTGCTGGAAAAACACTTGGATTGTAGATAGCAGAGCATCCACGCACATGACTGGGAACCGGGCACTCCTGTGAAACGTCAAACAAATCAAAGGAGGTCATGTTTGTTTGCTCGAAACAAAGGGAGTTACATCACAGCTCAAGGTAAACTATGTTCACAACCTTAAAATAATTTGCTTTATGTTTCCCAAATATATGACAAGGGATTTAAGGTAGTTTTCGATAATAAGAAGTGCTATGTGCTCAATAAGGATTATGTGATTCCAGAGGACGAAGTCTTAATGTCAACCTCAAGATATAATGACCATTACGTCTTAGATCTATCAAGGCCTCCACAACGGATCACCAAGTTCAATGCTTCTTGTCAAAAGCTACTGAGAAGGATTCTATCTCCTGGCATAGGATAATGGGGCACATCAATCCACGAAAATTGAATCACTTGATCTAGAATGACCTAGTGCGAGGTGTCAATGTCAAGAACTTCCAACTCCCGGATTTTTGTGTCGCCTGCAAGAAAGGCAAACAAACTAAGAAGTATGATAAGGCAAAGAAAGTTAATTCCATAGAACTGCCTCTTGAGCTTCTTCACATGGATCTGTTTGGTCGGTTGGTACAAGAAGCATCGCAGGCAACTTGTACTGCTATATAGTAACAGATGACTACTCAAGATTCTCTTGGGTGATGTTTTTGAAATCAAAATCAGAAACATTTGAGTCATTCAAAAAATTGGTAAGTACACTTGAGTCACTCTACAAGCTGAAGGTAAGACAAGTACACTCACACAACGGAACCAAGTTCAAGAATCAACGGATGGAGGCATTCTGCAAAGAAAAGGGAATTGTACATCAGTTCACATCCGCCTACACTCCACATATGAACGGGGTTGCTGAAAGGAAGAATAGAAGCTTGATAGATACTGTATGGACGATGCTAGCAGACTCGAAACTGCCTATCCAATTTTGGAATGAGGCAGTTGAAAATGCATGTTACATGTTAAATCAAGTTCTAGTAGTAAAACACCATGGCAAGACGTGTTATGAGTTAATTCAATGACGTAAACCAAATCTTGAGTATCTCGAACGGTTTGGCGCACCGTGCACCCTATTGAAGAAAACTCAAGAAGGCATGTTTAGTGAGAAGGCTGAAGAGGGAATCTTTCTTTGATACAACATACCGAATAAGAGAGTTTACAACAACTCAACAGGTTAAGTAGAAGTATGGTGCAACATTGATGTTCAGAGATACACCACTCCTCCTGCAGGAAAAGGACCCGCATACTTTTTCGACTATAATGGATTCTTCAAGTCCTTCAACATTCCTCTCTCCACTTCTGATGATGAGTTAGCAGCCAAAATGAAGTATGATGTCTTAAACACAACATCACAGGATTCTACATCATCTGGTTCATAAGGTGAATCACCTAACCATTCAGGGGGAGCACTCAAGGTAAGTGGCTCTTCCTCTGACGATGAAGCCGTGGAGAATGATCAGGACACTCAGGAGGAACAGGTTCTTACAACTGCCAGTCCACAAGCATCTGACATTGATGCCTATGAGTCTTCAAAACCTCACACACCTACTACCTTAGATACGGAACCAAATGTTCATAATCTTGATTCTGAGGTAGTTGTTCCCCGCACTCCTAGATCACACCTAAATGTCTATCATGCCTTGGACAATGTCATTGGGGATGTCAGATAAGGAGTTCAGATAAGAAATCAGCTGTATTCAGCTGATTATGCCTCGGTAATGGAAAAGGACATCTTCATGATGGTGCTTATCGTTGTTTTGTGTCTCAGTTTGAGCCAAAATATGTTAGTGAAGCCGTAAATGATATGGCATGGGTGAGTGCCATGCAAGAAGAACTTCTTTAGTTCAAGAAGTTAGGTGTATGGACACTGGTAGATAGACCTAAAGGTCCTAAGGTCATTGGCACCAAATGGGTTTTGAAATGTAAGAAAGATAACCAAGGTGTTATCATCAGGAACAAGGCTCGACTAGTAGTTCAAGAATTTTGGCAAGTCGAGGGAATTGATTACAATGAAGTATTTCCACCTGTGGCGAGAATTGAAGCCATCTGTATCTTCCTAGCCTATGCCTCATACATGAAGATTAAAGTCTATCAAGTAGATGTAAAGAGTGCATTTCTTCATGGTGAAATCCTGGAAACAGTGTATGTGAGTCAACCCGAAGGATTTGAGGATGCATATCATCGGGACAGAATTTATAAATTGGATAAGGCTCTCTACGGGCTTCATCAAGCCCCGAGAGCATGGTATGAAAAACTCTCAACTCATCTTGTGAAACACGGATTTTGCAGAGGTGCAATTGACTATACACTGTTCATCAAAGAAAAGGATGGTGATCTGCTACTTGTTTAGATTTATGTTGATGACATAATCTTCGGTTTCGAGAATGAAGACTTATGTAAAGAATTTGAAGATGTAATGAAGGTAGAATTTGAAATGAGTGCCATGGGAGAGATGAAGTTCTTTCTTGGGTTACAGGTGGATCAAACACCAAAGGGCATATTTCTACATTAGACAAAGTATGTAGGGGATATTCTCAGTCGGTTTGACATGGATGCTTCCGCAGTTAGGACCCCACTTGCTACAAACAATGATGTAGCACCTGACGAAAATGGTGATCCGGTTGATGCCACCATGTACCGAGGAATGATTGAATCCCTCATGTACCTCACTGCCTCAAGACCTGATATCATATAGGTGACATTTCTTTGTTCAAGATATCAGGCGAAACCAAAAGTTAACAATCTTATCGGGGTCAAGAGGATATTCCTTTATCTAAAGGGTACACCAACACTTGGGTTGTGGTATCCTCATGACGATGATTTCGAGCTTACCGCGTACAGTGACTCAGATTATGGCGGCTGCAAGATAAACTACAAATAAACCTCAGCATGATGTCAATTCTTTTAGAGAAGATTAATCATGTGGCAGTGGAAGAAGTAGACATCAGTTGCACTATCAACTTGTGAAGCTAAATATGTTGTTGCGGGAAGCTGCTGATCTCAAATCACCTGGATTTAACAGCAGATGCGGGACTACGGTTTGAAATTTCCAAACACCCCTTTATTTGTTGATAATTCTGCTACAATAGCCGTTACCAAAAATCTTGTCCAACATCCTAAGACCAAACACATCGGTATTAAATATCACTTTATACATGATTGTTTTGAAAAGAATCTAATCAATGTTGTTAAGATAAATACGGATTTCCAACGCGCTGACCTCTACACAAAAGCCTTTGATAAACCATGTTTTCTTTATTTGTTAGACGTCAATGGCATTAAAAAGAAAAGTGATGTAATTTCAAATGATGAACATATTTAGTCCGATGCGTCGAGTCAACTTTTATTTTATTTTCTTTACTTTAATTTAATTTAATTAATTTTATTGGTTTTATTTATTCGCCTATTAAAATCCTAAAAATGAAAATCGTTTACGGTTTTAGAATTTTAGGGGGAGAATAGGATAAGTTAAGTTATTATTAAAAAAATAATGGAGGAGGACAGGCAAGCTGATAGAAATAAGATCGGATCTGTGAAACTGATTCAACGACTATAGAAAATGATATTACATAGGAGCAGAGAATGTGGGACATTTAAAGATTTAAATTGAATTAGATGCGAAATTAAAAGTTGAAGTATGAGAAGTCTAAGCAAACATAAAAGGAAAAATGATAGTAAAACTAGATGCTACTAAGGTAACACGGAGAAAGTAGACCTAGAGGATGCTAGACCATTAGATGATTTGTTGGTAGATTCAACACAATAGATAAGTAGACCTCTTTGGTGATCTTAAGATCAAACTAAGTTTTTAACAACCTGTGGGTTATCATCTTATCCCTGGTTAACACAATCAACAGAGTTCCAATAATGGGTGACAAGCAAAATAAACGCCACAAATGTGTGCGTAGGACCTAAATATGAGCAAAGCACATGATGAAAAATGCAAAAAGCAATCAAACAATAACCTATGTTGTTGGTGCGATCTATGCAAAAAGAATGAAATTGCTCAAACAGGAAGATAGGTTGTGTGTGTCTCTATTGTGCAGTGGCACTGACATAAGGATAAGCATAACCTATATATTCTAGAATTCATTGTTGTTTGCTGCCTCTCTGTTGTGCGGTAGCACTAACCTGAGGCTTGGTCTCTCTTTGAAAGCTCTAAGAATAGTTTCTTCTTGTCAAAATATCCATAGACCGCTCAAAAATCTCATGAGGAATGTTGATTACCATATAAGCATGGGATCCACACATGCTTGTTGAAATAATTAACATAATGTATCACCAATGTGTGTCAAAAATTTGTGTATGGATTTAAGTCGACAAGTATACTGATATTCATGGTGGCTACAATTTTTGAGAGACCAAATCAATGTGTGCATCTTATAGTACTAGTATGATTTCCTTAATTTGCTAATGAGTCTCAACGAAAACAATAATCTAACATCAAATGATTTTGGTAACACGTCCTGAATGATTTGATTATCTGTATGATTCCATAATGAATCGTTCCACTTATGGTCAAAATAACTTGAAGCTGTCAGTTCGAGAAATAAATCTGCTAGACTTCTATCTTAGGATTTCCACCTCACACAAAATCACAAAGAACATTTTTATTTTTTGTCTTTTAATGTTAGCTCTTTTATTTTATTTTAACTTTTAATCAATTTAGTATTATATGTTAGACTATGTCGTGGAATTACAATATGGGATATAATCACTTAAAAGGGTGACGTCTGAGGTGACCAAAGTGTTTTCAACTGTTAAATTGGTCACGTCTGAGGTGACAAAATATGTTTTGTTTAAAAGGATCATGACTGAGGTGATCAAAAGTTTTCAAATGTAAAATAATCATGTCTGAGATGATCGAATGCTCAAAATGTTAAAACAAAAGTTAAAGGGGGTTAAGTGTCAAATGGGCATAAAGTCAAAATAATGAGTATGATCTATTCCCACGACTGGACCATGAATGTGAACCAGGCGTACGATTGGACCATACTTAGGCACTAGTCAACCGAATGGAGCAGGAGTATGAACCATTCACACGAATGGCTTACAAGATTGAGCTAGTCGCCTCAATGGAGTAGTCGGAATGAGTCAGCGCCAGACAGAAACCCAGTCGGCCGATTGAATGTGATCGACTGAACCAATCATACGATTGAGATCCAATCGCCCGAATGAAAAGAGCGAATGGATCTAGTCGCCCAATTGAAACCATATTCAGTATAAATAGGGCCATAGTCGACTATTGTGACATTACTCTGCGAAATTTTCTTTTGACCTTCCTTGACTTCAAATTGCTATAGTTTATATAGGTACAATGTGGTGCAATCTACCCAAATCAGAGTTGATTTGAGCCCTAAATTACTGAATAAAACTAAGTAAAATGTGGAAATCAAGGTTATTAAGGGCCTTGTAGGGTGATTGCGAGTCTAATGAGCCAAAACACAATGTTTAATTTTAAGATTTGCCCAAAATTTGAATTTCAATCGAAAAGACAGTCTGTCATGCGATTGGTCAACCTGATGAGCTTCAATCGCACGACTGAGCTGAGCGAATGACTCAGTCAGCCGATTAAATGTGGCGTATGAGCTCAGTCGCCCGACTAAACCCATTCGTTGGCTCAGTCACCCGACTGAACATAGTCACTGGATAACTCAACCGACAAAACTCATTCGCTGAATCAGTCGCCCGATTGAACTCATTCGCATGTTAAGTCAACTGATGGAACTCAGTCGCGTGGCTCAATCACACGATTGAACCAAACTGATCTCAAACATGACTGGCTTTCTGTTATGTGCCGATCTAATACATATGTATCTTATATTACAGATCAATGGTGGATAGATGGACCATCAGCACCAAGTATAATATATGTGCTCATTTCGACGCCACCACTTGGAACGCTGCTGAGTTCGCTGGCATCATTGCTTTTCTAAAGAGATCAAGGATACACAGAGAGATATCTACACCATGCACTCCCTATAGGTCTATACAGTAGGCCTTCTGGGAGGGTGCATCGGTTGACCGATCTAGTGAGCCTTACTGCATTAGGAGCACCATCTGTGGGCAAGAGATAGAGGTGACATCGGAAGACATTCGACGTGTACTAGATCTGGGTGATGATGGTGCTCACCCAACCAAGTTACACATGCTTACTGTGAGAGGATGTTTTCTCAGGATGAAGTGCTCTAGGGACATCAATGTAGGTGTGCTAAAAAAAGCAACCTGTGTCCCCAGTTCAAGTACTTAGCACACGTCATCCTCAAGTGCATTGCATCAAGAAGGGGTGGATTTGATGACTTACTTGACCAAATCCAAAATGCCTACGTGGCACTGATGCTGAATTACCCCTTCAGCTTCTCCAACATGATATTTGCCTACCTGCAGGATCAATGTTTGTCACTAAACACTTATGTTTTTCTCTCAAACTTGCCTAGAACAACACTCGGGTTAAGTTAGAATCAATAAGAGTTGATCACATATAGAAAGTAATAAAGAACACAAGAAGTAATTTTCAAGGTACTTTTATATATTGCTTCTCAACTCAAAATACAAGACTCTTACAAGCAATAGTTGTGGTTACAATGAGTTACAAAGAGAACCTATATATAATACTACCAACAGCCGGATATACTTTGATACGAGCTCAGATCCTCTAGCTAAAGTCTATACTACAAGAATAAAGTTTAAAGTATCTCAGATAAAGTCTTATGTGAGATTTGGTAGTTAGGACATGTCCCTGACTTACCTTTTGTCACCAACTAAAGTTGGTACCATGTACTATCATGAAAAGGTGAATAGTGGAATAAAGTATGGTCAACTACATGGCTCTTTAGGAAGAAGCCAAACAGTATCAAAGGTCAGCAGCGGAGTGTTAGAGACCATACTTGTGTCCACTTGTCATAGCAGTGTCTTCCGAAGGTTAAATGGCTTTGAAAGAGTAAGTACTTCCGAAGCCACTTATACTTCGGAAGAGGCTGTTTCTTCCAAGGATTGGAGACTTCTTCTTTTCATCATACTTCGGAAGTGGTCTTTAGTTCATTCTTCTAAGGCTTGAACTTTGGAAGTATACATTTGACTTTGGAAGTAGAGTTCTATCTTCGGAAGTTGATCTTTCACTTTGTCTTTAGAAGAACTATACAACCTTCGGAAGTTCAATGCTAAGCTTCGGAAGCCTTTGCATTTAGTACCAAAATATCTATGTGACTTAGTTTTGGTTGCATTAGCCTTCTTCTTGATCCAACAAACTCCCCCTAGGCTGATGCTACGAAAACTTCACTTGTTTTTGCTTCTTAAAACTTTCTTCACCAAGGAGAGTAGATATTTGTCTGTTTCCTTGTTCTTCCCTAATGTGGTGCTGAGAAGTTTGTACAAATCCTTGGTGGACAAGAAATCCAGTCTGTCACCTTGGATAACATATACCCTATGTTATTACCTCTGAAAAGAGTGAGTTGATTGGAACTATAATCATTTTTCTATCTAACTATAGGTTCTAATTCTGGACCCTCCACCATCTATAGAAAGGCAGTGCCTTTAGTGGGAGGTCTTTCCCTGTCTTCCTGTCTTCTCAATCTAAACTCTTCTTCAATCTTGGCATTTGCAGTTAACTCGGCTAGGTGAAGGCTACTAAGTTGATTTCTGATGAGAGCAGTAGCTTCAGAGTTGGAGGGGTTGGAGAATGGCTTCTGTGCTAACTTAGCAATGTCAAACCTGCTGGAGTGTAGTAGCGAGGTTACATTGAGTCGATTGACTTCGCCATTCTCCCTTTCCATAACAAAGTTGTGACAAGCTTCATCGAACCTCCACTGGACTATGTTCTTTCTAGGCACAAGAGACTGACTGAGAATCTTGTCCTCTTTCTTAGTGTCCAGCATAGTCACCAGTTTCCTTCTAAGTTCTTCTCTTCATCATTTAATGAATATGAGTTGAGGCCTAGAAGTCTAGCTGCCTGGTCTAGTGTTCCTCTAGGTAAATCAAGAAATTGATCTCTTGTGAGGGAACAAGAGGATCCATCAACATAGGTAATGTTGACAGAATCTTCATCACATGAGACTTCGCTCAGAGTAGTGCAGTTGATGAGCTTGGTCGTGATTACCTTAAACTCCACAAGAGAGAGATGTTGAGAAGGCTGAGGGGATGGTTTGGATGGCAGTTGGGTAGGTTGAGGTTGAGAGGTTCTAGCTAGTGTTTTGGGTTAAAGGATTGGAAGATTGGGTAGTTGTGGTGAGGGAGAAGTAGTGGGTAATGGTGTGGGTTCAGAGGTGAAAGGTTTGGTTTTAATGGTGAAGGGTGAAGGTGAGGGTTCAGGTTGAGGTGGAGTGGTTGTAGTGAAGGTCATCCCCTTTACCCTTCTATACATCTCTTTTCTCTTCCCCACCCGGATGTCATCCTTGATTTCACTGATAATCCGTTGAAGTGTCTTTTCAGACATGGGACCCACTTGCCTGCCGGGCCCAAAGATAGTCTTTCATCCAGGCCTTTTAGTGACCTTCTTTGTTGCAGTGTCCCTAGCCTTTTCTTCCTTCTTTTTATTCTCCTTTTCCTTCTCTCTTGCAACCTTCTTCCTTTCATTCTCCATTTGATCCTGCTTTTTGTTGAAGAGCCAGAGGATGGTATCATCATTATGTGGAGAATGTTCTTGAAGATTAAAGCCTCTGGAGAGTAGGAAGTTTATCCTGTCTCTCCTCAGTTGCAGCTCAGCCTCCTTCTGTTCTTCTTCTTCTTTCTCCAAGGCCAACCTAGCTTCTTCTTTAAGTTTCAGCCGAGTTGCCTTCTCCAGATCCACCAACTCCTCTAGGGTAGCAGGAGTGTCTCTTCATTGGCAGCTCCCATTTGGATAAGCTGGTCAATGATCTCTTCTCTTCATTTGTTGTTTACCACCTCCTAATTGGTTGCAGCTGCTTTTGTACTGGCAGCTAGCAACTTCTCAGTTGGAAGTCATCCTTTCTTCTTAAGTTTCTCAATCTTCTCTTCTTCTGAAGCTCTTCCGTAGTCAATTTTCTTTTGCCTTTGTCTTTTGAAGTGCTTGACTGTGGTGGTTCTTGGAGAGAGGGTTCTGACTGTGAGAGAGGTAGAGATGGTGTCTGTGATGGACGAAGTTTCAGAAAGTCCTCGCTATTAACCTCAGATGCAATTTCAAGTATTGCATCTATGATGATCAGTTCCTCAAACATTTTAAACAGTCCTTCCGCAGCTTCCATTTCAGCTTCGGAAGATTCAGCTTGTTCTTCCGAGGCTTTAACTTCTGCATTGGAAGTTAGAGGAGATGCATATTTTGTCCCAACTATTTCAGTTGCTGGGCCATCAGTCCCCATTTCCCCTTCCAAATGAATCTTGGGTTCCCTGTGGACCTTAGGTTGACCAACCTCTTCCATTATGGTAGAAGGTGCAGTCAGCCTCTGAAGTTCTTCGGCTCCAAAGTAGAGCACTGCAGCATCTGGGCTTCGCTCATCTATGGAGGATCTCAACAGAAACTTGGTGAAGAGTCTATAGAGATCACTGAGCAGCTTTGAGTCCATTTGCAGAATGACTTGAGATAGGAGTAGATGAAGTTGAAGTTGGAGTTGAAGTGTGGCTCTGTTGGGGGTCCTCAAGTGTTTGTCTCTGAACATTCTCCCCTTTTGTCGTGGCATCATCTTGAGAGCTAGATGAGCTAGAGGAAGAAGTCAATGAGACCTGAATAGGTACATGCCTGACAAACCTCTCTGTCTGTTTCTCAACTAGTTTGTCCTTCAGATTGTCAATCTCAAGTTGCTGAGTGGCGGACCTTGATTCTAAAGTCCTAACCAAAGATTCAAGGTTTGAGACCTTAGATAGAAGGTCGTGAATGAGGAGTTTCATGCTTCCCTTATCTTCTTCTGAAGAATCACAGGGAGATGAGGTAACATACCTCGTATGTTCATCCTCACCACCAGATGTGGTTTCTTGGCACCCTGGTTTCTCGTAGTCAATGATGTCTCTTTCATAGTCATCAAAGTGCTTGGTTGCCACAGATTCAGTCTGAGAGATGTTACCACTGTCCACAAGGTCCATTGAGGCACCTTCTGTAGTGGCAGTTGAATCTGCATGAGTCCCCTCCCCATCAGTGGGACTCACTTCTGTAATTAGTTGCTGATGGGGGCTAGAGATAAGAGATTTCTCCGGGCTCTGTTGTAGATCAACTTCATTGCCATGGAGAGATGTTATCTCTTCATCAGTTTTGAATAGAAGGTGAGTAAAATATACGAAGGTTAAGCCTACTACCGGGACCTTGGTCAATGTCTACAGGCATTGAGCCTCTGGTGGGACTGTCCCTTGTTGGTTGTTCAGAAGAATGTAGACACTCAATCTGAACGCTGTCGGTTTGGGTGTCGAGATCCTGGGTTTCAGACCAAGGAGATTCAAAACCCATGTTGAGGTCAAAAGAGAAGGATGGACAGACCTCAGACTAAGTGGGAGCGCATGTTGGCATTGTGGTGGTGGTTGTTGGTGTGGGTTCATCACCTGTGGGGTGAACAAGGATGTCACCAGGAGCTATGCGCTCAATCATACTGGAAGTAGAGTGGCATACCTTCCAGTTAAATTGGTGGATACCTTCTTCAATGTCTTGAATATGGTAGGCCGCATGTGGGGACAGTCAGAGCAACTACATAGACAAGCATGCTCTCGTCCAACTCACAGCTAAGGATGTGTTGTATGAATCTAGGATACATATAGAATGTCTCCATTTGTAGATTTCCAATCAGATTGGTGAACACAAATCGTGAGAAGTTGAAGTGCAGGCCTCTCACCAATCCATGAACTAAGCATCCTAGTTCATATGGGATTTGACCCCATCCGCTGGACTTGTTGGACAAGCAGTGGAGAACAACATGCAGAAGAAACTTCCAATTGTAAGAGAAGTTGAATTTGTATACCGTTGACCTGCTGATGTCGCCACCATATCCCATAAGGATGTAGGTGCTGTCCAAGTCTGCCTTCAGGAACTTAGTAGGAGCTCCTTCATCATGAAGCTCAAGATGCTCCCTGGTGAGTTGTTCAGTAATAATCAACTCCTGTCCACAAATGCTGGACCTTTGTACTAGAATCCCATTTACTGTTTCGGCTCGACCATTTCCCCAAAATTCGGCCGTGTGATTGGAGTAAACAGTCGGGTTAAAGGTAAGTGTTGTGTAGTAAGGTGATTGGGTAAGAAAGGAGATGATTTCATAGAAGTCGGCATCCCTTGAAGTATGAAGGAGTGCGACCTCTTTATGCTGAGGGTTAAGAGCCATTTGGAGAAAGGTGAATGTGGGTGAATTTGAGCTTAGGTAAAGTTACAGAGGTGAAAATTTTCTAGGGCTGTAAAAGTTGCAAGTAAGAAGATGAAATTGAATAGTCTAGATTATTTAAAAGAGGGTGGGAAGGCGGTAATGGGGGTTAGGATAAGGTGATGTAGTGGTTTAGTGGATGAAATCAGAGTGGCGGTAAGGTTAAAATTAGTTAAATAATCCGACATCATTAACAAAATGTTTGCTTTTTACAGTGTGGGGCCCAAGAAATTTATGTTACACAGTAGAACTTTCTTCCGAAGGTAAAACATTTCCGAAGGTAATTGTCTTCGGAAGGCAATTCTAACTTCCGAAGCAAAAAACTTTGCTTCCGAAGGTTAGATTTGCTTTTCGAATGGAGAATTTTGAACCTTGGAAGTAGATGTGATATGTAATCAATCGCTTCTTCCGAGACCAAAAGTTCTTCGGAGAAGAAAAATTATCCTTTAAGAAATTTTGCTTTGGAAGATATAAAAATAACTTCCGAGGGTTAATTTCCTTCGGAAGAAATTACATTTAGAAAATTTTTAGAAATATCTTTTGTAACATGGCTTAAACTGTATTGACAGAAGACATTACATATTAAAAGGTTTCAAAAGAGGTGAACTAATCAATGTTTATCATCCCAATAGTTGTTATGAGATATTTAAATCTTTGCTCATCAAAAGCTTTGGTGAACAAACCAGCATATTATTCATTTGAATCAACTTTGATTAATTTAATTAGATTTTTCTCATGAATATCTCTAATGTAATGATACCTGATGTCAATATGCTTGGTCTTGGAGTGCTTCTCCGGAATTTCAGTAATGGAGATAGCACTGTTGTAGTCAATATGGATAGGAGTGCTCATTAAGTTGAATCCATAGTCTAACATTTGATTTTGAATCCATAGCAGTTGAGCATAGCAACTAGCAGCAACAATGTATTCAGCTTCAACAGTTGATGTAGATACACAGGATTGTTTCTTGCATTGCCATGAGATGATCCTTCCACCAAGAAATTGACATCCCCCTCATGTTGATTTCTTCTCAATATTGCACCCACCATAGTCACTGTCAGAGTATCCATAAAGATTAAAATCATTGTTTCTAGGATACCAGAGACCTAGTTTAGGTGCTCCTTTGAGGTATCTGAGAATTCTCTTAACAACATCTAACTGAGACACCTTCGAGGCAGCCTGATATCTTGCACAAATGCAAGTAGCAAACATGATATGAGGTCTACTAGCAGTGAGATACATCAAAGAACCAATAATTGCTCAAGATTAATATTGATTAGTATCCTCCCCTTCAAGGTCAGGACAAAGATTATGGAATTTGGGTTTGGGTGTCTTGGCAGGCTTGCAATCCTTCATTTCAAAACGTTTCTAAGATGTTAAACACATACATAGATTGATTAATCAAGAACCCTTCCTTCATTTGCTTTACCTGTATCCGAAGGAAAAAGTCCATTTTTCCCATGGAACTCATCTCAAACTTCTTCTTCATAATGCTGTCAAAGTCCTTACACATCTGGTCATTTGAAGAACCAAATATGATGTCATCAACACAGATTTGAATGAGCAAGATGTCCTTTCCAGACTTTTTGATCAAGAGAGTCTTGCCAATGGTACCTTTAGTGTAGCCGTTCTTTAGAAGAAACTGAGACAACGTCTCATACCCCAGCCTAGGTGCTTGGTGCAGCCCATATAGAGCCTTATCCAATTTGCACACATAGTTTGGGTGCTGTGGGTCTTCAAATCCTGGAGGTTGGCATACATAGACTTCCCTATCTATATCCCCATATAGAAATGCACACTTGACATCAAGTTGATAGACGGTGAAGTCCTTGGATGCACCATAAGCAAGGAGGATCCTAACTGCCTCAAGTCTTGCAACTGGTGCAAAGACATCAGTATAATCAATTCCTTCCTCTTATGTGTATCCTTGAACTACAAGTCTTGCTTTGTTCTTGATGATCAAGCCTCTATCATCTCTCTTGTTTCTAAAAACCCATTTAGTGCCTATTGGTACTTGACCGGATGGTACCGGACATAGGTTCCATACCTCCTGTCTCTTGAATTGAAGCAGCTCCTCTTGCATCGATTCAAGCCAGCTACTATCTTTTAAGGCATCTTCTACCTTCTTGGGTTCCATCTAGGATAAAAAGCATGAGTACAAGCATACATTCCCATGATGAGTTTGTCCTCTTGTTCTCACACCCTCAGTGACATCCCCTATGATGTTCTCAGCAGGATGAGTGTTGTGAATCCTAAGGCGAGGAATCACTTCTAGTTGCAGAGATAGATCCAGGTTGGACATGTTCTACTTAGGAACTGGAACACTTAGTCCTGCTGTTGTTTCAAAATCATTCAAAGAGGACTGATTGAATAAGTGAGAAACATCATTAATGGTTGGCTGTGAAGTGGTGTTAATAGTTTCCTGTTCCTTCAAAACACTACTTCCTTCTGCCTAGTGTTGTGGTGGGTCACCAGATGAGTTTTATGGCTCAATGAGTGATTCACTTGAAGAATCTTCACAATCCTTTATATGGTCAAGCTATCACATCTGTGAATGGTGGAGACTTCATTTATTGCAGCTCTTGGAGAATTTGGACTAGGTCTGGGAAGCTCAAACAGTTGATCGTCAGCAGTAGCATCAGCATCATTTTGAGCACCTGTTCCAACTGAAACATTCTCACAAGATGCTTTAGAGTACTTTGGAAACAATTCTGAATCAAATATATGATCAGGGCAATTCACCTTAACACAAGGAGTGTGCTTATTAACAACAATATTGGATGACTCCTCAAATTATTGATTCTTAATATTGTTTACTTTGTAAGCTTTGGAGCTAGAAGAGTATCCATGAAAGATAGCATCATCCTACTTTTCAGCAAATTTTGCTAAATTGTCTTTTGTGTTAAGTATGGTACACCTACTGCCAAAGGACCTTAAAAAGCCAATGAACGGTGGCCGCATGTTCCAGAGCTCATAAGGGGTTTTTCCATGGGACTTAACTACAAGAACTCTGTTCTGCAGATAGCATGCAGTGCTGACGGCCTTTGCCCAGAATGTTAGAGGTAGTTTTGAATCTGCTAACATAGTTTGAGCAGCCTTAATAAGTGTACTATTCCTCCTCTCAGCAACACCACTTTGTTGAGGAGTTCTGGGAGCATTGTATTCTCTGGCAATCCCTTTTGACTTACCGTTTTGAGTCAAGAACGAAGTTCTTAAACTCAGTCCCTTGATCACTTCTAATGATTTTAACCTTGTGATCAATTTGATTTTCTATTTTAAGAATAAAAGATTTTAGTGTTTTGGTAGTTTCTTCTTTAGTTCTTAAAAAGAATACCCATGTGAATCTTGTAAAATCATCAACTATCACAAGGCAATATGATTTCCTTCCAATGCTCATTATACTTGTGGGACCAAAGTGATCCATGTGCAATAAGTGTAATGGAGTAGTGATAGAGTTAACACATTTGGATTTATGAGATATCCTGTGTTGTTTCCCTTTCAGGCAAGCAACACAATTATCTTTGTAGAAAAACTCATTTTAAGGCAAACCATGTACCAAGTTATTTTTGCCAAATTATTCATTGTGTTAAAATTTACATGACACATACTTTTATGTCATAGTGTTGACTCATCACCATGAGCTTTGGAAAAAAGCATGATACTTCACCTATTGGGGAAGCATTGTTCATATCAAGCTTGTACATATCCCCTTTTCTGGGAGATCTAAGAAGCACCAATTCCGAAGGAATTGTCATCCCAGGTTTGAGTATAATGCACTCATGTTCTATGAAAAGCATTAGGTGCTTTTGATCACAGAATTGAGAAACACTAAACAGATTGTGTTCAAGCTGTTTGACAAAGTGAACTTTGTCAACCTTTAATTTACCATTGGATATACTCCCACTACCAGAAATATATCCTCTGGCCTCACCTCCAAATTAGACAGGACCTCCATCATAGTTGTGAAACTGTTGAAGGAAAGATCTATTCCCTATCATGTGTGTGGAGCATCCATTATCTACAATCCATATATTGTTGTTGTTGTCATACGGATGTCCCTGCACATAAGATGAGATTGTTAGTTTTGTTTGGAAGCCCAAGCCTTGCTGGTATTGGTTTTTTCCAAAGATAATGACATAATTGAACCAAATGTTATGCATGGGGGTTCAATAGAGGTCTTTGAAGAAGATGTTTGGGCTGCAGCATCTTCCTTGATCTTCCAGTCCATCCTTTGGTTGATCTTGGAGGATGAGTTTGTTAAAGCATTAGCCGCATGGCAATCTTCCGAAGCTTCTTTCTTTTCGGAAGAAGTCTTCACCACCTTTTCTTCTGAAGTAGTCTTCTTCTGGGGAGGTTTCAAGGAAGCTTTCTTGTTCTTCCGAACCTTAGTAGCTTTTGCTTCCGAAGCGAAGCCATTTTCCCTTCGGAAGAAGGAGTTTCTTCCGAAAGCAACCTGGCTTCCGAGACTAGCTTCCCCTTTTTCATTACTTTAACCGTTTGAAAACCTCCAAATCTGAATTTTCCTTGACTCCTTCTTTCCTAACATTATTTGCATAATGTGTGCTTGCAGGATTGTAGTAACAATCTTTTGCCATGTGGTTTTGCAGTCCACACATTATGCATGCAATGTTAGCTCTTTGGGAATGTGAGGGTTGCTGTTTCTTGGGCTTCTTTTCTTTATCAGCAACTTTTCCCTTCAACTTCTGATCCTTCGGCAGGACAGAAGTGCTGGTATTACATCCCTTTCCTCAAACAGAAGTACCTACCACTTGGAATCCAGCAGAGACAAAGACACCCTTCTGCTTGGGGTCAATCTTTTGCTTGGACTCAGCCACCTTCTTAGCAGTTCTCCTACCAGTTTTAGTTCTGCTTCTTCTAGCCTTAGTGGTTAGGATTTGTTCTTCACAGGAGGAGATGGGTACATCTACCTGTTCCTTCATTGTGGTGACCACTATTGTTGCTTCATCCTTCAACTTTGGTAAGGAAGGGTCAGCAGTTGGAACCTCATGCTCTTCAGTACCGCATCTAGGCTGTCTAATAGACTCATAGGAGTGTGGTGGAGCAGTTTCATTGGTTCCTAACCCTCATTTGTTCTGATAGCAGAGTTTGGAGTGGGAGGATGATACAAGAATAGCTTGGAAGTTTTGCTTAGAGATAGCATGCTTCCTGGCCTGAGCCTCAGTAGTGACCAGCTGGGCTTGAGCCTCAGACAATTTGGATATCAACTCTTTGATTTGAGTCTTGTAGTTGGTGTGTTCATGTTTTAAAAAAGACACAATTTTCTCTAACTCCTCAATTTTCTTTTGATAGTTAGATTCAGCTCTTTTAAAATCAGATTTTAAGATATTTAAAGACTCAATATCAGATCTGATTTCCATATTGTAATCCAGATAGAGTTTAACTTTAGCTATACAGGATGGAGTGCAGAGATGTTCATACACCTAGGCATCGTCTGTTCCGGCCATGAGAGCTTGAGCAGGAGTCACATCCTGTACCATGAAGCTCGAGTCAACTTCTTGAGCCATTAGAGCTGTTTCACTTGACTTCTCAGTGGGCTTTGAGGTTGATGGATGTGTAGAGGCCTGTGGGGTTCCTGGATTGGTTTTGGGAGCCTTGCATTCCCTTGCAAAGTGACCCAGTTGGTTATAGTTGTAACACTTTGCCTTGGTCCTGTCAAACCCGAACTTGCTAGTAGTTTGGTTTTGAGGGAAATTCCTTCCGGTTCTCTTAAAGAACTTCTTTGTTCTGTATGTTAAGAGAGCCATATGTTGGACAATGTCCACGTACTCTACGCCATCTGGACTAAAACACTCAAGATCATCAAAGATCGTCAAAGCCATCTGGACTAAAACATCTACGTACTCCACTTCTTGAGACAGAGGCACAACTTTCCTCAAAGGAGTTGTGTTGAGCCTGTTGAGACCTTGGAGTCTCAGGAAAAGTGATGTATGGTCCAGAAGACTAGGATAGCTGCTGATAACTCAGGAAATGCTGAGGTTGAGGGGGTAATGAACCTTGAGCAACCATTAAAGCGTTGCTAGCAGGAAGACTCATGGGTCTGCTTGTTTGGTGGCCCTTCTTACTCTCCATCTCTAGGTGATGTCCATAAAGGATGCCATAGAGTTCAGTCATTGTGAGAGTGTTCAAGTTCTCTAACCTCCTGATAGAGACATAGTAAAATGTCCACTCATTTGGAAGAGCAGTCATGAACTCTCTAGTAAGATCTCTAAGTTCGGGAGTGATCTTCATAGATTGAAGAGAAGAGATAAGATCCATGTACCTGAAGTACTACTGGCTGAGGGTCTTTCCAACAATATGAGTGAAGTTCACAAACTGCTGCTTCAGTGAATCCTTCTTTGAGTCATTGGAGCTTGAGTACATCTGAGCAAGTGCATCAAACAATTCTTAAGCAGTCGTGCAATGCTCGAATCCCCCATAATGGAGTTCGATATTGCAGTCATGAAAATGGTCATAGCATTGCTGTCGATGTCCATCTTCTTTCTATCTTCATCAGAGTAATCCTCTACAGCTTTTTCTATCATGGCACCATTTCCACCGCGTGATGCCACCTTAGGCTTATACGTGCCTTGACAATGGAGCTCCACATCCTGTTGTCTTGATTTCTAATGAAGCCTTCCATTCTCCTGCTACAAGACCTGAATTTTCAAGAGTAATGATGGGAGCCTTTGTCATGGTTCCCATCTCTACCTCAGACTTGTTGTGGGCCATTTGAGTGAATGGGTGTTAGGATCAGTGATCTACGTTTGATTGATTAGAGAGTATAGCAGCGGAATTCTAACAATGAATTAGTCAATTCACAAGAACAAAAAGATATTCAATGTAAGAACAAAAACAGTTATAGATAGAGAGAAGTCTGCAGATATATTTCATTCAATATTCGCTTTCGTGGTAACGGAATGTCACAATTACAATTAGGTCGACACCTCTTATATAAGAGATGTGACGTGTGCCGATGTCACTTGATAGTGACATCTAACAGAATTTATCACAAACTACTGATAGTTAACACAACTACTGAAGATGTCAAACAGCTGACATCTTCTTACAAAAATGCTAAGTGTTAACTATTATTACAACTACTGAAAAGAAACTACTGAAACTATAACAACTGAAGAACATACTCTTCAGTTGTCTTACAAATACTGAAACAAAGAAATCTACTGAAAGGTAAACCATCACAACTACTGAAGAAGACCTCTTCAGCTGTTGTGACAACGTCTGATACTTTGGTCTTCAGCACTTGTGTCTTCAGACTTTGTCTTCAGCACTTGTGTCTTCAGATTTTGTCTTCAGCACTTGTGTCTTCAGACTTTGACTTAGCACTTATGACTTCAGACTTGTCTTCAGCACTTGTGTCTTCAGACTTTGTCTTCAGCACTTGTGTCTTCAGACTTTGTCTTCAGCACTTGTGTCTTCAGACTTTGTAATCAGCTGTTGTCTTCAGCTGTTGTGGTCTTCAGTAGTTGTTGTGATGTCTGTGGGACTTAAAGGTTTTTCTGATCCGGCTCATTGGTTCTTTTGGTCCAACAAACTCCCCCTGAACCAATGCAGCCAAAACCTTTAACTTTATTGAGGTCCCACTTATTGTTGGCAGAATGGTTGGTCTTTTTCCTTCTTAATCAGTTGAGAAGATGACCCATATAAGCACTGGCCTGGAAATGAGTCTCTGAAGATTTGGTTGGCAATATATGGATGGGAGCTCTGTATTGAGGAATTGGACACTGAGCTGTTCCCCCATCCATGAGACTCACTTCCCATGTATAAGCCTGTAGGATTCTCTGGTGTATGCTCTGAGAAACATGATTTGTTCTTCCATGGTCAGATTCTCGGCTTCACCATCAAACAATCCTTGTCACCCATACAGCTCTGAGATGTACTTGGCCTGTTTACCATTTTTGAGCTCAACTGTTGTAATCTGTCGGTATGCAAACTCATCTGGATGAGTCCCTTCAAGTAACAGACTGAGCTCATTTTGTTTGAAGTTCTCAAGCCTCTTGTAGACTAACCCCTTTTTAATAATTATGTTCTCTAACATCTTTTGGGGTGGTTGTTTAGTCTCATAGGCCTTCTTGAAATCTTCTACAATCTCCCAGGGTGATACTACAAGGACCACTGTGATCTCTTCATCTACGATCCTTTTGACTTGGCCCTTGTATCTCGAAGGAATGTCTTTCTTTACAATCCTGTGAGCCACCCTAGGATCAGGCCATACTCTCACCTTTTCCTTCTCATATTGAAATGTGTTGGCAAGAGTGTACAACCTCAGAGCTTCTTTCTTCATACTAATAATTGATGACAAAGCAGCATAAGTTTTGTCAATGCTTTTCAGCATTTCATCATCATGAAGCTTTTGCTGCTGTTCTTCTTCAATCTTTACTCTCACAGCTTCCATCTGTGAGGTGGAGTGATGGGCATGGGTTTGGCTTTCGCCAATGTTAGAACTGCAGACAGAGGCAGCCAATCTTCTTCCACATCATCCTGTTCTTCTTCTTCTAGCCTCAACACCCTTCTCGTCTTCTTCTTAGGTGCATCATCGGCTGTTGGTTTAGATGGTAAGGGAGTTGGTTTTGTGGGTTGTGGTTGTGGTTGTTTCGGAGAGGGAATGTTGACAGGCTGAGTTAGCATTTTGGAGGTGAGTGTTGCTTTTGAGTATTTGGCTAGCTCAGTCCTGCTCCCTGCTCCTCTTCATTCAAAGCTTCAATAACAAGTCCCTTAGTATATGCTTCAGATGAACAGATCTTGGTGGTGATTGCCAAGATACTGTCCCTGGACCAAGCTTTGATTTCGATCATTGATCTTCCTAGATATTTTGCAATAAATCTAATCATGATCTCAAGCCTTTCTCTTCTAACACTTCATAACTCGCCCATCTATTCTGGATTTCTTCAATCTCTAATCGTCGAATCTCAGAGTCAAGTTTATCGGTGTCATGGCCTTGCCTAACAACTGATCAATGATGTTGTCCATTGATCTGCTGTGTTCGGCATCAACCTCTTTTATCAGTAGCTCCAGGCTTTCTCTTTTCCTTCTCTTTATCAGTCTCCACATTCAACTCCAACTCCTTTTCCACTACTCTCCTTTCTGTTTCTTTCTCCTTTTCTTTCTCCTCTGTACTCCTCTTCTTTTTCCTTTCACAGACTTAATCTCCCCTTTTTTGGTTGCATTGGTTGCAAGGGGTTGATTGCCAGAAAGGTGTTGCCCACAGCCTCCTCTATCAATGGGTGTATTACTGAGGAAAGCCTCTCATCAATGGCTTTGATCACGATGTCAGTGATTATGGGTGTGATGAGAGGGAGGGAATTTTGAAGGATAGCAACTATTTGCTCAGGAGGGTTCTGTTCCTGAGAAATAGTGCCAGAAGCAGAGGAAGGTGGCTTAGTTGTTGGGAGTGGCTCAGTGTTTGGGAGACCTTCAGATGAAGGTGCCATCTGTGAGGTGGTAGAGGCAGATGGTCTTTGTTCCTTAGAAGTTTTGGCAAGCAGCTCTTTGAGTCTGCTCACCTCCTCTTCCAGGATGGTGTTTTGGGCGATTACATCGTAAAAGAAGCCCAGGTCATCATCAGTATATACTGAATCACCTGACCTCATTGAGGATCAGGATGAACATGCACTGAGTGTAGCTCAGTTGTAGCATGTGCCCCTTTGTCTTGGAACTGGGGACTTCCTGCCTCAGGACTTTGTTCGTCATCAGCAGTTGCCTCTAGTAAGGTCTTAGTAATGATACCAACTACAACCTGATCATATGCTGACGCTGGAGAAGTGGCAGCCTCACCAGAAGTTCCAATATCTATTGCTACACTAGGAGAAGGAACATTGTAACCCCTATGCTGTGGGTTCTCAGCTGCACTTTGGTCCTCCCCCTCAACGGTAGAAGTGTCCCAGTAGTAATTGGTATCTGGGGAGGGGGTGAGGAGTGCAACTGAGACAGCACTTGTGCAACAAGTAATGTAGGACTTTGGGGGGTGGTTGCATGGGGAGATGGGGTAAAAGCAGTCTGCACCTGGGGAGGATGGTGCTCTTCAATGGCAATCTCCTTAAATGAGGAAGATCCCAGATTGGTGGGTACCCCTTCTGAGGTTGCTGCAGGCTCCTTTTGAGAGGAAACCTGAGCGGCTATGGCTGGAAGAGTCCTTATATCCACTAGGGGGTTATAACCAGTGGATATAGCCTGCGTTTGTGTTGCAGGGGCATCCTTAGGGGACTCATTTCCCTGAGTAGCCTTTTTGGTTTTCTTTTTAGTGGGTTTGGTGGGGACTTTTGATTTGGAGGTGGTGGCTGTGGGTTCCAGCTGCGTGGGTTTGCGCAGCTTGGCAGCCATTTTGAGTGATTGGTCAGAGTTGTGCCGGGAGTATACTTCAGGCAAAACAGCCATAGCAGGGACTCCCAGGCCAACAAGTCCCTCAGCTTGAAGCTGGTTTGTAATTATGGCCATTATGAACCGAGGATATAATATCCAACGGTTAGCAGTTTGTTTTTGAGCCATATCATTGAGGTCTGAAAATAGTATTTCCGAAAAATTCAAAGGTTGTTGCTCAAGAATGGAGTACATTACCTGCTGCCACCTTGTAGACATTTGATCCCAAGACGAAGTCTTAGGAGCCAAACAGACATTTACCATGTGAAATATGAGATGTTCAGCATCATGGAAATGTTTCTTCAGTATGGTGGAGGCACTAAGGTTTCCCTGATATCCATGGTGGGCAAAGGATAAATCGGTTGTGCCCTTTGGATATCCAGCAGGAGAAGTGGCATCATCCAGGTGTAGAGTTTGAAAGTATATCGGGAGTGATGACCACTTCGTGGTTGTTGATGACCGACCGGAGAGATGCTGTGTTGTTCTCCCCAGTGGTGAGGGTGACGTCATCCAAAACTGGTTAAGGGATTGGGCATGAAGGATTGGATTGAGAAGAAAGGCCGTTTTGTAGGGTGACTGGACCATAAGATCAATAGCATTATCGAACTTAGCCCAGAATGGCGATTTGGTGAGGTAAGCTACACAGTTGTGTCGCGGTTTAGCTGCATGGACGCCATTTATGAGAGAGAAGTTTTGGAGAGATGAACGTTAGGTTGAAGAAGATGAGGCTCTAAAGATTAGGCCAGGGATATTATAGGGTACGGGTTAGAAAACGACTGAAGGTTTGGTGTTAGTCATCAGTAGTTTTAAACGACTGTTGACATGGTATTACCCTTCAGACGTTGAAACAGCTGAAGTCGTGGTTTTAGGCATTAGCAGTTAGAAAACTACTGAAGACCATGGTTTTGACTTCGGATGATGAAACAACTGAAGACTTGGTATTAGTCAGCAGTAGTTGTGAAACTACTGAAGACATTGGTTTTGTCAGCAGTTGTTGTAAACAGCTGAAGACTTGGTGTAGTCTTCAGTAGTTGTGAAACTACTAAAGACATGGTTTTGTCATCAGTTGTTGTAAACAGCTGATGACTTGGTATTAGTCATCAGTAGTTGTGAAACTACTGAAGACATGGTATTGTCATCAGTTCTTAGGTGAAACAGCAGTTGTAGAAACTAGAACTGAAAAGAAAGTTCTCTTCAGTAGTTTTCGTCAATTCATAGCCTTTCAGCTGTTTCATACTGTCCTCAACACTTACTCATCAGACTTTGCATCTGCTTTTCAAGTGTTTCATAGGACGTCAGTACTTATCTCTTTGTATTGTTTTCAGTAGTTGTAACTACATTAGTGGTTTAGAACAGATAAAGTACTTCAGTACTTGTGAGGCATTTAGCCGTCAGTAGTTATAAAAACTACTGAAGGTGAAAGAACTCATTAGTACTTATATGTGACATGGTTACCAATGATCACCAGTACTTTTTACTGAAATCATCAGTAGTTGTCACTTATTCTAGCTGCAGCATACCAAGCCTTAACACAAGGTTTGGAAAGTAGAACTATCCAAAGGCTTAGTAAAAATATCTGCAAGCTCATCAGCACTAGGCACAAACTTAGGATCAATCAGACCTTTTTCAAAACAATCCTGAATAAAGTGATGTCTGATCTTATATGTTTGGTCCTAGAGTGCTGGACTGGATTTTTGACAATACACAGAGCTGAAGCACTATCTATTAATAATGGAGTCTTAGTCTCTGTAATGCCATAATCTAGAAGTTTGTTCTGAAGCCAGAGTACCTGAGAAGTGCAACTTGTAGCAGCAATGTACTCGGCTTCAGCAGTTGATGTAGCCACAGATGTTTGTTTCTTACTCTGCCAAGAAATCAAACAGTTGCCTAGGAATTGACAACTACCAGAAGTTGACTTTCTAGTTAACTTGCACCCTGCATAGTCACTATCTGAAAAAGCAACTAATTTGCAAGAGTGTCCAGTGGAATACCATAAACCTAGAGATTGTGTACCTTGCAAATATCTAAAGATTCTCTTGACTGCAATCAAATGAGACTCTTTAGGAGCAGCCTGCAATCTAGCACAAACACATGTAGCAAACATAATATCTGGTCTAGAAATTGTTAAATACATCAAGGACCCAATCATACATGTGTAAAGTGTTTCATCAACAACTTTACCTTTCTGATCAGCATCCAGATGTGTGGTGTTGCACATGGGAGTATAACATGGCTTACAGTTTTGTAAATCAAACTTATTCAAAAGATCTTTTGTATATTTTGACTGATGAATAAAGGTTCCATCAGCCTTTTGTTTAATTTGCAAGCCTAGAAAGAACTGTAATTCTCCCATTGCACTCATTTCAAACCTCTTTTTCATTAATGTTGTAAAATCATCACACAACTGGGGATCAGAGGATGCAAAAAGGATATCATCAACATAAATCTGAACAAGTAGCTTATGCTGGTCCACCTTCTTAATAAACAAAGTTTTATCAATGGAGCCTCTAGTGAAATTATTCTTAAGAAGAAAAGTGGAAAGTGTCTCCTACCAGGCTCTAGGAGCTTGTTTCAACCCATAAAGAGCCTTATCAAGTTTATTCACCCATTGAGGATGTTTATTATCCTCAAAACCTGGTGGTTGACACACATAAACTTCTTCCTTTATTTTACCATATAAAAAGGCACTTTTGACATCCATTTGAAAAACTTTAAGATTATGGAATGCAGCATAGGCTAAAAACAATCTGATTGCCTCTAGTCTGGCTACAGGGGCAAAGGTTTCATCATAGTCAATACCTTATTCTTGTGAAAACCCCTGTACAACCAATCTAGCCTTGTTCTTAACAATAAGCCCATTTTCATCAGTTTTATTCCTAAACACCCATTTAGTGCCTATTGCACACTTATCTGGGGGAAGAGGAACCAGTTCCCATACTTGCTGTTTCTTGAACTGAAGTAGCTCAAGCTGCATGGCTTCAACCCATCCATTGTCTCTCAAAGCAACATGGTAGTTCTTTGGCTCTAGCTAACTGATGAAGAGAGCATAGAAGCAGAAGTTAGACAATTGACTTCTTGTTGAAACACCAGCATTGATATCACCAATAATCTGACACATTGGGTGATTCTTCAGTTCTTGATAAACAATGAGATGTGTGGAAGTGTTTGTTGGACCTTCAGCAGCAGCATATGTTGATGCAGACTCTTGAAACCAAGAATTAGATGGTAACCTAAAAGATGTAGAGGAATCAGAGATCTCATCAGCATTTGTTGTGGATGGAACTGCTGAAGCTACAGGAACATCAAATTTAGCAGACACAGGCAGTTGGTCACTAAACTTGAATAGGTGAGTATAGATATTATCATCATCATCATCAATACCACCAGGTGGAAGACATGTCGCACAAGATGATTTATCCACATGATCTGCAACAGCTAGAGGATGATAAGGAACATATTGCAGTATGTCCAAATCAAACAACTCAACAGGGTTTTGTGGAATCTTGTCCATAGGAGATTCATTAAACTTCACATGCAAAGTCTCTTCAACTATCTTTGTTCTGCAGCTGAAGACTCTGTATGCCTTGCAAGTAGATGAATAACCAACAAAATACCCTGCATCCACCTTAGGATAAAATTTTTGGAGTTGATCCTTTGTGTTGAGAATAAAACAGGGACACCCAAATGCTTTGAAAAATGAAAATAGAGGAGCCAAGTGATGGAGAACTTCATATGGAGTCTTCATCAACCTCTGATTTACTAAGACTCTATTCTACACATAGCAAGCTATGTTAACAGCTTCAGCCCAAAACAGTCAGTGGCAAACCAGAGTCAGCCAGCATGGACTTGCAGCTTCAATTAGGGTCCTGTTCTTCCTCTCCACTACTCCATTTTGTTCTGGAGTCCGTGGTATGCTAAACTGCCTTTTGATTCCCTTTGAAAGATAGAAGTCATCAATAGTATGGTTTCTGAATTCAGTTCCATTGTCACTCCTATACACTTGACTGGAAGGAATACTGCTTCTCAACATACAACACAAAGTGAATAATCTTCTGAGCAACCTCATCCTTTGAATGTAGAAAGAAAGTCCATACAAATCTTGAGTAATCATCCACAATTACCAGACAGTATTTTCTTTGCCATGCTCATCACTCTCACAGGACCAAATAGATCCATATGCAGTAATTGCAAGTAGGCAGTGGACTTAGGCTCTTCAATAGGAGGGAATGAGACTTTGTGCTGTTTTCCTTTTAAACAAGCAGTGCAGGTTTCATCATAGTGGAACTCCTTTATTGTTAAGCCTCTAACTAAACTATTGTGGATTAGCTGATTCATGTTTTTGAAATTAACATGACCCATCCTTCTGTGCCACAGTTTAGATTCTTAAGAAGAGGCTTTGGAAAATAGGCAAGGATTGCCTCTGAGATCTATTTTCTTGGAAAGATCTAAGGCATACACTCTTCCTGTCCTGTTGGCTCTCAGGAGAGTGTGATCATCCAACACCTTATCAATCAAATGCAGAACTTTGGATGACAGAATCCTACAGTTCTGACTGGTGAAAAGAGCAACATGGCCTTTATCACACATTTGACTGACACTCAAGAGATTGTACTTGAGATTTTCCACATGATTAACATCATCAAACTTTATTTCTCCATTGGAGACAAAGCCGTTGCCAATGATGTAACCCCTAGCATCATTGCCAAAAGAAACAAAACCCCTTCTTTCCTTGAGAGTAGTCATGAAGAAGAGAGTTGTTCCCAGTTATGTGCATAGATCCCCCGCTGTCTACATGCCAGATGCTACTTTGGCATGTTGAAGAAACCTTGCAATATAAACAATCAGTTAGTT
Organism: Flaveria trinervia; assembly: GCA_025506515.1. NCBI lineage: Eukaryota > Viridiplantae > Streptophyta > Magnoliopsida > Asterales > Asteraceae > Flaveria > Flaveria trinervia. The sequence goes on along the minus strand of CM046443.1, from coordinate 50,211,842 downwards.
TTGGAGACCCAAACCTTTTGGTTTTGGGCCTGTTCTCATCAACAAATGGTAAACTAACAGGTTTGATGGAAACAACAGCCTGAGAGGAAGAAGATGGGAAGAAGAGGAATCCTTTGGCTTGGACCTCCTTTTTTGTGGTTTCAACATAGGAACATCTAATTGGTTACTCTTCCCAATAGATGTTGAACCATCATAACCAGCTGTGTCTGATTTTGTGATAAAGCTTTCAGCTCATCAGACACATTGCCATTGGAGTTTGATAAGTTCCTATGTTGCACCTTCTTCTTTTGAGCAATCTCAGCTGTTACCTGTTTAACCCCTTCCTTTTTGGATTTCTTTATGGACTTAAAGGTTACATGATTTGATGTTGCTGATACAAATGTGGTCTCAAACTCCGTTTTCATTTTAACCATTTTCTCTTTAATTTCCTCTTTATGTTTAAGTTTGGATCCTCTTTTGTACCAGCAATCATCTGTAAGATGATTGAACAAACCACATACTTCACATGGTTTCTTCTTCATCTTATGTTGATCATCAACTAAAGAGGATGAAACTACTGAAGACTTGCTCTTCAGTGCTTTGAAAGCATTGTTTGCTTTCTTGACTTCCTCTTTAGTAGTCTTCAAACTCTTTCTACTGACAGTTTTCTTCTTTTCAGTACTGACAGTAGTTGGAGTTTGAATTCAGGTGTTAAATCTTGCTCTCCAGTCCTTTCAGGACTTTAAGAATTAATGCCTGAGTTGATCAACTCTTTGATCATGTGATTGTCAGCAGTGGAACCATCAACATCAGCTGATAGGTTCTGAGAGGGCTTAGTGCTGACTTCTACTTCTGATGGTGTTGTATCAGAAAGTAGATCACATGATGAAATGGATTGGTTATTGCTCTCACCATCAGATTCTACCTCTGCTCTGGGAGTAAAATCTGTAGGTGGAGCAGTGTGATTGTAACCAATGCCAAACTTCACATTGGAAGCAGATTGCTTACTAAGAAGTATTTCAAAACCTTTGCATGATTGTACCCATCGATCACACTCTACATGGGTGACTGCAAGGGTTTCTTTGAGATCTTTGTACTTCTCTAGAAGTACCTCTTCCCTAGCCTTATAATCTGTGATTGGCATTTAAGTTTGTAAATTCATCATTCTTTTCATTAAGCACACATTCAAATTCAGCTTTTCTTTGGGAAATTGTTTGTTCTAGCTCAATATTCTTGTTAATCAAAGCTACATTTGCTTCTCTAATAGATGCAAATGCTGCTATGCATGTTTCACAACATAATTTGGCTTTTGCCTCAGAGGATACCTGTGATACCTTTGGTGTAGAGGCATTAGTGGATGAAGTATCAGCAGAATCCAAAGCCATAAGAGCTAGATTTCCAAAGGTACTGTCACCACCATGTTGACCAGCACCAGTGAACAGTTGTTCATGACCAGTCAACAACTCCTGGGGTGAAGAAGCTGTGTTGTTAAGGTTGAGTTTGTTGATGAGATTGGGAAGGTTGTGATTCAGGCAATGCTTGTGGTTGTTGTGCAATTAGAGCTTGAACAGGATTTGGTTGAGGCATATAATAGCAGGGATAAGGATATGACATTTGACCCTGGGGGACAAAGTATGCAGGAGACCTAGGATGTGAATGATGACCAGAACCAGCAGGATGTTGCCCTATGTTTTGTGGACTAGTACTAGGAAAAGTCACAAAGGGTGCAGAAGAGTTAGATCCAGTTGATCTACACTCTATTGCAAAGTGTCCCAGCCTTTGGCATTTGTGACACCTCAACTTACTCTTGCCAAAACCAACTTTGGTTTTGCCAGAGAGTCCAGGAAATTTCCTGCCAGTTCTCTTATAGAACTTCTGAGATCTGATATTAATCAATGCCATTTGGCTCAGAATATCCATCTCTTCTAGATCATCATCAGCTATTCCTTTCAAATCATCCATGATGAAGCATAGATTGTCACTATTACTGCCAGAATGACTCTCAATACCAACAAATGCATGATCAGAACTATTTGAAGAGAAATCAATATGCTCATCATAATTGCTTTCAGATGCAGTATATTCTGACTCATGACCAACCAAGGTAGTATTCCCTGGTACAAAGTCATCAGTGAGCTTTCCTGATGAGGACAGTTTCCTCTTCTGCTCTATCTCTCTTCGAATGTAAGCAGTTTCCCATGAAGTTAGGTGAGAGATAGGCTATCCAGATTTGCACCAGAGCGTAGGACAATAGTGTATGTGTCCCATCTCTCAGGCAGTGATCTGAGGAACCTGTTATTCATCTGGCTATTGGTGTGTTCCTGTTTCACCATTTTCAGCTCAGAGATCAAGCAGGAAAAACGCTCAAACTCTTGCGTCAGTGTCTCACCCTTTTTATGAGAGAATGTCTCATATTGTTGGGCAAGGATTTCTCTGTTGTTTGCTAAGACCTCATCTGTGCTACCAAATTGTTCCTTCAGGGCATTCCAGAGATCATGAGCAGTTTCATGATGCATAAGCCCTCAATAGATTTCATTAGGCAGTGCCATGGCCAGAATTCCATGGGCTTTAGCATCAATCTCAAACAATTTCCGATCTTTATCAGAGTATTGTTCCTTCTTCTTCGCAACCATTCGTTTGGTTTCCGGATTGTTCACCATAGGCTTATGTGGTCCATGTACCACAAATGTCCAACAACTTGAACTGTTAACAGACAGGTGATGAAGCATTCTTCGCTGCCATATGTTATACTCGGTCCTAACCAGCATCGGGGGCTTGGTTGAGGAACTAGTATTGTGAGGATCATTAGAAGGAGTAGTCATCTCAGATTCAATCAAATTCAATTAAGCTATAACAGATTTAGAACAAAAACACAACAAGCAATTGAACCAAGAGAGATCTCAAAATAAATGAACGAAAGCGTCAGAAATTCAATAATCTATAACCAGTTCTTGCAAAATGCTAATTCAATCAAACATAGATATCAATTAGCAGTTTCAATGATCAATTGTTAGATCAATCAATGATTAACCTGCTCTCATACCACTTGTTAGGATTAGTGATCTACGTTTGATTGATTAGAGAGTATAGCAACGGAATTCTAACAATGAATTAGCCAATTCACAAGAACAAAAAGATATTCAATGTAATAACAAAAACAGTTATATATAGAGAGAATTCTGCAGATATATTTCATTAAATATTCGCTTTCGTGGTAACGGAGTGTCACAATTTCAATTAGGTCGACACCTCTTATATAAGAGATGTGACGTCTGCTGATGTCACTTGATAGTGACATCTAACAGAATATCTCACAAACTACTGATAGTTAACACAACTACTGAAGATGTCAAGCAGCTGACATCTTCTTACAAAAATGCTAAGTGTTAACTATTATTACAACTACTGAAAAGAAACTACTGAAACAATAACAACTGAAGAACATACTCTTCAGTTGTTTTACAAAATTGAAACAAGAAACTACTGAAAGGTAAACCATCACAACTACTAAAGAAGACCTCTTGAGCTGTTGTGATAACGTCTGATACTTTGTCTTCAGCACTTGTGTCTTCAGACTTTGTCTTCAGCACTTGTGTCTTTAGATTTTGTCTTCAGCACTTGTGTCTTCACACTTTGTCTTCAGCACTTGTGTCTTCAGACTTTGTCTTCAGCACTTGTGTCTTCAGACTTTGTCTTCAGCACTTGTGTCTTGAGACTTTTTCTTCAGCACTTGTGTCTTCAGACTTTGTAATCAGCTGTTGTCTTCAGTTGTTGTGGTCTTCAGTAGTTGTTGTGATGTCTGTGGGACTTAAAGGTTTTTCTGATCCGGCTCATTGGTTCTTTTGGTCCAACAATGGGTTGTAGGGAGGAGTGAAAAACAGGTTGATTTGGATGGTGAGATCACACAATCAAGAGCCTGAGATGCTCTGATACCAATTGCAGGATCGATGTTTATCACTAAACACTTATGTTTTTCTCTCAAACTCGCCTAGGACAACACTCGGGTTAAGATAGAATCAGTAAGAGTTGATCACAATATAGAAAGTAATAAAGAATACATGAAGTAATTTTCAAGGTACTTTTATATATTGCTTCTCAACTCAAAATACAAGACTCTTACAAGCAGTAGTTATGGTTACAATAAGTTACAAAGAGAACCTATATATAATACTACCTACAGCCAGATATACTTTCATATGAGTTGGGATCCTCTAGCTAAAGTCTATACTACAAGACTAAAGTTTAAGGTATCTCGGATAAAGTCTTATCTGAGATTTGGTAGTCAGGACATGTCCTTGACTTACCTTTTGTCACCAACTAAAGTTGGTAACATGTACTATCATGAAAAGGTGAATAGAAGATTAAAGTATGGTCAACTGCATGGCTGTTTAGGAAGAAGCCAAACAGTATCAGAGGTCTGCAGCGGAGTGTCAGAGAGCATACTTGTGTCCACTGGTCATAGCAGTGTCTTCCGAAGGTTATATGGCTTCGGAAGAGTAAGTACCTCCGAAGCCACTTATACTTCGGAAGAGGCTGTTTCTTCCAAGTCTTGGAGGCTTCTTGTTTTCAACATACTTCGGAACTGGTCTTTAGTTCATTCTTCTAAGGCATGAACTTCAGAATTATACACTTGACATCGGAAGTAGAGTTCTGTCTTCGGAAGTTGATCTTTCACTATGTCTTCGGAAGAACTCTTCAACCTTTCGAAGTTCCATGCTAAGCTTCGGAAGCCTTTGCATTTAGTACCAAAATTATCTAAGTGACTTAGTTTTGGTTGCATTAGCCTTCTTCTTGATCCAACACTACCTGATCGAGAACCTTGAGGCCAAAGGCAAGGAAGGCTTCTGTGTGCACCCAAGATTAGTACAGATGATTATAGATGAGAATCTTCCTTCGCTACCCAAGGAAAGCCACAATACAGTATCTCTCGAGATTATGGATGACACAAATCTCAGGAGAATGAAGGTCTACATGGGAAAGCAAGTCAAACCCCCTATGAGGAGACCGTTCATGCACTTGGCCCGAGCAGATTATGTGGAGCCGGCAAGGCGTAAATGGCGCAACGAGGAGAGTGACTTAGATGTTGAGCAAATTGCTCTTCCATCTGATGACTCTGGCCCACTACTTCTAGGGCCACCACTGCACATGTTACACCTGCACCTCCCAGTCACGAAGATGCCACCACCACCAGTTTCCATGAGGATTTTTGCTCTCCTAATGAGGAGGAGGAGAGTGATGAGGAGCCACTGACGAAGACGGTGGGCAGCAGGGTGGTTGCCATCAAACGAGGTATTCGGGAGGTTGGTGGACACCCTAGCAAGTCTGGGGAGACTGCTGTGGTTCCCAGCAACACACCTGATTAGCCCAGTAGCATCCCAGTGGGAGCATCCTGTTGAAGGGGCACGGCAAGAAAATGGATGGCTCAGCCCATCGGATGAAGACCAAGAAGAGGAGGATGATCTACACCACTTCCGCCACCACTACAGCTTACCTATCACCACCCATATTCACCACAAGCACCACTACCACCACTAGCCACCAAGCTGGTACCTCATCCCATACCAAATGCACCACTGGATCACTGTTACCTCGTAGTGGGGTAGAGGAACAACTGTCAGCACTAAATCGTATGGTGCTGAAGTTGTTAGCTGCCGATGAAGAGAAGACTGCACAGCTACGATAGCTGATGGAGCTCACAGTTGCACAATCAAAGTGTATCTCTCAGCAGGCAGAGGAGATTGCCCAACTTAAAAAACATAAAGCCAAATCAGCAAAAAAGATTGAAGAGTTGTAGTCATCTAACAGATCTATCATGCTCAAGCTTAAGGGACCGAAAGAAGAGCCTCTAAAGATCAAAGAAGATGATAACGATGGTGATGACGATGATGAAGAGGAAGATGATGAAGAGGATGTGGATGACATAGAGGATGGAGGGGATGATGACGAAGGAGAAGATCCATCTACTTCGGGTGCCCAATAAGCTAGTAAGAGGCGAACCAAAAAGAATCAAGATCAGGATGCCTCAACATCAGCCCGGACAGCAGAGGAACACATGATTTAGGACAAACATCTACAATTTTAGCGAGATGAATATGATGTTTCTCCCCTTTAGCAGATCAAGTCTCAACTCACAATGATACTTGATCTGCAAGGGATTGTTTGGAGGTCAGTAGGCTATACTCCGAAGAAGGAGAAATTATTGACAACCTCACTGATGAGCAACTCGCAGAAATGTTTCGGTTAAACCCGGATGAATTATTTAAGTATGCCCCTATTGTCGATGTTTCTAGTGATGACGAGCTCAACGATGTTGATGAGATAGAGATGGAAGACAACACATCACAGAACTATCCAAAATATACTGATCGAGAGGGAAACGTTGTTCCTGATTTTGGAGATACACTAGATAGTGATATGCATTTTAAATTGGATATGATGGAGAGGGAAACCGATAAATCAAAAAGCCAAGCCCAAGCCAGTGATGCTGATGTTGAGATCAAAAAGGCTGAATGGGTGGCTTGTTTTGCAGAGATCCGTGCCCAACTTAAAGTGCCAAAGACGAGCCTACAAAGTAAAGAAGCATCTTAAGGTGTCTAGCAAGATTATAGCGTGGGCTTACTTTAAGAATCTTAATGTCTATGCTGTGAAGAGGGAGAAGGGAATCGAGTACTTCAGATTTCCACATGATCTGAAGACTCTCCCTGGTTTTGAGCTCAATTAGTTGGCACACCGGAACCTGCTGTATGCTGACCCCAGGAAGATGTCAGGCTGGTTTGAAGCAGCGTTGAAGAAAGAATACCACACACGATGAGTTAATTTCAAGCCTCAACAACCTACGAGGTACATTCGAAGGTCGGAGGTGGACCCAAGGACTGGGAAACCCAAACTGGTGCTGAAGTGGTGTCCACCGCATACTATGTCAAAGATCCCTTTGAGGGAAATGCCATAGGACTTCAGTCCCCACTTCAAGTGGTGGTATTATGACTTGCGTACAGGAGAACCGGTCATAGTATTACAGAAAGAGCGCCAAATGGAGAACATCCGGCTATTTGACCAATGTGGCTAACCAACCTGTCACCTAGTGAAATTTATACTTTATACAGGTGGCCATTATTCTATGATCCGCAGGATATTGTACTAGCCCTCTAGTTTTAGAATATGATAAGACTCTGCTTTGCATTCGTGTACATGCTAGGGTCACTGTCGAAGAGTGGCCTAAGAAGTTTGACAAGCTAATGAAGGATACCAGACAATGAAGGAAACTAGGTCCATGGGGGAGTTTGTTGATCCAATGTACCTAGTTTACAGTCTTAATGCAATATGTGTGTCATGTCCTAAATGTAATGAAACGAATGACTTGAATGAAACATATTATGTGGTTGTTGATCTTAATATCAAATGTTTCAGTGTATGTTTTAATGTTTATTATTTATTAACGCTTATTGAACCAACTATATAGGTTTGTGGTTGTTTGAATAGATCTTAGTCAAGTAATGAGTGAGAAACATATTCAAACTTAATCGTATGAAGTCTTCATGTGAATGGACCATGCTAATGGACCATACGCATGAACACTTCAGGCAAATGGACCAGTCGCACCACTGAACAAGGAGACTGGATCAGTCATACGACTGAGACATACAGATGACTCACTTGCCCGACTAAACCTTCAGTCGTGTGATTGACTCAGTCGCATGCTTTAGTCGCACGATTGAACCATGCTAATGGTCCAGTCGTACGATTGACTAACCCTAACCTATAAATATCACTTAATTCGTGGAAAAACGCAACACTTTGAAGAATTCAACTCCTACTCATACCCTAGCTGTCCAAAACGTCCAAGATAACCAGTCCAAGTTTATAGATCCTTCTTGATCGATTCCTATTCGTTCTTAACATTTAGTTTATTGTTACATCGATCGGGTTAAGGTTCTCACTAATTGGATCACCAATCAAATAGGATTCCGCACTATTTGAGTTGGTATACACGTAAATCAGTTAGTACTCCGTCCAGTACACGGTCCCTAACAAAAATGATCTTAAAGATCTAAAGTACAATCTTCTAAACGCACTTCTATCATCTTGGAAACAACCTGTGACCTTGTTAAAGCATACAAAAGAGTTTCCCATGGATCTTGATCTTCTCAAAGCAAAGATTAAGGTGTCTGGCAAGATTATAGCGTGGGCTTACTTTAAGGTTCTTAATGTCTATGCTGTGAAGAGGGAGAAAGGAATCGAGTACTTCAGATTTCCACATGATCTCAAGACTCTCCCTGGTTTTGAGCTCAATCAGTTGGCACGCCTGAACCTGCTGTATGCTGATGGAGCTCACTGCTGCATAATCAAAGTGGATCTCTCAACAGGCAGAGGAGATCGCCTAACTCAAAGAGCATAAAGCCAAATCAGCAAAGAAGATTAAAGAGTTGGAGTCATCTAACAGATCTATGATGCTAAAGCTTAAGGAATCGAAAGAAGAGCCTCTGAAGATCAAATAAGATGATAACCATGGTGATGACGATGATGAAGAGGATGATGATTAACAGGATGAGGATGACATAGAGGATGGAGGAGATGATGACGAAGGAGGAGATCCATCTACTTCGGGTGCCCAATAAGCTAGTAAGAGGCGAACGAAAAAGAATCAAGATCAGGATGCCTCAACATCAGCCCCGGTAGCATAGGAACACATGATTTAGGACAAACATCCATAATTTTAGCGAGATGAATATGATGTTGCTCCCTTTTAGCAGATCACGTCTGCAAGGAATTGTCCGGAGGTCAGTAAGCTATACTCCCGAAAAGGAGAAATTATTGACAACCTCACTGATGAGCAACTCGCAAAAAGGTTTGGGTTAAACCCACATGAATAGCATACGGTAGGTTCAGGCGTGCCAACTGATTGAGCTCAAAACCAGGGAGAGTCTTCAGATCATGTGGAAATCTAAAGTACTTGATTCCCTTCTCCATCTTCACAACATAGACATTAAGATCCTTAAAGTAGAAGCCTTCCTTGCCTTTGGCCTCAAGGTTCTTGATCAGGTAGGAAAATATCATGTTGGAGAAGCTAACGGGGTGATTCAGCACCACTGCCATGTAAGCATTCTAGATTTGGTCAGATAAGTCATCAAATCCACCAATTCTTGATGCAATGCACTTGAGGACGACATGTGCTAAGTACTTGAACTGGGGACACGGGTTGCTTTTGTTTAGCACACCTGCATTGATGTCCCCAGAGTACTTCATCCTAAGAAAACATCCTCTCACAGTAAGCGGGTGTAACTTGGTTGGGTGAGCACCATCATCACCCAAGTCTAGTAGACGTCAAATGTAGTAGAGCTCACTAAATCTGTATACCGATGCACCCACCCAGAAGGCCTGTTGTATAGACCTGTAGGGAGTGCATGGTGTAGATATAGCTATGTGTATTCTTGATCTCTTTGGAAAAGCAATGATGCCAGCGAACTCGACAGCGTTTCAAGTGGTGGCATCCAAATGAGCACGTATATTGTGCTTGGTGTTGATGGTCCACCAATCTGCCATAGATCTGTAGTATAAGAACATATGTATTAGATCAACACATAACAGAAAGCAAATCATGTTTGAGATCAGTTTGGTTCAATCGTGCGATTAACCGACGCGACTGAATTTAATCGGTTGACTTATCATGCGATTGAGTTCAATCGGCCGACTGATTTAGCAACTGAGTTTTGTGAGGTGACTGAGCGAGTGACTGAGTTCAGTCGGGTGACTGAGCCAGCGACTGGGTTCATTCAGGCGACTGAGCTCATATGCCTCGTTTAATCGGCCGACTGAGTCATTCCCTAAGCTCAGTCGTGCGATTGAAGTTCATCAGGTTGACCAATCGCATGACAGACTGTCTTTTCGATTGGAACTCAAATTTTGAGCAAATCTTAAAATTAAGCATTGTGTATTGGCTTATTAGACTCGCAATCACCCTACATAGCACCTAATATCCTTGATTTCAACATTTTACTTAGTTTTATTAGTTTATCAATCCAACTAAGTCTCGTTTCTATGTTAGGGCCGAATTAAGTAATTTAGGGATCAAATCGACTGTGATTTGGGTAGATTGCACTGCATTGTACCTGTATAAACACCCGCAATCATCAGACTATAGCAATTTGAAGTAAATCACGGTTAAAAGAAAATTTGGAAGAGTAACGGCACTATAGGCGATTTTAGGGTGACTGAGGTGTGATGTGTATATGCGATCGACTATGGCCCTATTTATACTGAATCTGGTTTCAATAGGGCGACTGGATCCATTCACTCTTTTCATTCGGGTGATTGGATCTTATTCGTACGATTGGTTCAGTCAATCACATTTTGTCGGCCGACTGGGTTTCAGTCGGGCGACTAATTCATTCGGACAACTCCATTTAGGCAACTTGCTCAATCTTGTAAGCCCTTCGTGTGAATGGTTCATACTCATGCTCCTTTTGGGTGACTAGTGCCTAAGTATGGTCCAATCGTACGACTTGTTCACACTCATGGTCCAGTCGTGCTAATGGATCATACTTATGATTTTGACTATATGCCCATTGACACTTAACCCCTTTTAGTTTTTGTTTTAACATTTTCAGCATTCGATCATCTCAGACATGATCATTTTACCTGTGAAAACTTTTGATCACCTCAGTCATGATCCTTTTAAACAAAACATATTTAGTCACCTTACACGTGACCCATTTAACAGTTGAAAACACGTTTGGTCACCTCAAACATGACCTTTTAAGTGATTAAATCCCATATTGAATTCCACGACATAGTCCGACATATAACATTAAATTGACTAAAAGTTAAAACAAAATAAAAGAGCTAACATTAAAAGACAAAACTAAAAATGTTTATGGGATTTGTGTGAGGTGGAAATCCTAAGATAGAAATCTAACAGATTTATTTCTTGAACTGGCAGCTTCAAGTTATTTTGACCATAAATGGAATGATTCATTATGGAATCATACAGGTAATCACATCATTCAGGACGTGTTAACATAATCATTTGATGCTATATTCTTGTTTTCGTCCAGAGTCATTAGCAAATTAAGGAAATCATACTACTACTATAAGATGCACACATCGATTCGGACTTTCAAAAATTGCAGCCGTGATGATTGTCAGTATACTTGTCCAATTAAATCCATACACAAATTTTTGACACAAATTGGTCATACATTAGGTTAATTATTTCAACAAGCATTTGTGGATCCCATGCTTATATGGTAATCAACATTCCTCAGGAGATTTTTGAGCGGTCTATGGGTATTTTAACAAGAAGAAACTATTCTTAGAGCTTTCAAAGAGAGACCAAGCCTCAGGTCAGTGCCACCGCACAGCAGAGAGGCCGCAAACAACAATGAATTCTAGAATATATAGGTTATGCTTATCCTCAGGTCAGTGCCACCGCACAGCAGAGAGGCGCACAACCTATCTTCTTGTTAAAGGAATTTAATTCTTTTTTCACATATCACACAACAACATTGGTTATTAGTTTGATTGCTTTTAGCAATTTTCATCATGTGCTTTGCTCATATTTTGGCCATCTGCACACATTTGTGGCGTTTATTTTTCTCGTCACCCTTTATTGAAACTCTGTTGATTGTGTTAACCAGGGATAAGATGATAACCCACATTTTGTTAAACAACTTAGTTTGATCTTGAGATCACCAACGAGGTCTATTTATCTATTGTGTTGAATCTACTGACATATCATCTAATGGTCTAGCAACCTCTAGGTCTACTTTCTCCGTGTTACCTTAGTAGCAGCTAGTTTTACTATCATTTTTCCATTTATCTTTGCTAAGACTTCTCAGACTTATACTTTGAATTTTGCATCTAATTCAATTTAAATCTTTTAAAGTCCTAAATTCTTTGTTCCTGTCTAACATCATTTTCCATAGTCGTTGATTTGTAGTTCATCTTGCAGCCGCCATAATCCAAGTCACTGTATGTGGTAAGCTCAAAATCATCGTCATGAGGATACCACAACCAAAGTGTTGGTGTACCCTTCACATAACGGAATATCCTCTTGACCCCTATAAGATGGTTAACTTTTGATTTTGCCTGATATGGATCCAAAAATCCTTCGGGTTTGACTGACATACACTGTTTTGAGGATTTCACCGTGAAGAAATGCACTCTTTACATCTAGTTGATGGACTTTAATCTTCATGTAAGAGGCATAGGCTAGGAAGCTATGGATGGCTTCCATTCTCGCCATAGGTGCAAATACTTCATTGAAATCAATTCCCTTGACTTGCCAAAATTCTTGAACTACTAGTCGAGCCTTGTTCCTGATGATAACACCTTCGTCATCCTTCTTACATTTCAAAACCCATTTGGTGCCAATGACCTTAGCACCTTTAGGTCTATCTACCGGCGTCCATACACCTAACTTCTTGAACTGAAGAAGTTCTTCTTACGTGGCACTCACCCATGCCATATCATTTAGGGCTTCACTAAAATATTTTGGCTCAAACTAAGACACAAAACAACGGTAAGCACAATCATGAAGATACCCTTTTTCTATTATCAAGGCATAATGAGCTGAATACAGCTGATTTCTTATGTGAACTCCTTATCTGACATCCCCAATGACATTGTCCAACGGATGATAGACATTTAGTTGTGATCCAGGAGTGGGGGGGACCGCTACCTTAGAATCAAGATTATGAGCATTTGTTTCCGTATCTGAGGCAGTAGGAGTGTGAGGTTGAGAAGACTCAGAGGCATCAATGTCAGATGCTTGTGGACTGGCAGTAGTAGGAACTTGTTGTTGCTACTGAGTGTTCTGATCATTCTCCATGGATTCATCATTAGAGGAAGAGTCACTTACCTCGAGTGCTCCCCCACAATGGTTAGGTGATTCACCTTGTGAACCAGATGATGTAGACTCCTGTGATGGTGTGTTTAAGACATCATACATCATTTGGCTGCTAACTCATAATCAGAAGTGGAGAGAGGAATGTTAAAGGACTTGTAGTATCCATCATAGTCGAAAAAGAATGCGGCTGCTTTTCCAGCAGGAGGATCGGTGTATATCTGAACGTTGACGTTACACCACACTTCTACTTAACCCGTTGAGTTGTTGTAAACTCTCTTATTCGGTAGGTTGTATCCTAGGAAGATTCCCTATTCAGCCTTCTCTCTAAACTTTCCTTCTTGAGTTTTCTTCGTAACAACCCGATCTTAACAGGTTTTTTCAAAACTTTATAAAACGATCTGAAACTCTTTAATGAATTGACTAATACACCGATAATCAATCCTTTAGCATCATTTCTTTCAGTAACAACAGATTAATCTCAATTTTGCATATTGAGGGTTCAACTTTTGATGAATAGTTCGAACTCAAATCTGCCAAAAATTCAGATTTAAATATGTCAATTCAATTAGTGTGATTCAAATCATGTTTCTAGTGATGAAACACAACTAAATCATCAATTAATTGAATAATTGCGACCAAAACACAAATTCAAGTGATTCAAAAGTGCTCAAAAGTGGATTTTGAACATCAAATCACTCAACCGAAATCTTTGATACCATTTGATAGGTTCAAATGGATATAATTGTGTTTGTTATCAAACAATTGACAAATATATGAACTACAAAATCAAAACAAACAAATATGAGAAATATTATAGATTTTTAATTGATAATAGTATGGATTACAATGTGCAAAAGAAAGAAATAACAAAACGTCTATTTTCAAGTCTATCAAAAGTCTACCCTGCACAAAAACAATTAATCCTATTTATACTAATAACATGAAACAAAAGGAACATATATTTACATAATAAGTCCCTAAACTATGAAAAAAAGTAATCTAAAGACTTAAGTGCTAATCTTTCTAAGGCTCTAACAAAAACAACACTAGGTGTCTCATAAATCCAAAACAATCAACACAAATACAACACCATTCAAAATGCTTCACATGAATCTTTTTGGTCCAACATATCTGATGAGCATTAGCAAGTGGCAATATTGTTTGGTGATTGTTGATGATTTCATAAGATTCACATGGGTATTTTTCTTAAAACAGAAAAGTGACACATTAGATACGTGAATAGAGTTTATCACAAAGATTGAAAATCAACTTGACTTAATAGTCAAAATTTTAAGTAGTGACAATGGAAATAAATTTTTTAATCATGTTTTAGATTCCTTTTACAAGGACAACTGTATTGCAAGACAATTCGGTGCTCGAAGAACTCCACAACAAAATTGTTGGAGCTGTACAAGATAGTCTACATTATCAACATAGTCAAAGTCAACATCATGGTCAAAGTCAACAAAAGTCAAACCCAACACGTTCGAGATGAAGAACCAAGATGAGACGTTGAAGATTTAAATGACTAGTAGTTTTATTGTAATAAATATTTTTGTTTGAACAAAATATATTTATCTTGTTTTTAGTCATTTTTATGCTTAATATGTAATTTTGCATTAATTAGACTAAGTCTAGGGAGTTAAGTGCAATTAGTAAATATTAGTCTAGACTAGAAATAAGTTAATTGTCATTAGTTTTGTTGATGGTTGCATGACCAATAAATTAGGGGATTATTTATAAACATATCATTGGCAATCTAATTAAAGTTCAAAGGGGTTTTGATTGTGATTATCATATATTGATCTAATTCTTCATGATTTGATTCATGTGTATTTATCTTGGAGTTACAATTTGGTATCAGAGCCATTTTGGATCAAATTAACTGAAGATTTGAATATTTTTAGAGAGAGAAGTTAAGGTTTTGGGTGTTTTTGTTGAATATCAAGTTTTCATCAATTTTAGATCAAATTCGTTTGTATTTGATATGGAATTTGCTTGAATTTTGTTTGTTGTTGGTTGGGGAATCTATGTTAATCATCAGATCTCAAATCCATTAAGTTTCTGATGATTTGAGATTGATTTCATGTTGAAAAAGCTTTTCAACTTCGTTCAGTGAAATTATCAGTTCATCGAGTGAAACTACGAGTACTTCCAGCGAAACTACATTGGTTATTGTCATTAAAGTTGTTTTCTACTGTCATGCTAAACTAGTTTCGTCGAACGAAAGTTCAACAGTGCTTGTGGGTGATTTACAAGCAAAATTGTTTCCGAAAGTATCATTGAGCGAAAGTTCCAGCATGTTTTGTGCGAACTTGTTGGTGAAAATAAGCTATTTTAGGCATTTGGCTAGTGAAACCGCTGCCGAAATTTCCATCGAAGCTATTGTCGGGTTAGTGAAACTAGAGTTCACAACGAAACTAGCTCTGTGAAACTATAATTTCGGCAAAACTATCATTTATTCAGCGAAATTCGACTGTTAAAGATGGCTTTTGCCCCCTAGTTAGGATTAATTGATTTCATCCCGATAAACAAACATTCATTGATTTTAAAAGGCTTATAAGAAAAATAAACAAAACAAGCTGACATGGCAGTTTGACCCCAATTGTTAAGATTGTCTAGCGTGACATTTAAAAATAATATTTTTCCCGAGGGAGACTTATTTTACAAGTTTTGGGAAAAAATATTTTAGGGGTGTTTAATTGTTCACAAAATTTAATAAAATTTCATCATCAGAAGACTTTAAATCTTATAATCTTACAATGGCACAAAGCCAATTTGACTCTTTTGCAGCAATGAAGAAAGAAAAATTGACAGATTTGATTGATTATTCTTAAAGGTGACAAATAATATAAAGAAGCATGTTCCAGATCTGAGTAATGATGAACATATTCAAAAGCTTCTTGAATCTCTTTCGTCTGCAAGGAATCATCAAGTTAAAATGCTAAAGCAAGAAAGAGGTTATGTCGAAACAAAACTTATGGATATGATCACCAAACTAAAATCTCTCGAGCTAGATATCCAAAGAAATGAATTTCAGCAAGCCGTGTTCCCACATCAAACCCACGAGCTTAATACTGATCTTGTTTCTTGTCTAACAAGCATACTTGATTACAAAACAGAGCTGATTGAAAAGTTGAAGTTATTGAGAACTGATTCGAATTTAGATTTTGAATTCAGAGAAACTATTGGAAAGAGCTGTGAAACTTTGAGAGTTGATGATGATAAAGCTGGAAGAGCTAATAACAGAAAAATAGAGTCTGAGGCTGACAAGATGTAGAAGGTAAAAGAAGAGGAACAACAAAGAATTACAAGGATTTGCAACTCTGAACATAGCTTAGCTGCACAACAAACTATCATGGGTCTTCCTTATCAGACCATTCAGGATATGTGTTCTTGATCTTGTAGAATCCGATTATTGGGTATTTATAAGGGAAACAAATTGTTATGGAAAATGTAAATGAATTAAAAATAATCAATCAAAAATTAAAGAAAAATGAAATTTCTTTTTCAAGGAAATTTAATGAAGCATTGGCTCAAAATAAACTTTTAGGAAGAACAATTTTGGAGGGTAACGTTGAAATTAATATTTTAAGAGAAAGGGTTGCTTTAGCTCAATTTGAAACCACTTAGCTTCAAACAAAGCGTGATAAATGGACCCTTTCACACATGAAAAAGGATGAGGTTATTGCTAAACAACAAGGAGCGCGGGTAAAACATGGGATTGAATATAATCTAATGGTGAAACTGTATTTAATTCAGTTCCACGTCCTTCTACTCTATGTTATTCAACAATCCCCAAACCTCATTTAACATATGATTTGAATGAAGTTGCAGAAACTATTTGTTTAAATACAGGTTTCAGCAATGTTAATCTTAAAGAGGTTAGAGATGCGCAGAGTTCTCGAGTAGGTCTGGGATTTCTCAGTTAGGGGTCTCATAAGAAGATTAATGATGATTCCATAACCAATATCAGTTGCTTCTCCAACCTTCTTCAACAAATTCTAAACAGGTAATTATAACATCCGGTTATTTATAAAAGACAAAGAAAGAAGAATAAAGTGAAGAAAAAGAAAGAAAGGATATTTTACCCAAGTTAAAGGGTAAAAAGTGTCCAAAAGGACAAAATGTTTGAAAAAGTGGGTGTAAAAGGTGATGACCGCCCATCACTGTTTCTACACACATAACAATCGGATTTCTAGAGAGAGAAAGCGAAGAGGAGCAACGATCTTTGAAGAACAAGAGCTGAAAAGATCAAATTCAAGGTAATAATTCGTGTGTTTAAGATTTTCTTAACTGGGTACATCCTCGGTTGTGTGCTTATGTATGTTGTGTGTGTTCGGTTGTGTGTTTTTAGTGGGTTTTTAGGTTAGAAGATGTAGCAATCGGGCTTTGAAGGAAGTCTTACCTGAAGAGGCTGCCAATGTGAGTTCTAGAACCCGCTTTTACTTGTTTTAAACTGATTTGGGCTGGAATGCATGTATGAAACTTTTATAAAAACGTGTTTTTCACCCATATGTTTGTGTGTGTCTATGTGTTTGCGGGTGGGGTTTGATTTGGGTATGTTTATGATTATGATGATGTTATGATTGTATTTCTATGGCTTAGAATGTTAGATTTAAGCTTAGAACATGTTAGATGATGATTGGGTACTGAATTTAGTTGTTTAAGTGGGAACTAGACTGCATATGCCCCTAAATAGTGCCCATGCGCCTGTAGGTTCCCCATGCGCCTAAGGGTTCCCCATGCGCATGCAAAGTGCCCATACGCCCAATAAGGCTCATGCACCTAAGTTTTAGAATTTGTCTAAGTGTTCCTAATGCGGCTGAATAAGTTAATGCAGATGGATAAGTTAATGCGGATGAATAAGTTAATGCGGATGAATAAGTTAATGCGGATGAACAAGTTAATCCGGATGAATAAGTTAATGCAGATGAACAAGTTAATGTGGGTGAATAAGTTAATGCTAATGAACAAGTTAATGCGGATGAACAAGTTAGTGCGGATGAATAAGTTAATGATGATGAACTAGTTAATGCGGATGAACAAGTTAATACGGATGAGTAAGTTAATGCGGATGAGCAAAGGGAATGCGGATAAGTAAAGGAAATGCGGATAAGTAAACGAAATGCGGACGAGTAAAGGAAATGCGGATGAGTAAAGGAAATGCGGATGAGTAAAAGAAATGCGGATGAGTAAAAGAAATGTGGATGAAAAAAGGAAATGTGGATGAACAAAAAGAAATGTGGACGAACAAAATGAAATGCGAATGAACAAAAAGAAATGCGAATGAAGAGTTAGAATATTTTCGCACTTTTTGGAGAAAAAGTGTTAAGTAGGCTTTGATTTGCAAGGTTCTCGGGGGCTATGTAATTTGACTTTTTGAGGTCCTAGGTTATGTGATGGGCATGAATGATGATGTCTGATTGATGATGTGTGATTGATGATGTGTGATTGATGATGTGAGATTGATGATGTTATGTTTGTGTATGATATGATATGTTATGTTCCTTATTACGTATGATGATGCGACTTTATGTGGTGTGATATTGTTAATGAACGTAAAGTATTATCTTAACGAAGTGAAAGATTTAAGATAATGAAAGTGAACACAATGAATGAAAAGCCTTGCAAGCATATGAAGGGTGGTTCACAACTCATTGAGAGTTGTTACCTTATGTTTGTTTATAGCGTGCGATTTTGGCTAACTCATGTATGTGCAATTTCCTAATTACTGTGTGTATATATATATTTATAGTGTGCGATTTTGGCTGACCCATAAGATGTTACACACACAGGGGGAGTCTATCCTAGTGACCACTCCATACATGCGATATGTGCGATACGTGCGATACGTGCGATATGTGCGATACGTGCGATACGTCTGATATGTGCGTTATGTGCGATATGCGCGATACGTGCGATAGGTGCGATATGTGCGATACGTGCGATACGTGCGATATGTGTGATATGTGAGATATGTGTGATAAGTGCGATATGTGCAACATGTGCGATATGTGCGAGATTTGTGAATGTACTAACGAACGATGATGAAGATGATAATTATTACCTTGACATATGTATGATGTGTGATCATGTGTGATAGTAATGAAAATGTTTTAACGAATGGAAGGTAATGCAATGTCTCTATAAAACTAGAACTCACTTAGCAACGTTGACTTTTTATGCATTTTCCAGGTGGCATGTGAGCATTGCTGAGGATGGCATGGGACAGCTACTTGGCATTTTTGGATGGCATCCATTTGAAAGAAATATGATTTTTTTATGATGTAATGCAAATAATGATGTTTTGTGACCAATTAACAATGTATTATTTCGCAAAAGTTATTATAATGAAATGGATGTTTAAATGTTTCAGTTGCAATGATTTCTTAAGTTAATGAAAATATATGTTTTATGTGCGATGATTGACCAATTGTGAGCATCCCGGGAATGGGGCCTTACAAGTTGGTATCAGAGGCAAAGTTTGTGTGAAATGGGTATATTTTGAAAACAAACCTTAACTTGAACTGAAAATGGGACAGAAAGGGAAGGGATGCCGGTCCGAGTAGCTGCGTGCCATGAGGTATTTTCTTAATGTTAACCGGTATTACTTGCCCATATTATGAGATTATGTGTTGCTGGTAGATTTAGATACTGATGTAGTCAGGATAGGTAATGCTTGGGTATGAAGAGTAAAGTAAGTGACTAATCACAACTGGCCACTATAATTAGGGACTTACTATACTTGACATAAACTGAGTTGTTCCCTTGAATGTGTAGGGATTTAACAAGATTATCAAAGTCCATATAAGCTAATTTATAAGAAAACACAACGGATTAAGAGTTTAAAATCTTGTTAATGTATAGATATCAAACCCATTTGTTAAGCTAAACCCAAACCATGGATCCAAATACGAAATGCATACAAACAACCATAAGATGTTATAAGGGCTAAGAATGATGAACTTTGCAGCTTTATCTTCAACAAAGAAGACCTCAAGTAAGTGATACCACAAGCCACCAACAAACCCCTTGAAATGCTAGGTTTTCGACACCAATTTCCAGCAACTTCAACCTTTGTAGTTGCTGAAATGTTCTTCTCTTGTTCCAGCACCATAAACGTTTTCAGAGAGAGTTTTTGAGAGGAGATTTCAGCCTTTGCATGCAAGAGAGAGAGGGTGCAAGATTGGATAGTATGTTTATTAAGTCTTGCACAACTCAAGACAAAAGGAGGGACATCTTAGGCCCCTTGGGCGGCCGAAACATATAATGGATTTTCAAAATCCATTCTACCTCCCCTTTTTTATAATAAACACACTTAATCTTATATTTTATAAAGTTGAAACCAATTTTAACATAATAAACTTAGCACTCTTTTATTTGTTATTATTTAACAAATTTAAATAATGAAACAAATAATACCTCATGAACAATTATCCATATAATGATGTTATCTACAAAAGCGATGTATTTAGAAAACCCATTTTCTTTAAATGATGTCAATACTTATTTTATGATCTTATCAACCAATAAATATTATAGGTGTTTGTTTAGCTTGTTATTGGGTATGACCCGACTTGGATCATATCACACTAGCAACATCAACTTAATATGTATCTTGGGCAGATCAAGTCTTTCAATCTCCCACTTGCACAAGATTCATAGAAGGTTGATGCAAGCAACAAATATCGCCTAGCAATGGTTTGTTACCCCTAATGTATATGATTAAGTGCTATTCAATAACATCATCCTCTTCAAGTACCTTACTTGAAATGTTTTAGGTGAATCAATCATCTATCCTTTTGTTTGAGATGTCATGTTGAATCCTAGAGACACAGAATGGTCATTCTCCGATGATTTAACTTTAATAGGCCTTAGACATCCAACTCTCACGAATAAGAGAAACAAATCCCATCTTGACTACATACGTCTCTCATAATCAACTTATATCATACCTGAACCTAGCCTTATGTACTGCCAATCTTTCAGAACAGCAAAGAGCTAAGTCAAGGCACAATACTTGGTGAATATCAAGACCCAATATGTATCTCAGGTCTGAGGATACAATGATATTCGCCTTTACTCAATATCTCTTATGACTAATCACAAAATTCTATGCAGAAATAATTGAGAGCGGGTCGGTCCAATATCTATATCCCATAGATATCAATGAACCTTGGTAGCAACCTTTTGCTTTATATTCATACGTTATGAATATCAACCAATCCAAGTTCATTGTAGTCTTACATTCATAGTTGTTCCCACAAGTATGATCTTCTACGGACATTTAAAATAACTTATTTATTTATGGATTTAAACATGCTAAAAGGAAGAACAAATGAAATTTATAACGAGATAATAAGGTCAAATAACATAAGTTCCAATATCTAAATACAAAATTTGATCAAGTCCAATCACTAGAATATCAAAGTCCTAGGGCACAAGTATGACTTTCATGCTTTGACCTATCTAGGAGCTTCGTGAATGGATCCGCAACGTTTTGATCGGTGTGAACTTTGCGAATA
Source organism: Flaveria trinervia (assembly GCA_025506515.1). Lineage (NCBI taxonomy): Eukaryota > Viridiplantae > Streptophyta > Magnoliopsida > Asterales > Asteraceae > Flaveria > Flaveria trinervia. Next base: position 50,190,491 of record CM046443.1, on the reverse strand, counting down.
CATATCTTTCCCTTTTCAACTTCATCCCTTATGTAGTTGAATCTTCGTTCAATGTGTCGAGTCTTTTGATGAGCACGAGGTTCCTTGATTTGAGCAATCGCACCCTCGTTGTCACAAAAGATCTCTAGGGGGTCTTGAAAGGTAGCAACTACCCTAGATCAGCACTGAACTTCCTAAGCCACGCAGCTTCTTAAGCTGCCAATGAAGCGGCGATGTATTCTGATTCAGTTGTAGATAGTGCCACTACATCTTGCTTTGAGCTCTTCCAAGAGACTGCTCCTCCATTCATAATGAAGACATATCCCGACTGTGATCGAGAATCATCTCGATCAGTTTGGAAACTCGCATCCGTGTAACCCTTTACAACGAGCTCCTCCTCACCAGATCCATATATTAAGAACATATCCTTAGTGTTCCTAAGGTATTTCAAAATACTCTTAACAGCCATCCAATGACTATTACCAGGATTCTGTTGATATCTACTTGTCATGCTTAGAGCACATGACACGTCCGGCCTAGTACATATCATTGCATACATGATGGATCCTATAGCAAATGCATATGGGACTCCATTCATTCTTTCTTGTTCAATTTTTGAACTAGGGCATTGAGATGAGCTCAATATAGTCCGTTTCTGAATAGGTACTAACTCCTTTTTAGAATTCTCCATCTTGAACCTCTTCAAGATCTTTTCAATGTATGCACTTTGGTTTAAACCTATTAATCGCCTTGATCTATCTCTATAGATCTTTATTCCCAAAATATAGGCGGCTTCACCAAGATCGTTAATGGAAAAACAGCTTCCAAGCCAGGTTTTTACACCTTCCAAGGTTGGAATGTCGTTTCCAAAAAGTAGAATGTCATCGACATATAATACAAGGAAAGTAATAATGCTCCCACTAGCTTTCTTAAACACACAAGCTTCATCAGCATTTTTGATGAAGCCAAATTTCTTTACTTCATCATCAAAATGGTGATTCCAACTTCTTGATGCTTGTTTCAATCCATAGATTGATTTCTTTAACTTGCATACCTTATTAGGATGTTTTGGATCGACAAAACCTTCAGGCTGTTCCATATGGACATCTTCCTCAAGATATCCATTAAGGAAAGCAGTTTTGACATCCATTTCCCAAATCTCATAGTCATAATATGTTGCTATGGCAAATAATATCCTAATAGACTTTAGCATTGCCACAGGGGAGAAAGTTTCATCATAATCAATCCCTTGAGTTTGAGTGAAACCTTTCGCTACGAGTCTAGCTTTATAAGTATCCAAGTTTCCATGCATATCGGTTTTCTTCTTGAAAATCCACTTACTTCCAACTATCTTGGACTTAAGAGGTGGTGTAACCAATTCCCAAACTTGGTTATCATACATGGATTGCATCTCAACGTTCATGGCTTCTTGCCATTTGTCAAAATCAGGTTTTGACATTGCATCATGGTATGTGGTTGGTTCATCCGAATCTACCACATAGCATCCATCCATGAAAAATCCATATCTCTCAGGAGGAACACTAATTCTACCAGATCTACGAACGTTTTGTGTATCTTGATCATCCATATGATCATTCTCAACATCCTCATGTTGATTGCTAGTATCAACCAATTGTGTATTGTTTTGTGAATCTTGAACCTCTTCAAGTTCCACTGCTCTTCCACTAGTTTCTTCCGAAAGAAACTTAGTTTCCAAGAACTCTGCTTTTCGAGCAATAAACACTTTCTGCTCTGTTGGATCATAGAAATAATATCCAATACAATCTCTAGGATATCCAATAAAGACACACTTTATGGATCCAGCTTCCAGTTTGTTTTGAGTGTATTGCTTAGGATAAGCATCACACCCCCAAACTTTTAAATATGATAATGATGGAACCCTTCGATGCCATACTTTGAAAGGTGTCCTTTCAACTTTCTTGGTTGGGGCCATATTTAAAATACGGGTCGCGGAGAGCAATGCGAAACCCCAAAAAGATAGAGGCAGTGTGCTTCTAGCCATCATAGATCGAACCATATCCAATAGAGTCCGATTCCTCCTCTCAGACACACCATTATGTTGTGGTGTTCCAGGTGGAGTAAGTTGTGAGATAATCCCACAACTTCTAAGATATTCTTGAAATTCATTACTAAGGTATTCACCTCCTCTATCTGTTCGAAGAATCTTGACCGTTTTGTTAAGTTGATTTTCTACTTCATTCTTGAAGATTTTGAACATTTCAAAAGATTCATGTTTGTGTTTTTACAAGTACACATACACATATCGACTATAGTCATCGGTAAAGGTAATGAAGTATCTTTCACCATTCCTAGTTGTTGGTTTAAAAGGTCCACATACATCCGATGTATGATCACTAATAAATCTTTTGCCCTTTCATTAGTCCCACTAAAAGGGGCCTTTGTCATTTTACCTTGTAAACAAGACTCGCATACATCAAATGAATCATTTTCATTGGTTTTCAAAAGACCATTCTTTTGAAGTTTTTGCATACGATTCTTGTTTATGTGACCAAGGCGACAATGCCAAACATAGGAATCGCTCAAATTAAGTTTGAGCCTCTTGGTGGTTTCTTGGTACATAGAGCTATCATATGTTGTGTTATTATGAACCAATTCATAAATACCATTACAAGGTATAGCCTTAAAATAAAACACATGATTTAAAGAAACATGAATATCATTGTCAACAAACATGAAATCATAATCATATTGTCTTAAATGGGAAACAGAAATAATGTTCCTAGTCAAGCTAGGAGCATACAATACATTCTTTAAAATGACTTCCAACCCACTTGGAAGCTTCAGAATGTAGTCTCCTTGGGCTTCCACGTGAACCTTTGCACCATTCCCCATAAAGAGACTTATTTCCCCTTTTGCATAATGCTCACTTCTTTTGAACCTCTACAACAAATTGCAAATATGAGTTCCACATCCAGTATCTAATACCCATGTGTTAGAAGAAATAAGATTAAGCTCAACATGTATCATAAACATTGTACCTGAAGTTTGCCCCGCGTCCCTCTTCGATCTCAATGCTTTGAGATAGACCGGACAATTGCGTTTCCAATGGCCTACTTCACCACACTCAAAACACGGGTCATCTTGAGCAACCTTTTGCTTCTTTTCTTTCAGTTTGGGTGGTTCCATTTTTGCTTTACCCTTACCATTCCTTTTGACGTGCCCCTTCCCTTTGGCAACATGTGCCCTAGGGTCGTGGAGGTGCCTTTTCCTACTACCACCTTCATTGATCGTAAGGACCGGTAGAACCTTTCTACCCATGCCTGCCTCGGCTGTTTGGAGCATTGAATGAAGCTCACCAATACTCTTGTCCCATCCATTCATGTTATAGTTCATAACGAAGCTATCAAACTTCTTGGATAGGGAGTTGAGGATCAAATCCGTTGCCAACTCGTTGGACACACGACAGTTAAGCCTTTCAAGGTGATCAATGTGGTTCTTCATCTTGGGAAGGTAAGATGATACCGATTGGGTCTCGTCCATTTGACATGCATGAAGTGCTCGAACCGTTTCGAAGCGCTCCACCCTTGATTGTTGTTGGAACATTTCCTTCAACTGGGTGATCATGTCATAGGCATTGTGGTTCTCAAAGTCCTTTTGCAAATCAGGAATCATACTCGCTAGCATGAGACATGAGACTTGCACAGAATCTTCGGTGTACTTGACCCATTCGGCAAAGGCCTTAACGTCATTTTCATCGGATTGATCGGGAATGGGATCGTCTAACACATAGGACTTATTTTCCTGTTTGAGAACAATTCTCAAATTTCGATACCAATCCATGAAGTTCCCATGGTTTAGATGTTCCTTTTCAAGGATGGTCCTTAGTGATAGGTTATGGACGGTCGGGATTGCGTTGTTGTTGTTAGCCATCTACAATATTACAAAGTTAAATTTTTTTTTTGTATTTTTAATATCAATGTATTTTGATTATTAATACCATTTTTGTCTCATAGACAATTAGTAGTCAAAATTTTAGAATCCAACGTTACATTTAAATATCGGTTAGGTGACCTTTATCCCTTTATTTAAATTAACAAGGTAGTTAACGTTTGACAATTGTAACCTATTACAATTTCTAGCGTATGGGATCGGTTAAACATCTTATGTTTGTTAGGCATGTTTATCCCATCAACACCCTTTGTACGTCATGCTTCGGTGATCCTAATGCATGATTTCCAAATTAAGTCGTCCTACTTAGACACACGTGTGGATTTGCTAATATTAGTGGTTACGTGACCTTTATCCCATAAATATGGCAAACCCACCTGAAAACCATAAGTTCCTTTTAATGTGGTTAGGTGACCTTTATCCCACATTAAATTCTCAAATGATTCGAGTGTTGTATAATAGGATGGTGTTTGACTTGATATAAAAGGGATTTACGTTTCACAAAATTCTAGTTTGGAAAACAATTTTCATACCTTGCATTTGTATGCATACAAATACATGGTAGTTTATTTGAAAACTTATTTCAAAATTCCTTTTAATAGCCCAATAAATTTTGAAAACAATTTTCATTTGGCAAAACCTATTTTATTACTTATTGATTTCTAAGGAACCAATTTTATGCGAGTGGTGGATTTCGAGTTGTTAACTATCCAATTCCATAATAAGATAAGAAGAACATAAATCAACCATACATGCATACAAAAAAACAACCACAAGTTCATAACCATAGCCAATGGATTTGGCAACACTTGTTAGCCAAAACAAGTGTCCCAAGAGGGTCAATAATAAAGCATAAACATGACACAAGGCATGGAGATGGTGTGCTCCCACTTGATCCCGCATCCTAATGCATCAAGTGTCCATTTTGTGTTGTCACCGATTTGCTTTATTTGGGCTTTCTTTTGGGCTCCAACTTCAGCTCCTAGCTTCCTTGGGCCTTCATGCTTTGGGCTTTGGTTATTGGGCTTAAAACCAATCTTGGGCTATGAGGCCTATTTGGGCCTTCAATGGCCCAAACCAAAAACCAAAGTCTTCTTGAACTTCTTTTACAAAATATATCCTAATACATTTTTACTAGTAAAAGAAATACAACTAATCTACTTATTATTACAAACCAACATAAATAATAAATAGATTACAAACCCAAATAAATAATTATTGCAACCCAATTGAATAATCAAACAACATCACAACACAAAACTCATCCAAATACAAGGTATTGGCTAGGTTATGAACATCCAAATACACATCCAAATATGCACATATCTATCGATTATGGCAGCCCCTTTTCAACCCATATTCTTGGCCAACATAAACCAAGAACAAATGGGTTTTGACCAAACAAACAAACTCTTATGATCTAAATTTTAAAGATCCTATCATGCATATGAGATAATATCTTTAAAATCAAAAAAAGGGAACCATTTCAGCCCTCTAACTCTCGGCCATATGGTGTCACACACCACAAAACCGTGAACTAGAATGTCATATACATGTATGCATTCGTATAAGTGGCTCTTGATTCCATTGTAGGGATTTAACAAGATTATCAAAGTCCATATAAGCTAATTTATAAGAAAACGCAGCGGATTAAGAGTTTAAAATATTGTTAATGTATAGATATCAGACCCATTTGTTAAGCTAAACCCAAACCATGGATCCATATACGAAATGCATACAAACAACCATAAGATGTTAACAATCTACCTTTCTACCTGTTAGAGAACGAGCTATAAGGGCTGAGAATGATGAACTTTGTAGCTTTATCTTCAACAATGAAGACGTCAAGTAAGTGATACCCCAAGCCACCAACAAACCCCTTGAAATGCTGGGTTTTCGACACCAATTTCCAGCAACTTCAACCTTTGTAGTTGCTGAAATGTTCTTCTCTTGTTCCAGCACCAAAAACGTTTTTAGAGAGAGTTTTTGAGAGGAGATTTCAGCCTTTGCATGCAAGAGAGAGAGGGTGCAAGATTGGATAGTATGTTTATTAAGTCTTGCACAACTCAAGACAAAAGGAGGGACATCTTAGGCCCCTTGGGTGGCCGAAACGTATAATAGATTTTCAAAATCCATTTTACCTCCCTTTTTTTATAATAAACACACATAATATTATATTTTATAAAGTTGAAACCAATTTTAACTTAATAAACTTAGCACTCTTTTATTTGTTATTATTTAACAAATTTAAATAATGAAACAAATAATACCTGATGAACAATTATCCATATAATGATGTTCATCTACAAAAGCGATGTATTTAGAAAACCCATTTTCTTTAAATTGATGTCAATACTTATTTTATGATCTTATCAACCAATAAATATTTATAGGTGTTTGTTTAGCTTGTTATTGGGTATGACCCGACTTGGATCATATCACACTAGCCACATCAACTTAATATGTATCTTGGGCAGATCAAGTCTTTCAGAATGACTGTGTTGGTGTTGGAATCTTTCATTGTGTGTGTTAGAGGATGGCTGGTGGTAGATCATCTAAACCATCATGTGGTGGAGGTCGGGTGCTGAACCATGGGCTACGAGAGGAAGGCCTAGAGCCGAAAGGCTAGTTCGCATCCAGAGGGCGGTGATGAGAGCACCAATCTGAGAGACTTAGTAAAGGAGGCTGTTGTGGAAGAAGTTCCCGAGGTCATGCACATGATACTACCGTCTGTGGTGACTGGAGTAATAAAGGCCGTAAAGGAAGGAGAAAGAAAGAAGAGGAACATGCCCTCGGGAGAATGGGAGCGACCGGAGCCTGAAACGGTTCTCTCCTTCCCTTGCGCAGAACTGAAAGAAAACCGAGAGCCAAAGCTCTGATACCAATTGACTGTGTAAGTAAGATTGAGATTCTTACTACGAATCGAATATGGTAATCAGGTCAATGATTACATAGCGGAAACAAACAATCAAAAAACATTCAATGCAAGAATTGTACTTATAAATGCTTTTGTATTGTATATATGAAAGTTGATTGATTACAGAGACTAAATGAAAACAAAAATTCTCTATGTCTATCAGCCGTCACCTCATGTACGTGGTTATCTATTCTATTTATAAGCAGACAAGATGCCTTTTACAAAATGACAAAACTACCCCTGAACTATTACATCAAAACTAGTCTAAGTCTTAATCCGCATCATTGGTTGTTCATCCGCATTGGCTAATGCGGATGAGTTGACTTGATCAGCATTTCTTCAGTTGATCATCCGCGTCAGTATGTTGGTCATCCGCATTGGTTAATACTTCTGCGTGCTTGTCCCATCAACCGCATTTGTCAAATACGGATGAGCAAAGTCGTGTCTGCATTAATACTTGGTCTTCCGCATTTGTCAATGCAGAAGAACAAATACTTGTTCGTATTTGTTTTATGTCTTCCGCATTGACAAATGCGGAAGACTATACTTGGTTATTCTTGAGCAGGATCTTCATCCGCATTTGTTCTTGGACTTGTGGGATTCCAGCAAAACAATCATCAAATCACCCATTGAATTGGCATGTATGATCCTTTCAGGGTGCAACAGTTCTCTCCGATGATGAAAAGGAGGAAGAAGAAGAGCCTGCGTCGGAGGCGGCTCAAGACTGTTACTACAGGGCATTTCAAAGGTGTAAGCCCCCTACTTTTAACGGTAATGGTATTGCTGCTACTGCACACCGATGGGTGTGAGAGATGGAAGATGTTCTGAATATCAGCAAGTGCCGAGAGGACCAAAAGGTGGAGTTTGCTGCCCAGTCGTGTGTGGACTCGGCCTATGTTAGTGGGACAATATTGTCCAAGGTAAGGGTAGCCGGGCAATTGGAAGAATGAGATGGCTAGAGTTGAAGAAGCTAGTGACTGAGGAGTTCTGTCCTTAACGTGAGATGGATAAAGTTGAGAAGGAGTTCCTGCAGCTGGAGGCGGGAACGATGACACATCAGAAATACACCACCAAGTTCAATGAAATGGCATGGCGGGTTCCTGATCAGGTGACACCTCTATCACGAAACATGAGGAGGTATATTCAGGGCTTGTCAGCGAACATTCGCACGCACAAGATCGCTACCCGGCCGAGCATGTTTAGGTTGGCGGTTGATTTGTCAGGGAGGTTGTATGTTGAGAGAACTGTGGTGGTGGCTGAAGGTAGCCAACAAGGTTGTGGTGACCAGAATTGGAGTGGGAAAAGGTTTGGTCGAGGTGGTGTCCTGACGAGTAACAAGAAGACAAAAGTAGATGACCGTTGTGTGGTTACACCTGGCGCGGGGTCAAAGAGGTGTGGTGAATGCAGGAAGGAGCATGAAGAGAATACAAATGAGGGTCAAACATCTGCTTCAAGTGCGGGAAGCCTCGCCGTATAGCAAGGGAATGCGGGGTTGTAAGGTGTTATAAGTATGGAGAGAATGATCACCTGCGTGAGACTGTAAGAAGCCGAGGGCTGAGGGTTCAGGGGTGAAGAAGACTGGAGGAGAAGGACATAGGGTGAGTGCTAGAGCGTTTACAATGATGTAGGAGGAGGCTAGGATGGACCCCGATTTTGTGTGAGGTAGGCTTCTAGTAAACCAAACTTTAGCCTTTTATGTTATTTGATTCTGGTGCTAGTAAAAGTTTTATTTCTGCTGCTTTCTGTGCTAAATTTCCTGTTAGTAGTAAGAATATAGATATGCCCTTCGATGTAGAAACTGCCATAAGTAAGTATACCAGGATTCCTGAGATGATAGAAGGCTGTGACATTGAATTAGAAGGTCATAAGTTTCCTGTTAGACGATTCATGATGACCTTAGGTGGATTTGACGTAGTGCTAGTAATGGATTGGTTGGCGGACTACGAGGCGAACATTGTGTGTCGCAAGAAGATGATTCGATTGATAGCGCCAGACGGGAATACGGTGATGGTTTATGGTAACCGAGTCATGACGATTCTGATGGTGATTTCGATGGCGGCGGAGGGAAAGTGCATGAGGCCTAGATGTAGTGCCTACTTTGCCTATGTAAAGGATGTGGATACGCCATCACCACAACTAACCGACGTACCGGTGGTTTGTGACTTTCTAGTTGTGTTTCTCGAATACTTACCAGGGTGCCACCTAGCTACGAGATCGACTTCTAGATTGACTTGATACCAGGCGCTCTAACCGTTGCTAAGGCACCGTATCGACTACTTCCAACCGAGATGAAAGAATGGATGGAGCAATTGCAGGAGTTGCTTGATAAGGGGTTCATTAGACCGAGTATCTCTGTTTTGGGTGCTCCGGTTCTGTTCATGAAAAAGAAAGACGACAACATGAGAATGTGTATAGACTACGGTGAGCTGATCAAGTTGACGGTGAAGAATCGGTACCCCTTACCGAGAATTGATAATCCTTTTGATTAGCTTCACGGTGCCAGTAGGTTCTTGAGAATAGATCTTCGATCTGGCTATGTTCAGTTAGGTTATGAAGCAAGATATTCCTAAAACAGCTTTTCACACACGTCATGGACACTACGAGCTTCTCCTTAGGTCTTGTGGTTTGACCAACGTGCCAGCTGCTTTTATGGACTTGATGAATCGAGTGTGTCGGTCGATGTTAGATAAATTTGTGATTGTGTTTACCAATGATTTCTTGATTTATTCCAAGAGTGAGTATGAGCATGTCGGTCACATTCGAGAGGTGTTGGAGATGTTGAGAAGGGAGAGGTTGTATGCTAAATGCTCCAAGTGCCCATTGTGGTTGCGCGAGGTTCAGTTTTGGGGTCATGTATTGAATCCTGGTGGGATTATGGTGGATCCAGCAAAGGTGGAAGCAAAGATTTAGTAGTTTATTCCGATGCTTCCTACTCGGGGTGGGATACGTGTTGATGCACAGAGGAAAGGTTATGGCCTATGCATATCTACAGTTGAATGTTCATGAGGTCAATAATCCCACTCCCGACTTGGAGCTAGCAGCCGTGGTCTTTGCGTTAAAAACATGGAGGCACTATCTATATGGGATGAAGTGCACCATATTCAGCGAAAACACATAGGCCCTTTTTGAATTATTGCTCGAGTAGGAGAGGTGGCTTATAGATTGGAGTTACCAAACGAGTTAAGTGGAATTCATCCGACATTCCATGTATCTCATGTGAGAAAGTGCTTAGGAGACGAGGATATGATTTGTACCACTGGACGATATCGAGGTAGATGAATGGCTCAATTATGTGGAGCAACTAGTGGCGATCATTGATCTCAAGGAGAAGAGGTCAAGGAATAAAGTGGTTCCTCTTGTGCGTGTACAATGGAAGCACAGGAACGGATCGGAGTCTATGTGGGAGACAGAGTAAGAGATGAGATAGCATTACCCATGATTGTTTGAGGAATAACAGATTTCAGGGACGAAACCTAAATAAGGGGGTGGACTTGTAACTCCCAGTTATTTATAAAAGGCAAAGAAAGAAGAATAAAGTGAAGAAAAAGAAAGAAAATATATTTTACCCAAGTTGAACGGTAAAAAGTGTCCAAAAGGACAAAATGTTTGAAACAATGAGTGTAAAAGGTGCAGGACCGGTGAAGGGGTCAATTATAACACAACAACACAAAATGGAGATTAACTAAAACTTAATCAAATAGCAAGACCGGATTAACCATAATAAGATACTAAGAACACAAGTAATGTAAGAGATAGAACACAAGTATATGGTTTTGAAGAATGATGTATATTGCTTTCTCTATGTTCTATTACAAGTGTTACAAAGCATAATAGAAAGATACAAGAACATGAGATAGTTATACTACATCGTACAACTGGCTATACTTCGAAAGCCAGCTGGATACAATTGACTAGACACAAACAAAATCATTTGTAGAGTTAAAAGGCAGATTGCCTTTTGACTAGTGACTATGACATGTCGTAGCTCACATCCTTATCTATTACAAAAAGGATAAAGTACATGAAGTAGAAAGTTACATACTCAAGACCTCAATGCACAGTTACCAAAAGTATGGACGTTTTCACCAACTCATGTAAGTTGGTGACCTTACAGAGGTGCAGCGGAAAGGTGTCCAGCTTTATGGAAAAGTACATTAGATAAAGCATGTGTTAAAAGTCTTCGGAAGAAATCTGTCTTCATGAGTTGAAGCTTTGGAAGACTTTGCCTCTAAGGCTTCGGAAGACTTCATATTTGGCTTCAGAAGATATTGGTCTTGGCTTCGGAAGACTTCACACTTAGAATATTTCTGTTGCATGTGTGAAACTTCCTAAGCATTATTCTGCATAGCACTTGTGCAGCATGCATGATAGACATTGGATGCTTAGGTTGCATCAGCCTCTTCATTAATCTCTACAAACTCCCCAAGGCTGATGCTACCAAAACACTTAGTAGACTTCAGATAGCAACAGTCCTTATTAGGATGATCACCAATCCTTTCTTCATATGGTGATCAGGATCCTTCAGACTGTCAAAATGTCTTCTCATATCAAAGAGGTGATGCAAAGGCAACTCAAACATATCTTTCCATTTGTAAATGTCTTCGGTGCCTTGATCTCGAATGACATGCCATCTTTTTGGTTTGTGGTGTATGCCCAAGACAAGATGGGTCTTCCTGATGCTAAAGGAGTTGTTTGAATTGGAGTTGATGTAGTATCCTCTGGCTGCACAACCTCAGGATGTTCTGACTCATCTTGGAGTTTAGAAGAGGGTGCAGTGTTCTTCTTCTTTGGCTTTGATTTAGAAGCCATCCTCTTCTTTCTCTTTGTAGATTTTGATTCAGAAGACTGGCCTGCAGTACCAGATTGATCTTCATTGTCTTTCTCAGTTGGCACTTCCTCTCTCTTAGACTCAGAACGAGAAGGAAGTTGACCCTGCTGTGGATCAGAAGATGAAGCTTGCTGAGTTTCGGCAGGAGGTCTAGGTTGTGTTGTCTCTGGTTGTTCAACCTTAACCTCTAGTTCAGGTGGGGCTTGACTTGGAGTGGAGTGTAAGTCAATGAGCTCTCCACTTTTGATCTTCTGCTTGATCACCCTAATATGCTCGTCCATAGTGGATATAGACATGGGGCCAAGTCTTATTCTGGAGAATCCATATAGCTTCAAGAAGCTCATCATCCTCTGCCTATGAGCAGACTTCTTCATGCTCTTTTGGATGATAGCTCTTGATTTTGCAACTTTTTCCCTTAGCTTCTTATTAGTAGTCTTTCTATCCTTGACTATCTCAAGTTCAAGCTGTTTTAAGTACTCAAACTCAACATATTCATAGGACAAGGGAACAAGTGCATCTGCCTGATAGTAACCTGTGGCACTCAGGTAGTTGATCATCTTGATCCTCTTTTCTTCTTTGTCTACTTGAGGTTCTTGTTGAACCACATCTTCTTGTGCAAGACTTACCTGAACTGGGGAGGGGGTAGGCATATCCTTATACAGTCTTTTTCTTCTTCTCTCTTCTTTGACTTGTACTAGAAGCTCTCAATCCTCTGCCTCCTTCTTCTCCTTTCACCTTCCCACGTCAACCAATTCATTGAACTCATCCAAGGGAGAGAGATGACACTGTATATGTCATAGCTCCTTGTTTGCAGATAATTCCTCCTGATTGCCCTTAACTCATCATTCTGAGTATCTAGTCTTGGGGAGCCCTGATAGCAGACTCCATGAGTCTTGAAGACTCAATAGAGGAACTTTCTCCCCTCAACCTCCTTTCCCTCTCTCTCTCCTCCTCCTTAATCTCCTCAGATGTAATCTTTCTTTTCCTAATGTCACTCATAGAACTTTGTGACTCAGGGTGGAGAGAGCTTTGGCCTTCATTGCTTGATGCAACTTCTGAACTCTGGCCAGAGAGAGGTTGAGAAGCACCTTCACTAGTAGGTTTCTAAATAGGAGTGTGGATCTCTGCAGTAGTTGATGATGACGAGACAGGGGTCTCAGGTTCTGCCACTGGGGCTTCAGTCAAGGTTTCACCTATGAAACTAATCTTAGGGTCTGCGTCAACATCCAGTTGACTGATGTCATTGCCTGATTGCCTAAGTCTACTTCATAAGTTGAACTCTGCAGTGATCCTGTCTTGGATTCTTTGAGCCAGTCTGTCAGCTTGTCTTGATTTGCCTGGGTTGGCAAGTGGCATGTTGACTAAATCCAGACCATCATAGTAGTTCAATGTCTGAAAATTGAAGACTTCTTGCTATCCTTGAACTCTTATAATGATTAGGGCTTTCCTGATATTGTCATATCTCCACCCAATGATGTGATTTGAAGATGGTGAAGATGACATAGCCCTTGGTATCCCATCCTCGAACAGACTCTGTATGAAGGAGTCTGTGTAGTCCACATCAATGTGAATTTGAGGAGGTTGCTGAGAATGCACAATTGCATGTGAGGATGGTGAGTTCTCAATGTCGACTCTCTCTTAAGAACTCCCAGGTTCTGTAGTTGTGATGACTTTCTCCCCCATTTTGGTAGCATCACCCACTTGTATAGGTGAGCTGGAAGATAGGTCAATCACATCCACAGGTTCTTGTGTTCCTGGTTGAGCTCTTCTTAAGGGTCTCCCAACTAGTTTTTCCCTTAGATATGAAATCTCAAGTTGCTAATCATTGATCCTGTTGTGTAAGGTAGTCACCGGAGATTCAAGGTGACTGACCTTTGAGACTAAATAGGTGCTTGTTTTAGTCAGTTTGTGCACCTTTAGTCTTAGATTCCCCTCATCTTTATGAGAAGAATTATTAGGGGATGAGATGATTGCACCAAAGTCCTCTCTCTCACCACCAGCTTCAGGTTCTTGGCTGCTAGTTTTCCTCTGCTCACTGGCAATCTCAGTTGAGATGTCAGTGGGCTGAGTTGCCATGGTTAGGAATTGGTTGGTTGGGATCTATTGGCTGGGGATGGTAAATGTCCCCTGAAGGTTGATCACTTGAGTGTTAAGACTCAGAGTGATGGCTTAAGGCATTTGGGCTAATGAGCTCATCAGGCTGAGCATGAGGAACCTCAGTATTGATTCTTGAAGAGATGGGAGTGGTCTGCAAAGTGGTATGCTCCTCAGGAGAAGTAGGAGCTCTAGTGTCCACTTCCTCCTATGTGGGTAGGTATATGGGGGCCTCCTCAGACTGAATAGTCTGAGTAGGGGTTCATTTGGATTTTCTTTGGTACGTGAGGGTGATTTTAGGATGTGTGGGTGGTTGGGAGGTAGTAGGTGTGGGTTCAACACTAGCTTGTGTTGCTAGGTTGTCAACTTGAGCAATGAGCTCTAACACTTTTGGGATTAGGGTTGTTTCTACCACTAAGAAGCCAACAGTGGGCTTTCTCGATATTTTAAAGATGGGAGGCTTCATGTGTCCCATTTTAATAATGTTACGTGTTTCCCTCAACTGTGAGCCCAGTTCACAGTTAAGAATGTACCAGACATATCTAGGAAACATGTAATATTCTAAGGAGGCTAAATTAGCAAGTAAATTGGTATAAACAAACTAAGAATACCTGAATTTCACCCCTTGAACCATTCTATGGATTATGAAGGAGAGATCCTCAGGAATATGGTCCCATCCACCATGCTTGTTTGATAAGCTGTGAATGACCACATGGAGCAGGAATCTCCACTGGGATGAGACCTTCCCTTTCCTAAAGGTATTTATAGAGAAATCTACCTCATATCCCATCTGCTCAAAGGAATGATTAACAGCTTCCTTTGGGAAGAACACCTCACCTTCTTCATCATCCAGCTGAAGATGCATGTTGATGATGGCCGGAGTGATGAAGATTGTTCTCCCCTGCACTGTGGCAGACAGTACCTTCTCCCCTTCCATAATGACCTCTTGGTAGGTCTTCCAGAAATCAAGCAGATGATCCTCATAGAGAGGACGATCAATGGTTAGGGATGTGAAGTAGTTGGATAAAGATAAGAATCGACAAACCTCTGAGAAATGAGGATCTTTCTCTGAGTTTAATAGAGCAAAGCTGCATGGTAAAGTTGGGATCATTTCTGTGAGCAAGGTTGGCCATTTTGAGGTAGCTTAAGACGAAGAAAGAGGAAGAAAGAAATTTCAAAGAGAAATTGGGGTTTTTAGGTTTGGAGGAAGAACAGATGATAGAAAGAGGGGGAAACCGTTGGGTTTATATGTGAGAGGGATTTCAGATAATGTTTAATGAAAGAGGATAAATTTTGAAATCCGGATGTTGTTCCCACCTCTGAAAAAGTAGTTTACTTTTGCTCAATAAGTAGTTTTCTTGGAAGTCAAAAAGCTTCCGAAGGTTAATTAATTTCGAAAGTTTTAATTAAAGAGCTTCTGAAGCTAAATTGACTTCGGAAGATTTTCCTAAGAGTTTTGAAAATCTTGCTTCAGAAGGGAAATTAAAACTTGAATGCTTTGTATATAAAATACAAAGCTTCTAAGAGTTAATTTTGCTTCAGAAGTAAATGGTCCTTGAAAATGAGTAAGTGTCTGAGACAAGTATTTAAGATTTGGAAGATAGATCTGAGAACTCTTCCGAAGGTAAATTTCATGGACAGTTATTTATTTTGAATGCATGATTTACTTCCGAAGTTAAAAGCATAACTTTCGAAGTATGAGAAATTTTCAAAAATCTAAGGAAAGTCTTCAAAAAGAAATTTGATCCACAGAAAACATGAGCTTATGAAAGTGATGAGCTAGACAACTTAGGACACACATATTTTAAGAAATAATAAGAATTATGGCAGCTAGCCGAGAACCCGAATGAATCCCCTGCGCCTCTATCATTTGGCTATGAGGCTTGTGGCATAATATGAGAGGATAGAAGGGAGTTTTAAGAAAAACCTACTCAAAGTTTATCTTCCCAATAGCTGATATTAGATACTTAAATCTCTGTTCATTAAAAGCCTTTATAAACACATTAGCATATTGTTCATCTATGTGAACTTTGACTAGTTTAATTAATCCCTTTTCATAATTATCTCTTATTAAATGATACCTAATATTGTTATGTTTAGTCCTTGAGTGTTGCACAACATTTTTTGTGATTGAGATAGAACTATTGTTGTCTATGTGAATAGGAGTCTCCTTGAAGTTTAACCCATAGTCCAGCATCTGATTTTGAATCCAAAGCACTTGAGCACAGCAGCTTGCAGCAGCAATGTATTCAGCTTTAGTAGTTGATGTAGAGACACAATATTATTCTCGCCTTGCCATGAGACAACCCTTCCCCTGACATCCCCCAGATGTAGACTTTGTAGTCATGTTGCAACCACCATTATCACTATATGTATAAGCATACAGATTAAAGTCAGGATTCTTAGGGTACCATAAACCAAGTGTTGAAGCACCCTTGAGGTATCTTAGAATCCTCTTGATAGTGATGAGGTGAGACATCTAGGGTTGGCTTGATATATTGCACAGATGCATGTAGCAAACACAATATCAGGCCTAGTAGCAGTAAGATATATTAGAGACCTAATCATAGCCCTATATAAGTGCTCACCTACACACACCCCCTCAAGATCAGGTCCAAGGGAGTGGTTTCTAGCTATGGGTGTCATAGCAATCTTACAATCATTCATATTGAACCGCTTGAGTATGTCCTCCACATACTTTGACTGACTTAGGAAGATGCCATCTTCAAATTACATCACTTGAATTCCCAGAAAGAAATTGTGTTCCCCCATGGCACTCATTTCAAATATGTCTTTCATCAGCTTCTCAAAGTCTTTATAGAGCTTTGGATTAGTTGAACCAAAGATGATGTCATCCACATACACTTGAACTAGCAATATGTCATTTCCTTGTCCTTTGATCAATAGAGTTCCATCTATGGTACCTCTCCTGTATCTATGTTTACAAAGATACTCAGACAGTCTCTCATACCACATCCTAGGTGCCTGATGCAGCCCATAAAGAGCTTTGTCAAGCTTGCAGACATAATGAGGATGATCAGGATCGACAAAACTAGGTGGTTGTTTGACATATACCTCTTCATCAATCACTCCATAGAAAAAGGCACACTTCACATCAAGCTTAAACACCTTGATGTTCTTTGATGTAGCAAATGCCAGGAATATCCTAACAACTTCTAATCTTGCTACTGGAGCAAAGACATCAGTGTAGACAACCCCTTCTTCTTGTGTGTATCCTTGAACAACTAGTCTAGCTTTGTTCTTGATGATGATGCCTCTATCATCTTTCTTGTTCCTAAACACCTATTTGGTTCCAACGGTAGTCTTCCTATAAGGAAGTGGACAAAGGTTCCAAACCTTCTGCCTTTTGAATTTAAGCAGCTCTTGTTGCATAGCTTCAACCCAACTTCCAGCTTTTAGAGCCTCATCAACTTTCTTTGGCTCTATCTAGGATAAGAAACAAGAGTGAAGACAAACATTTGCTTCATGGGTTTGTCCTCTTGTCCTTACCCATATGACAACATATCCAATGATGTTTATGGTGGGGTGAGACTTGTGGATCCTAAGCTGAGGGATCACAACAAGTTGCTGAGAAAGATCTAAATTAGAGAAATTTAGATCTGGCATGGATGTTTCTCCCACTATATGAGCACACTTTTCAAGAGAAAGTTGATCCAAGCAGTGTGTGACATCATTGATGTTCTTATCTATGGTGTGATTAGTGGTATCAAGAAATTCTTGATCACTGTCACGAGCACCATTGTTTTCTTCCACCATTAAGATGTTCTTATCTGGTTGTGGAGCCTCTGATCTGGAATTTGAACGCACCCGAGATGTATGAGCTGAGTTTGTCATTGTAGTGCTAATAGAAACCTCATTACTAGAAGTAGTTCCAACTGGATCCAAAGATGTATGTAGGTCCATGTGATCGAGTTACAGTGAAATGATGTTAAAAAAACGTTCAATATCCCACAAACATACTAAACAACAATCATAATGAAGATTGAACATAATAAGAACTCACTCATAATAACATAATGATCAATGACAATCAATAACATAAAGCACAAAGATAATTCTGTGTATTAACTGCTTTCAAATGGTAACTTGCAACAATGATAATCGATTTGGGTTTTGCAAGCTTACCCAAAATGAGAACAAACAAAACAATATATAGCAGCCTATAGTTTTCGCAGACAGTTTCGTTATCAGCGAAACTGTACTGCCGAAACTATAGTTTCACCAGACGAAACAGCAAGTCGAATCAAAATAGCAAACTGTGAGCGAGCTTATAGTTTCGCTGACAGATTCGCTAGACTGCCAAAATACAAAAGTCTAAGTACTTACAAAGGAAAACTAACAAAAGACCTATTACACTCAAAAGTAAACAAACTAAACTAAGGTGAGTCCAACCTACAAAAGATCTTGAATACTCCCCTAGGTTAGACCTCACCATCTTCACTGGGCTTGATTAGTCTCTATAGCTCCAGTGTCTTTTGTTGCTTTAGATTAGTCTTCATCATCTCCTGCAACAGCTCCTTTAAACCTTTAGCACCAGATATGTTACTGTTTCCCTAGCTCCATTTGGATGAGCACTAGCCCCCTCAAACTGCTTTGCCAAATCTTGAATATCCATGTTAAGGTCATTTTGAGCCCTTACCTTTTCAGCTACTTCTTCACCTCAGACCTCACCCCTCTAATTTTATTGGCAACATTCATGAAAAGACAAGCTTCTTTCCGCGTCTCCTACCCAGCCCTAGCCTTTATGTGATTCTCACATAACACCAATAAATATTCATCACAGAAACTAAACAGTTCCATAGGATCAAAAACCTTAAACTCTTTGCCATTTTTCACCCTAGTCACAGCTTCCCCAGTGTTATTATCATAGAACCATTTCGCGAAATCCTGTCACTGTTAGGGAAGTGGATAAGATAATCTTACTCTGTTAACGGTCTTCGGTGGTTTAACTCTCAGAACAATTCTCCCCTTTCCCGTTTCCCAAACCTTGTCTTTGTTTGACCTTCTCCGTCCTGCCTTCATGTAACCAAATGATTCGAAGTTATCATTAAGCCCATTCTGTATTTCTTTCAGTAGAAGAGTGGCTCTCTTACTCAAATGTGCATTTAGAAGTGGTAGAGCTGCCAGCCACCTGAGGTCCCATTTAGGCAACGACTTAAAGGCATGCCTCTTATGCAAATAACTTATATGACCTCCTCTCCTCTTATCATAAACAATTTTAGCCCGGATTATAGGCCCAGCTAATAATCTTCTTGTCAGCATCTTGCTTACTCAACCCTCCCAAATGTTGGAATAAGGGAGTGAGTTCTTCTGGTTCCTTCTCCTTTACAAACTAATCTGCTCTGTCCATTTCAAATACATCTCGAGCATTCTCCCCTTTCTTTGCCAATAGATGGGAGGTTGTTTCATCTTTTTCTCCTCATCAATCAACTCCTTCCCCTATTCAACACTCCTCTCCACAAACTTTTCTCTTATGACTTCTTGTCAACTAAATCCTTCTCTACATCTAGACCCATATTAACAAACCCAGCCTCATAGATTTCTTCTTCATTCTCTTTTTCACCATCCTCAGCTCTGGTTTCACCATCTCGAGCATTAGTGGTTGTTGCACCAGATGTGCCCTCTCCTGCCTTGGATGAAGTACTCACACTCAGAAATGGGTACTTTGAAGTGTTAGTCAAATCATCTAACTCAGATTGAGTTAGTTGATCAGGCAGGTCGGCTGCAGCTTTCAGAAGGAATCTCTTCAAATAACTTCTTCAGTAATCGGTTTTGATCAACAAGCATCTTTTGCATACCTTCTATCACTCATCTTCACCTTTGCTTTTCTCTAATCTCTTGGTTTGTGAGTTGGGTCTTGATCATACTCAGGTCATTTGCCAATGAAGTATTCAGATTACGAATCATGTCTTCATCCAGGTTTCCTCTTCATGTCTCTGTTTGGACCGTTTCTCAGATTCAGCAGTATGGGCTTTCTTCTTCGACCTTCTTTCTTTCTCAACACTTATTTCTTCAACTTGTTGAGTAATGTCTTCCTCAAATTCATAGTCTTTTTCTTTGGCATATCTTTTTCTTTTCTTTGTTGCTTCTGTTTGCTGTACCCTGGTTTCTTCAGCTCTTTTGTTTTTCATTCATCCACCCATTTAATATAACTCCATCACTCTGGGGATACATATTTTCCGAATCATTGGTGATCTTTCCACTGAAATCGTGGCGAATGGCACAACAGTGAACAAAAATTGTAGGGTTCATTTGTACCAGCCTCTTTACCTCTCCAAGTTTTGGTACATTAGGTATAAGATCATCAAAGATCATGTGAAGAAAACGAGGGTATAACAGCCATTTGTCTTTCTTCAGGGCCATCACGTTCTCAGCCATGCAAGCAAAAATCAGTTTGGCAATGTTGGCCTTCTCTCCTTTACAACATAACACCATTGCCTTCGCCCAATCATGTTTAGTCCGTCTAATCCACCTTTATGGTGATCAAGACACATGATAAAACATGGGCAATAAACCTCCACTCCTTGGACATGAAAGACTTTTTGATCTCCTTTTGAGAACCAAAAGCTGGTCCCTCATATCCTATGCTTCTGAAGGCCTGGAACACCTTGGAGTTTGTCATGGTAACTTTATCTCCAGAATCCTCGTCTAGTCTCAATATCCTTGAAATGGTCTGAGCAGTGATGGTCATTTCTTGATCAATGACTTTAGTAGTAAATCTTTGAGATATTCCTCGTGTATCGTACTCTGTAGTTCTCCAGAAGTCTAATAAGAAGATCATAAATGGTAGTTGTATGAGATATGGCATAGGCTATGGGTGATCTTTGTAGCCATCTGATACAATCTCAGAAACCAACAGCCTTTGGAACTGTATCAATCAAAATGGCAGTGATATTGTTCTGCTCATCGAACTTTAAGTTAACCATGTGATCCTGAGAAAGAGATAGATAAGTTGAATAAGAAATTAAGGAATTAAGAAAAGAATAAAAGAAAAATTAGTTAAAGTAGATTCGCTGAATAATTGATTCGCTAACAGTTTCGTCCGGTGAAAATGTAGATTCGCTGATAATTTCGGCAGGCGAAAATGTAGTTTCGCTAGCTAAAACATATCAATTTCGTTGACCAAGAAAGATAGTTTTGACCGGCGAAACTGTACAGACTTATGTCCAACTATGGCAAAACTGAAATAGGTCGGCAAAACTGTTAGATTCGCATGGACGGCATAACCTCAGTTTCGCTGCAAAATGAAGAACTTTCGTTCAGTTTTGCTGGATGAATAGCGAAGATAGCAAAGAGACACAATCAAATAGACTCAAAATGTGTAATTATTAACAAGTTTTAAAGAATGTCCAAGGTTCGAAACACTCATGCGAATAGAAAACAACCAAAACACCTAAGCAACAATCGAAAATTACTAATGCACAGAAAAAGTTTCGGGAAAAACCTAAAAAGCCGGCAGATACGAAAGTGTGAAAGTGTGAGGAGGTAATTTTGCAAAATGACTTAAATAGCAAATAGTTTCACTAACTGCGAAACTATAGTTTCCTCAGACGAAACAACAGTTTCGCTAGGCGAAGTTGCAATTTCGACAGATGAAATTCCGATCAAAATGACATTGCTTATAATGAGGATGTTAAGCGAAATTGTAATTTCGTCTAACCAAACACCTAGCGAAAGTATTGTTTCGTTGCAAAATATATATTTTTTATATTAGAATTAAAAATAAGGCAAGTATAAAAGAGCACAAGATAGATCGGA
Organism: Flaveria trinervia; assembly: GCA_025506515.1. Lineage (NCBI taxonomy): Eukaryota > Viridiplantae > Streptophyta > Magnoliopsida > Asterales > Asteraceae > Flaveria > Flaveria trinervia. The sequence continues at coordinate 50,168,964 of CM046443.1, read as the reverse complement.
GATCACATCCTAAAGATAAATATAACACAAACATGAAGTAGATCATCGATCGGTAATGAGATCGTATTGATAACAGAATCTGATCACATTTTTAGAATGAATTGGAATTCTAAAATAGATGAGTAACGATTGCTGATATGTTTGTCCACTAAAACCCATGCCTTATCTTTTTCAACAACAACATATGATTAGTTATGGTTCGATTGGATGCATTAGAATGTTAGGACCCCACAATCATTTGGCAAAAACCCTCACCCAACCTCAGGATTTCTTGAATTTATGAAACGATCTTTACAGAGAAGGTTTGTGCATTAGTGTGCAAGGGATTATTACCAGAATATTGCATTCGGATATCAAATCATCATTTAGATGAGGTGATACAGGTTAGATCAAATAGGTGAGAGCTCCAGGTCTATACTTACGTATAACAAAGCAGATTACCATTAATCATGTGTTGATGAGAGCTCCAAGTCAGTACCACCGTACAGCAGAGGAGATAAGCACAAACACCAGACACTCAGTTTTCGTGCATGCCAAAATGATCACGTAAATCCAGACATCCTTAAGCATAAATTTTAGTTTAAATCATGATGCTGCTGACTACTTTATTTGTCAGACTGAGTCTATCATGCATATCGTTATAGAATTTATTTGTTTGAGCATTATATATATATATATATATATTATTTTTATTTTTATTTTAAAGATGTGAAGCAGATAATAGCATCAATTACAATCATTTCTTATTTTAAGTACCAATCATGCAACAAATACCATATCTCGAGGATATAAAATCATTTCTCGTCATTTCCAAAATTGATACCGCGATTATGGAAATGCCCTTCCAAAGTTTATAATTTATTACATTTTATATAATGATAATATTATTATTATTATTATTTTAAAAGAATAATAAAAATTTAAAAGGATATTAACCCAAGCATAAAGATCAATTCATAAAACGGGGTTTATCAAAAGTTTTTATAAAAAGATCTGCTTTCTGATTGTTGTGTCAATGGGTATTATATCAATAGACCCTTTTCATGGGCATCACGGATTGCATGAATCCGAATTTCGATGTGCTTGGTGCGGGAATGATGAATTGGATTTTTAGCATTCCTGATGGCTGCTTCGTTATCACAGAACAACGGCGTGTGGAGAAAGTTAATTCCACAGTCAATCATTTGGTGTTGTATCCAAGGACTTGGGAACAACAGCTAGAAGCAGTAATGTATTCTACTTCTCCTCTAGAAAGAGAGACAGTTGTCTATTTCTTGCTCTGCCAAGACACAGACAATTCCCAGATATTGACATCCTCCGGATACCAATTTTCTGTTACGCCTGCAACTATTAGACTCACTGTTAGAATAAGCATGTAAATCAAAATTCCCACCATAAGGATACCATAACCTAAACGAGATGAGCCTTTGAGATAACGGAATATCCTCTTGACAACTTTCTCATGTTACACTTTTGGAGGTGACTGATATCGAGTGCAGTATCCTAGAGCAAAAGTGACATCCGGATGACTGGCTGTAAGGCATATGAGAGAACCAATCATAGACCTATTGATATGAGGATCAACACGCTTCCCGTTCTCATCAGGAGTGAGACAAGTCTGAGTGGTAAAGGGAATCATTTCAGGAGATGCGTCGTCCATCTTAAATTTCTTCAAGATTTCTTTAATATACTTCTCTTGATGAATAAAAATTCCTTCTGGCTTTTGTTCAACTTGCAAACCAGAAAGAAGCACATTTCTCCCATCATACTCATTTCAAATCATTGACGCATCACTCTTCGAACTCCCGACATAAAACAGAATTTGTCCAAAATCCAAAATAATATTATGGACGTAAACTTGGACAAAAAGCATTTCACCGTTCACTTCCCTTTTGAAGAGATTCATATCGATGGTACAACGAGAGAAACCATTGCTCAAGAGATAGTGTGTTAGGTCTCATACCAGATTTGAGGTTCTTGATGTAGACCATATCAGAGACTTGTCAAGCTTCTATACTTTATCGGGAAAGTCAGTTCCTTAAAACCTGGTAGTTGGCACACAAATATCTCCTCATTATATCTAAGTAAAGAAATGCACATTTAACATCCATGTGATAGACCTTGAACTAATTATGGGCAGCATGAGCGAGAAAGATCCTCATTGCTTCAAGACGGGCGATAGGAGTGAACACTTGAGTATAGTCAATCCATTCTTCTTGAGCAAAACCTTGCACAACCAGTCTAGACTTGTTACGCACCACCACAACACGAACATTGGGTTTGTTTTTAAACACACATTTAGTACCAATTTGGCATTTGTTGGGAGGCAAGTCAACCAAGTCCATACTTTAAGCTTTCTGAATTGTTGAAGCTCCAATTGCATTGACTCCACCCAGCATGGATCCAGTAGAGCCGCGTGCACATCTTTGAGAATGGTTTGAGAAATGAAGCCGAAAAAGAGACAGATATTAATCAAATTGATTGACTTCACGTCGAACACCATAAGTGATAGGTCCAATAACATTATCAAGAGGATGATCTTTCAAAATTTTATAGTCGTTGTGTGAAGGGAAAGTATGAGGAGAAGTTTCACTCACAGATTGTGTAGGATTAGATGAGGGAGAGATAGAGGGAATAGGTATGAGAGAATAGAATAGATAAAGATGATGAGGAAGGAGTTGTTAGTGAAGAAGAATCCGACAATGGGGAGGATGAACCAACATCAACTAAAATAACATCAGATGTAGATGGAGTGGAATAGTCAGGTGATGTAGACAAAGAGATAATGTTGGTTTGAACATTTGGAGCGGACACATCATCATCAAAAGCTGGAAGATTTAATGAATTAAACACAGTATCGGAGTCAAAGACCATGCTCGTTCATTTCGAATACCAGAAGATTTAGACTCTTGCCAATAAACATAGAACGACTCTTGAACGATACGTGTTCTGTTGTTATAAAAACATAGGACTTTTGAGAAGAGGAGTATCGGACAAAGTAACATTCATCACATACAGCACCAAACTTTGTCTTGTGTGATTGAGTGTTTAGAGGAGCGCATCAACATCCAAAAGGTCGAAAGAAGTCAATTAAAGGTTTCCTTTTATGAAGAGTTCATAAGGAGTCTTCACCTTATCCTTGACAATCAACACTCGATTTAAAACATATGAAGCATAATTTACAGCTTCAGCCCAGAAGATAATGGGTAAAGAAGATTCTATCAGCATGGTACGTGCAGCTTCAATGAGAGTGTGATTCTTTCGTTCAGCTACACCATTCTGTTGGGGTGTCCTAGCGGCACTAAACTATCTTACAATCCCATTTTGAGCATAGAATGAGTCGAGAATCTGATTTTTGAATTCTGTGTCGTTGTCGCTTCTCAGACCCATAACCTTTCTCTTGCTGATTGTCTCGATAGAAAGAATTAATTTTTGAAATTCTTCAGCAACCTCTCCTTTAGGAGCTAGAAATCTCACCGAAGAATATCTGGAGAAATCATCTATAACAACAAGGCAAAAATATTTAACGCTAATTGGGCCAAACAAATCAGTATGTAACAACTCGAGAGGACAAGTTATGTTGTTTTCAAGTTTGGGCTTATGTGGTTTTTTGTGTTGTTTGCCCTTGGCACAAGCCATACATTTTTTGTTAATAGAAAAATCTTTTGATGGAAGTCCTGTCACGAGATTGTTTTTCACTAATTGTTTATAATTATAAAATTAACGTACCCAATTGACGATCCCATAAGAGAGATTCAAAGGTTGAAGCTTTAGAAAGAAGGCAAGTTGCAGTAGACTTTGACTAGCTAGAGTTCATATCAAGAAGATGTGTGTCATATTTTCTAGGAGCACACATAATAATCAATTCGTCTGGAACATTAATCTCTGATTTTAAAATATACATTCATCAGATTTAAATAGGACTGGAATGTTTTATATCGCAGATTTGAGAAACACTCAAAAGTAAATGCCAGCACAAGAACATAAATGACTTTTTCCAAGGTTAAAGAACCATTGGTAACTTCTCCTTGCCCAATCATTTTGCCAACCCTTTTGTCGCCAGCAAAAGCAACATATCCTCCATCAATAATTCGATAATTGGTTAGTAAGTCTTTTAGCCCTGTCATATGTTTGGAGCAACCACTATGGACATGCCACATGCTATTCACAAATTTAGTGGATGACTCCTGAAATGAAACAAAGAACAGATTAACCTGGTGCAATAGGACCCATGTTTGAACCACTTCATCTTTGGTTGAAGTAGATTTTTTGCAAAAGAATTATTCACCAGTTTTGTTAATTTATTTCCAAAACAATTCCTATAAAGATGTCTATTAAGCAACATAGGAAAATTCCTGATAAGATGATCCTTTTGACCACACCTGAAATAGTGAGGTTTATGTCTACGTCTGTGATGTGATGAGGTATGAATATGATCAATGATAATTTCCTCATCACATTCAGTTTCACTAGAATCGATGTCACTAAAAGTCTCATACATGCCTATAGGTCAAAGTTTATTTGAACCAGAATAATTATTTACAAAAATAGATGAATCTCTGTCGACATACTAGTAGAACTAGTTCCACTGGTACTAGTTTCAGACGAGACGAAATTCTTTCTTCATCAGATAATACATATTTGATGGAATGAATGATGGAATGGGATGAGAAAAGAATTTTTCAAAACAGTTGGTTTTAATCTGCTTAGTTGACTTAGCAGACAGGTCAATTACATCACAAACATCATCAGAAGAGGAAAGATCACCACAATGTACTCAATTAAAAGATGAAATAGAACCGTTATGAGAACGTGAGACATCAGAGTCTGTTACAGGATAACTAGAAACAAAAACAAAATTTAAACTAGACTTGTGATCTAACACAGACGACTGATACTCAGGTGTACTAATACTAGTGCATCCGAGCCCACTAGTTGGTCCATAGTCGTAGTCTTCACGAACATGTTTAGAGTTAACCCCCTCTAAACCTGCAAGCATACTGTGAGTATCTATTTTGATTAAATCATTAGAAGGATGAGGAACAGGCATAGGAGAATAACAGTATGTACTAGGAGGTGGATAAACCTTTGCCTTTTCATAACCCAATCCCATTTAATCCTAGCTCCGTGTTGAGATTTACATAAATCATCGTGTTTCATTGTTGATATGGTCCATTTGTCCAACTTTTACTAATGTTTACTCGTTTCGAATTCAGCAAGGGCAACTCTTTCAGTCAAAGTGTTAATCTCAACATTTCTTTCTAAAACAATCATTTTAAATGATCATTTTCTTTTAAAGCTTTATTACAATTTAACAAAGTATTTAATTCATTGATTTTAAGTTCATCATTGATTCACTTTAACTCCTTTTCATTATAAATAATAGTCTATTAGCTTTGTAAATTCCAAATAATCTAATTTTACAAGAAGATGAACACATATCCTGAATTACCTCAGAGGGAAGTCCCATCATAATCTTTTCAGCAGCTAAGGCCTTTTCACATTTACATACTGGAGTACTTGACTTTTCTTCCTCAACAGTGGCAGTATCATCATCACATTCCTTCCTTTGCCGAGTGCATGGACTTCCTTCCTCTCTTATACCTGCAGATTTACCTTCCCCTATTCCTGTATCTTTCTCTACCTTCTCATTCTCAGATGTCACAACTTTCCTTTTCAATTCCTTGAATAGTTCAAATCCATCTTTACCATCTTCCTTTTCATTTCCTTCAACAAGCTCAGCAACCAAAGCATGATTTATCTCAGATCTTGTTTCCACAACCTCAACACTCCAATCAAAATTAGAAATCAGTGCAGTCTCCTTCTTGTGATTCACATATTCTTTCTCGCTCTTAGCTGTCAACCTTGGAAATCCTGAATTGCTCAAATCGGTGACAATTGGGGATGGACAATCACGTTTAAAGTGACCCAATTGTTTACATTTGAAACATCTCAATTTTGACTTATCAAATCCCAGTTTTGAATTAGATGATTCACCACCAAAGTTCTCTCGCCCAGTTCTTTCCATAAATCTTTGAGCTCTAAGGGTCAACATAGCCATCTGCCATTGAATATCAGTTTCTTCAAGATGATCAGGATCCACCTGATACATGTCTTCCATAGTCATTCCCTTCCTTTTTAACTCTCTAGCTACCAGTGCTTCATAGCTTTGAACAAATATTCCAAATAAAGCCATACTATCATATGGGATTGAACTTTCAACATTGGCCTTAGGATTTCCAGAACTTTTCCAACACAATGTTTCCACTATAGAAAGTACTTGTATTAATTCGTCCTTGAATTGGATTCTGTATTTGAAAGCTTGCAATGGATGACAATAAAGCATCATTTTGTGAAAAATCAGGCGTCGGCATCATAGTCTGGTTAAACTCCCGTCTTTTCATGTCCAACTCAAATGATTTCAACTTATTGATAATATCCATTAGCTTGTGGTCTGTAAATCCTTTTTCTTGTTTAAGCATCCTTACTTGAAGAATCCACTGAGGTGGAGAGAGTCTAGAAGCTTGTTAACTTGTTCACTGTTGGAAAGCTTTTCATCATATTTCTTTAGGGTGCTTGAAACAGTCAGCAAACGATTTGTGAGATCAGTCAAACTCTCATTCTTGTATCCAACGAAGGAATTGAATTCCTTCTCAGCCTAAATGCTCTTATCCTTTACCAAATCTGCATTCCCATCATAAAACTCACATAATGCATCATAAAGAGATTTAGCATTTTTATGCTCTACAAAATGATTGTAAATGTCTGGGGCCACACAAAGAGTTAAAGCACCAAAACCCTTTTGATCAGGGTCGATCAAGTTTAGATCCTTTTCGGTGAAAGAGGATGGGTCTTTATTTTGAGAGACAACATCACAACAGTAACCGTTGGTATGTGAGGACCAGAATAATCGATTCCCATTGGTTGTGATTAGTGTAGAAGAAAAAGCCCTTGAGACATCTCCAATCTTTAAAATTGTCGCCATTAATGAGTCTCGGAGGTCTATTGAGAGCAACACTTTCAAGATCTGCAAGTGTGAGTGATGTTAACTTAGACATTACAGTTTCACTGAGATTACAGTAGTTTAGGCAAGAAATTATATACTTTCGTAGACAATTTTGCACAAAGCTACTTTCGCTAATAATTCTGCATAGAGAGATAGTTTCGCTAAAAATTTCGGCAACAGTTTCGCTAGCTGATTGTCACATCAGGCTTAGTTTCGCTGATAAGTTCGCACAAAACAAGCTTGAACTTTCGGTCAGACACACTTTCGGTAGCAATTTCGCTTGAAAGGTCTTCACGATAAGTGTTGAACTTTCATTCAAAATGTTACTTTCGCAGAACATCAAAAGAACAATTTCCAAATCAATATAACATATAGTTTTGCTCGAAGAAGATTGACAAATTCGCTGAAAGAACTGCAGTTTCGTTGATCAAACCCAAAACCCTTTTTAACACAAAAATCAATCTGCAATCATCAAAACCCATAAATTTGAGTTCTGATGATTTACAAGGCTTCCACAGCAGAATGCAAGGTAAACTCAATCAATTTCCTTATCAAAAACAGCCGATAAGTGATCCAAAATGATTAAGACAAGATATTAAACAAAAAAAAACACAAAGAAACTCACAAATCATGAGCACTAAGGCTTTGATACCATATTGTAGGTCCATATGATTGAGTACAGTGCAAATGATGTTAAAAAACGTTCAATATCCTACAAATATACTAAACACAATTATAATGAAGATGAGCACAATAAGAACTCACTCATAATAACATAATGATCAATGACAGTCAATAACATAAAGCACAAAGATAATTTTGTGTATTAGTGCTTTCAATGGTAACTTGCAACAATGATAATCAATTAGGGTTTTGCAAGCTTACCCAAAATGATAAGACACAAAACAATATATAGTAGTCTATAGTTTCGTAGACAATTTCGCTATTAGTGAAACTGTACCGCCGAAACTATAGTTTCGCCAGACGAAACAGCAGTTTCATCAGGCGAATCAAAACAGCAAACTGTGAGTGAACTTATAGTTTCAGTCACACATTTGCTAAACTGCCAAAATACAAAAGTCTAAGTACTTACAAACGAAAACTAACAAAAGACCTATTACACTGAAAAGTAAACAAACTAAACTAAAGGTGAGTCCAACGTACACAAGATCTTCGATGTATGACTTGAAGGTCTTCTTAGCTCAAATCTTGGATCAGGATCACCAGTATTTAAATTTTCTACACATCCTGAAACATTCTCACAAGATTTGTTAAAACAGTTGTTAACTAAGTCAATATCAAATAGCCAATCAGGACTAGAACCAGCTGCACAGGGTGTGTGTTCATTGAAAGTCACATTGGCTGACTCTTCCACCATTCTAGTTCTGAGATTGTACACTCTATAAGCCTTAGCTTGAGAAAAGTATCCAATAAAGTGTCCATCATTTGATTTCTCAGCAAACTTGGCAATTTGATCTTTGGTATTCAAGATGGTGCAAGGACATCCAAATGACCTGAGAAAACCAATGAAAGGTTTCCTCTTGTGCCACAGTTCATAAGGAGTCTTGCCATGAGTATTGACCACTAAAACTCTATTCTGCACATAGCATGCAGTGTTGACTGCCTGTGTCCAGATGGTGATGGGCAGCTTAGAGTCAGACAGCATGGTTCTGGCAGCTTTAGTTAGTGTCCTGTTTCTCCTCTCAGCAACACCATTTTGCTAAGGAGTCCTGGGAGCACTGTATTGTCTTATAATACCCTTTTCATCACAAAATGTATCAAGGATTTGGTTCTTAAATTCAGTTCCTTCATCACATCTTATGATCTTGACCTTGTGATCAGATTTATTCTCAATCTTTAAGAAGTAATTCTTCAGAATCACATGAGTCTCATACTTAGTTTTAAGGAAGAAAACCCAAGTGAATCTTGTAAAGTCATCTGTGATCACTAAACAATAAGAGGTCCTTCCTAGACTAATTACACTGGTGGGGCCAAAAAGATCCATATGTAACAAGTGTAGGTGTAGTGATGGTGTTCCTTTCCTTAGGCTTGTGAGATACCTTATGTTGCTTCCCTTTTAGGCATGCAACACAATGGTCTTCACTTGTAAACTCTTTCTTTGATATTCTAGTTACCAAATCATTCTTAATTAACGTGTTCATGTTTTTAAAGTTTACATGACACATTCTTTTATGCAATAGGAAAGACTCATCACTATTCGCTTTAGATAGAAAGCATAAAACTTGTCCAGAGGGAGATGTTTCTTGCAAATCCATCTTTTACATGTTCCTTTTCCTGGGGCTCTAAGCAGGATATGCTCCTGAGGAATGACCACACTAGGCTTGAGAACAATGCACTCATGCTCAGTAAAGAGCATGTTATGACTCTTATCACAAAATTTGGTTGAACTCAGAAGATTGTACCCAAGCTCTTTGACAAAGCTTACCTTTTCAATACTGTGCTTACCATTTCTGACCTTGCCCTTTCTGGAAATGTAACCACCTTCGTCTCCTCCAAAAGCAACTGATCCTCCATTAATTATTTCAAAGTTCAGGGGTAGTGACCTATTGCTTGTCATGTGCCTAGAACAACCACTATCAATGATCCAAATATTTTTGTTTGTCTTGAGCTGTCCCTGCACAAAGAAGTTAATTTGTTACATTTGGAAACCCAAGCTTTGCTTGTCTTGGGCTCATTACCAGAAGGTAGTGCAATAGTAATAGATCCTATGGTTGTGCTAAGAGGATCTTGAGCTATTGTTGATGGGGAATTCTCAGTCACTTGGTCTTTCTTAGACTTCCACACCACCTTTGGAGTCTTGGACTTGACCTTCAAAACATCAGAAACTTTTGCAACTTCAGAAGTTTTGATGACTGAACCTTTGAAAGATTCTACAGACATTACAGCAGCTTCAGTGCTTCGGAAGAACTCCTTTCTTCCGAGACCAACTTCAATTCCGAGGGTAATTTTCCACTTGCCTTCTTCTTAGACTTGTAACTTTCAAAGGAAATAGGTTTTCCTTCCTAAGCTTGAATCTTCTTGGAACTCTTTGAAGTCTTTGTCTTGGTCATATCGACAGTACCTTTAGGATTGTATGGACAATACTTAGCAATGTGAGGGGTACTTTCACACATGACACACACTATTTTCTTCTTCACAAAAGTCTTCTGCTAGGAACAAGAATGTCTTTGGTCACATCCCTTCTCCAACTTCATCTTTGCTGATGCCGAGACAGTTCCTTTGGGCTGGGAACTGTTCTTGGAGTTTGATGGTCCAGGCTGTGCAGCTGTGGTACACAGCAGATCAATCTTCTTCTTGTTACTGAGATGAGTTGAGCAAGAACCAGAACTCTTAGCAGAAGAGTTTTGGTTGATGTCTTTAGTCCTTACTACTTTGAATCCTGCAGATATGAAAACTTGTTTCTGCTTAGAGTCAAAAGTAGTCAAGATCTCTTAAGCCTTCCTTGCCTTTCTTTTGCTCTTTCTGATCAAGTTCTTTCTTATGGACATGCTCATCACAGTCTTCTTCTTCTCCTCAGAATGATAGTGTCCGTTCTTAGTATCCTCCTCTTCACTCTTCTCAGAGGAATTCTTCACTATCTCTTCTTCATCCTCTTCACTCATAGGATCTACGAGAGGAAGCTCATCTTCACAAGTTCCACACCTAGGAGATCTTACAAACAAGATTGTGTGTGGAGGAGCTATCTTATTGGATTTCAGTCCCGGCCTATTTTGATTGCACACTTTGTTGTGCAGGGATGAGGATAACATGTTCTTGAAGGTCTCTTCTTCAAGAACACTCTTTTCTGCCCTGGCTTTGCTGATCACAAGCTTAGCTTGGCACTCAGTCAACTTGGTTATGAGATCTTTGATTTGAGTCCAAAAATCTGTGTGTTCATGTTTTAAAACTGAAATGGTTTTCTCAAGGTCCTCTATCTAGTTTATAATCAATTTCAGACATTCTAAAAACAGATTTTAAAATGTTTAAGGACTCAAGGTCAGATCTCATCTCCAAGTTATAGGACTTGTATCTATTGACTTTAGCAATGCATTTAGGAGTACAGAGATGTTCCAATACCTTGGCTTCATCATGATCTGCCATCAATGCTTGGTTAGGAGAAGCATCTTCCACCTAAAAGCTCCAGTCAAAGCCTCCTTCTTCAATAGCAACAGCAGGCTGCTACTTTGACTTCTCATTCTGTAGAGCTTTGTTAGTGTAATTTGGTCTCGACTATGTTTGGCCACCATTTGTTTTAGGTGCCTTACACTCTTTGGCAAAGTGGCCCGTCAAGTTATAGTTGTAACACTTGACTTTGCCTTTGTCGAGGCCAAACTTTCCACTCGTTGCATTGCTTGGAAACTTCCTTGTAGTCCTCTTGTAGAACTTCTTGCCTCTGTGAGTGAGAAGAGCCATTTGCTAGACTATTTCCATGTATTCCAGATCATTTGGATGAATACAGTCAAGGTCTTCAAGTGTGAAAAGAGAGTTGCCACAGCTTTCATCAGAAGACACAAAAGCTTATGAAGAGCTTGTCTGTTGGAATGGGCTTCCTTGAGTGTAGTTCTCGCTTGGTGTCTCTAGGAAGGTGATGAAAGGACCCGTTGGTGAGTTGTCAGGGTAGCATATGAGATGATGTTTGGGTTCTATGCTATCCCTTTCAACCACATGTAGGGTTGAACCCATTTGATTGTTGGAGTTGCCAGATGAACATTGCTTGTTCATCTCCATCTAGTAGCCACTAAGAATCCCATATTACTCTGTTAGAGTGAGAGTTTTGAGATTTTCAGTCCTTTTGATCACCACACAGTAGTGTGTCCACTGCCTAGGAAGTGAGGACATGAACTTCCTTACAATGTCTCTATTCTCAAGAGAAACTCCTCCATCCATAAGGGTATCCACAATCTTAACATACCTGAAGTATTGCTAAGTCATGGTTTCACTTGTTTTGAAGGTGAAGTTTTCAAACTGCTGCTTCAGGAGATCCTTCTTGTTCTCCTTGGCTTTAGAGGAACCCTCATACATATCCTACAGCTGCTTGACTGTTTTGCACTTCTTGAAACCTCTGTACACAGAGTTTGGAAGGGCAGTTTGAAGTGCTGTCATGGCTTTTCTGTCAATCCCTACTCTCTTCCTATCTTCATCAGAGTAGTTAGCCACATCCTTGGGGATCATACCAGCACCAGTAGTAGAAGGGTTACTAGGTATGAAAGGTCCATTCTTAATTGACTCCCACATTCTTGAATCAAGAGACATGATTAAACCTTCCATTCTCAAACACCAGGTATCAAACTCATCAAGAGTGATTAGTGGGGACTTGTTCATGGTTCTAGTTTGCATATCAGTCGTGGAAATGGTTGCCATTTGAAAGTTTAGTATTTGTGTGTGTGAGGGATCTTAAGATGGTGAGATCTTAACATGGTGAGATCATACTTGTAATTGTCTTAGCTTGATATGAATGAAAACTTGAATTTTATTGATATCTTGTTTTGATTTGATTACTTTGTGTGAATTTCATTGAATTGTGTTACAAATCATCACAGATATATTCATTTGACCCTATAAAATGGTATGAGATATGTTGGTAAGCTGTTAGCGATTGATTTTCGATTTAAGTTCATCGAACTTGAAAACCTAAAATCTCACTAAAATTGTGATTGAGATACAATTCAAGTGAAAATTTGTGAATTTCAGTTGTGTTTAATCATCAGAAACATGATTTGAAACACAATTAGCACATCAATTCATCAAATTCAAGTAAATTGTTGAATTTGTTGTTCGAAAATGGCTTGAAGTTCCGAACCGAGATTTAAAAAATTTAGTGATTTGTTGTTGAAATTGAGGAAATTGATATTAGAAGAATGTTTATCGACATAAAACTTGCTTAATGAAAAGTTTCAATTGAATTCATCAAATTTGAAGAATTTAGATGATTTGAGTCTGTTATATTCATATGAACATGATGAATGTGACGCATTAGGGTTGAAGTTTGTTGAAAAATTGTCTAAGTGTTAGGCGTTTGACTACTTGTTTAGTCGCAACAACACTGTGTACACGTTTTCAGTTTAGACGTTTGATCATTGTTCGAGTGTCCAGACGTATCATTGTTGAGAGGCTTTGAACTGTTTAGACGTTTGATAAATGTGTAGGCGCATCAACACTGTGTAGACGCATTACAACTATTCAGACGTTTTACAACTGTTCAGACGCATCAATTTTAGAGTTTTTGGAAAAATTTTCTAAGGCATTCCCTTAGATGTTTATCAACTTAGACGCATCAACTGTTGAGACGTTTGAATACTGTTCAGACGTTTTAACTTGATACTTAGAATTTTTTTAAAGAAAATTCTTTGAAAAACTTTTTCAAATTTTTTTAAACAAAATTCAAAAAATAAGAAAACAACAAAATAAGAATGGTAAAATCGGAAGATTCTGAAAACAGTTCCAAAACATAAAAAATAGCTGATTTCAAAAATTGGTCTCTTAGACTAAAATAACATTTTAATTCCATGACACTGATCTCTGGAAATCTATAGAAAAAGGACCATACAATCCTATAATAATTGATGGACCTGACAGAGGATTTGTGTATACTAAAGATTCTCCAAAAGATGATCTTGAAGGAGATGATCTGAAAAGAGTTAAGAATGATATTAAAGCCTATTCATTGATGTGTAAAGGACTACCTTTGGAAGTTCTTACAGGCTTGATGCATATCAAAGTGGATATACACTATATAAAGCATTGAAGATCATTTGTGAAAGAGGTAAAGAGATTCAAAATTTAAAGAAACAAAAGCTTAAAAGACAATTAGAATTATTTCAACATTTTTTAGAGAGACAATAAATCAAATGATGAATAGATTTGTTCAACTCATAACTGAGATGTCAACAGCTGGTATCAACCTCATCTTGAAGATTTAAATCTCAGACTACTCAATGCTTTACCATCTTCATGGAAACAAACTGTAACACTACTAAAGCATACTGAGAAGTTTCCAATGGATCTAGATCTTCTTATTGCAAAAATAGAATCAGTGGAGATTGATGAAAGCTCAAGGAACAATGATAGAGCAGCATCAATGTCTCAATATCAGTTTGTTGCTTCACCTGCAACCACCATAGAAAATTCATTCGTGGCAAAGAGTGAGAAAAGTCCTCAAGAAGAAGGAGACTTGTTTGTAGGAGAAGGATTTTTCACTGACTCATCATTTACCGGTGCACCTGCATATAGAACTCAGTCTCATTCTCAATCTCCTCCTAAACCACAGTCACAATCATCAAATATTGAGACAGAGACTTCTTCATCATCTAACTCTGCTAAATCTAGCAAAGTTAAAGATGTGATTAACATCCTATTAGAGGATGAAGAATGCAAAACTGCATTTACTGCTTTTATGCCCAGCTTTCAAGCATATCAAGGTAGACATTTAACTCAACTACATTTTGATTTACAGGATTTATTTGAGATGGATCCTGAAGATGTTGAAGAGATGGACCTGAACTGGCAGATGGTGATGATTGCCTACAGGACTCAGAAACATTCTTATGTCAACAAGAAATACAAGCCTATTGCAAACAAGACTGTTGGATTTGACAAGTCAAAAGCTAGATGTTTCAACTGCAACAGTTATGGACACTTTTTAAGAGAATGCAAAGCTCCAAGGAATAATGGAGGAAGTGCTCATTCAAGCACAAATAATCAAAGGTTTCAACAAGCTCAAAAGACTTTTGAAAAGCCTTATCAAAGTCTTCCTATGCCAGAGCTTAAAGATGAAACCAAATCATCTGATGAAACAAAGAAAACACTAGTAGTCAACATAAAAGATGGATATGATTGGAGTGCATATGCAGATCAATATACAAATGACTTAACATCAAGTTTGTCTCTTATTGCAGAAATTCAAGAGGAAGATTGGTGAGAAAACAATGACCCAAAAGTGGAAAGTGATGAAGAGGAAGATAACTATAATTGGAGTGACAAGTATGACCCTAAAGAGGATACAGAGGAAGTAGCTGTAATGGTTCAGTCTGATCAACCAAAGGTTAAATCTTCTACTTCATCATGTGAAACCACAGTTCCAAAATTTCCTGAAATACCATAAGAAGTAAGAGAAAAGCTTTGCACCAAATCATGCTTTGAACATGTTAAACACTACACAAACTATTCATTCAAAATCTGTGAAAAGCTAAAAAAAGTGGAATCTATGCATAATCAACTTAAATCTGGTCATAAAATTGCAGATCAAAAGATTATCTCTCTTCAAAATTCATGGAACAAAACAATCAAAGATTTAGAAATTGTTACAAAACAACTAGAAGAGATGACCAAGAATATTGAACAAGAGAAAATAGCACATGCTGCTACTCAAGTTGATCTAGCAAAAGTAAAGAGTTCAAAAATGATAGTAGAAAAACTAATCAGTAAAAGGAAAGATAAACAAAAAGCAGGATTAGGTTTCACTCATGAACCTATGCCTGAATCTATCATAAACACACTACCAGAGAATTTCAATACTCATGATCATTCACCTGAAAATAAAGCAAAGCTTAAAGCCTTTTAGATCAAAACCAAGAATGCAGAAGAAGAAAAACAAAATGTCCAAGTGTTTGTTGAAAAAGATCAAGAAAAAATCAAAAATGGACATCCAATCAAGATAAAATCATATGAACCAAAACAACCAAAACAAAATATCTCTTTTGATCAAATTCATAATGTAATAGAAGAAGTCAGAATTCAAAACAAGGATAAACAACAGATAGGAACATCAGAAGATTCAAACACAATCAATATGAAACAATTTCAATCAGAAAAGGAATCTTCTTCTCATGATGTTCAATCTGAAAATAAACCAAGCTCTTCTAAATCAAAGAATCAAAGAAGAAGAAAGAAATCTGCAAAAGCAACATCTGAACAAAACAAAAGTTCAGAAAATTTGATTAAAGCGACAATTCAAACAACAAAATAAAACCAATTAAATTTGTGCCAGCAGGTATGTTAAATATGAATTCTCTTGCAATAATAAAGCAATGTTATGAACAAATCAAACTCTGATCTGAACCCTAGTTCAGATTCAAAGACTTCCGTTGTAGCAAAAAATTGTTTTAATACATTCAAGAAGGAAGTTCATGTTAAACAAATGAACAACAATCAAACACAAAATCAAACTGTGAAAAATGAAAGACAACAACTTAACTATATGACACCAAAATCAACATTATGACATTGTCAAAAGTTAACAAAAAGTTGTTTTTAACACCACAAAAGTACTGTGAAATTTGTGATATGAAAAATCACAATACTGCTGAGTGCTACTTCAACAAGTACTGTCACATATGTGACATGAAAAATCATTCGACAGCACATTGTTACTATAATAAATATTGTACTTATTGTGATGAAAAGACTCACAACACTACAGATTGTTACTTTAGAAATAGATCTCTCACTAGAAACTTTGCAAAACCAAACATAAGCAAAGGATTTGCTAATCCACAGTATTTGAGAATCAAACTAATGGATTTCAAAGAGACATTAATCAACCTAATGTAGGTTTGAGATCTTTTCTTAAGAACAACTATATGAGGTCAAAACATAATATGCAAGAACACTTTATCCAAGATCAGTAAGGATGACTAATAAAAATGTTAGGCATCAATACATTTCAAAAGATGATCAATCGAATGGTATGATTGTTCACAAAAATAAATCAAACAATTTTCAGAATAAAATTGGTAAATTCATCAAAATAAACCTGATTTGAATAATCTCCATTATAAACAATTTACAATTGTTGATAAATTTGGAAAGCCCAAGACCATTTCGGCTTGGGTAGATATTTCAACTTAACTTTCTTGTAGTGCAGGTACGCCCAAAAAGACCAATCAATACATGGTATGCAGATAGTGGGTGTAGTCGGCACATGACAGGCAATACTGCCTTGTTACAAGATTTGAAGTCAAAAGATGGAACTCACGTCGCCTTTGGTGGTGATGTTGGAGGAAAAATAACTGGAGAAGGAACAATATCCAATGGGATAATAAGCTTTCATAAAGTCAACTTTTGTTACAGTTGAACTTTAATCTTTTAAGCGTATCTCAAATATGTGACAAATCTTATTTTGTTCTGTTTGATAATTCATCTTGTATGTTTTGAATCCAGGTTTCAAGATAAGAAAAGATTGGGTGATTGTTACAGCTGAGGGGGACAGAGATGTATACAAATGGATATGTCTCAAGTTCATCCTTCAACTGAAACAACATGCCTAATTTCAAAGGCATCAAATGATGAAAGCCAGCTTTGGCATAGACGTCTCGGTCATTCAAATTTCAAGAACATGAACAAGCTTGTAGCAGGAAATCATGTCATTGGACTTCCATCCAAGAAGTTTGCAACAAATGATCACTGCTCAGCATGTTTGAAGGGAAAGCAACACATAGCGTCTTATAAGTCCAAGCCTATAAACTCAACATCCAAACCTCTTCAGATGTTACATATGGACCTTTTTGGACAAACAAACGTCAAGAGTATTGTACGAAAATCATATTGTTTAGTTATCATTGATGACTTTAAAAGATTTTCATGGGTTTTCTTTCTTTATGCCAAATCTAAAACAGCTGAATTATTAAAAGGATTTATCATTAAACTTGAAAATCAATTAGACAACAAAGTGAAAATAATAAGAAGTGATAATGGAACAGAATTCAAAAATGCTAACATTGAAATGTTTTGTGCACAGAAAGGGATAGCTCATCAGTTCAGTGCTCCTAAAACTCCTTAACAAAATGGAGTTGCTGAAAGGAAGAATAGAACACTGATTGAAGCTGCTCGTTCTATGTTAGCTGATGCAAAAATACCTATCACTTTTTGGGATGAAGCAATATCAACTGCATGTTTCGTTCAGAATTGAATCTTAATTGTCAAAGATAAAATGACAACTCCATATGAGTTAATGTTTGGCAGAAAACCGAACATAAATTTTTTAAAATCATTTGGTTGTCCTGTTATGATTCTTAATTCAAGTGATCAATTAGGAAAATTTGATGCAAAATCTGATAATGGATTTTTCATTGTATATTCATCAGTTTCAAAAGCTTATCGAGTCTACAACTCTAGGTTGAATGTAATCCTTGAAACATTCAACGTTAAATTTATGGAATTTCTTTTCATCAGTTTCAAATGGTCCTGCATGGTTATTTGATCTAGATTCATTATAAACTCTTTTCAATCCAATTTGTTTGATCAATCAAATTGTGTTAATTCTACAGATAAGAAGAACTCAAAAGGAGATCTTGGATCTTTCAGTGAAGATTTAGTTTCTGATGACCCAGATGATTCAAACTCAGACTACCCATTTTTATCATTTGTCACGGATTCAACAATTCAATACCATGAAAATACAGTTTCAGATCATTCAGAGTCAATTAATCAGGAAGAATCACAAAATATTCCTAATGATGGTAATGAGTTTATAATACCTGAGTCTGGAACATCATCCATTTTAGGTGATGTAGTTGATACATGTAACTTTGATTACTTTGTCAACTGACCTACTCAAGTTCCAAATTTCAATCCACATTCTTCTACTTTGATACATGAGTTTTCCAACTTGAATCAAACAAATCTGGATGTTAATGTTCAATGTGATGAGATTACTACGTCTCGCATTCACAAGAATCATCCAATTTCTCACATTATTGGTTCATTGAATGAGAGAACAACAAGGAGTAAATCAGAACAAGCAAACGTATGTTTATACTCTTGTTTTCTTTCTCAATTGTTCCTAAAAATGTTATCGAAGCATTAAAGGACAATGGTTGGATAGAAGCCATGCAAGAACAATTACTTCAATTCCGCAAACAAGAAGTGTGGAATTTGGTGGATCTACCTGAAGGAGAAAATGTAATTCACACGAAATGGTTATTTAGAAATAAGACTGATGATCGTGGTGTTGTAATAAGGAACAAAACAAAACTTGTTGCCCAAGGATACACACAGGAAGAAGGTATAGATTATGATGAAGTGTTTGCACCAGTTGCAAGACTTGAATCTATTCGAGTTTTTCTGGCTTATGCTTCATCCATGAAATTAAGGTGTATCAAATGGATGTAAAGGGTGCATTTTATATGGTCCAATTACTGATGATGTATTGTGAAGCAACCTCCATGCTTTGAGGATGCACAATTTCCACATCGAGTATATAAACTGAGTAAAGCTTTATATGGACTTCATCAAGCCCCTAGAATTTGGTATGAGACGTTATCACAACATTTAATCCAACATGGATACACACGAGGGAAAATTGATCCGACTTTATTCATAAAGAAGGATAATAATGACCTTTTATGTGTACAAGTGTATGTTGATGATATCATACTTGGTTCTACATGTCCAAAATTGTGCAATGAATTTGAAGAAATAATGAAATCTTGATTTCAAATGAGTTCTATGGGAGAGATTAATTTCTTTCTTGTACTTCAAGTCAAGCAAACTACGGATGGAATCTTCATCAATCAAGAAAAGTTTTTTGACAAACTCTTAAAGAAATTTAAGTTGCAAGACTATCAGTCCATACGAACTCCAGCAGATGTTAACACCAAGATTGATCCTGATCCAAAAGGAAAATCTATTGACCAAACGTTATACAGATCAATGATTGGATCTTTGATGTATCTTGCTATATCTAGACCAGACATTATCTATGCTATTTGTGTATGTGCCAGGTATCAATCAGACCCGAAAGAATATCACTTAATTGTTGTCAAAAGAATATTCAGGTATCTCAAAGGTAAACCAGCCTTAGGGCTTTGCTATCCTTACGAGGGAAATTTTGAATTATATGGATATACTGATAGTGATTATGGTGGATGTTGTCAAGATAGAAAATCTACTTCGGGTGGGTGTCAATTTCTTGGTCCCAGATTAGTCTCATGGCAATGCAAGAAACAAACAAATGTCTCTCTTTCAACTGCAGAAGCTGAGTACATTGCTGCCTCAGCAGGATGTTGTCAAATCCTTTGGTTGCAAAATCAATTACTAGATTAGGGATTCAACTTTCTTAAAACACCAATCTATATTGATAACACAGCTGCTATGTTCATAATAGCTAATCCTGTTCAACACTCAAAAACAAAACATATCGAAATTCAATATCATTTCTTAGTGATAACTCTGAAAAAGGATTAATCATATTGATTCAAATTAGCAACGGAAAAACAATTGGCAAATCTATTTACTAAAGCCTTCCTACCAGGACGGTTTGAGTATTTAGTAGAATCAATTGGTCTTATAAATCATATATGATCTTCCTAGATCAAAAGATCATAATAAGTGATACTCTCATTGTTAATTGCCTGTTTATATTTTGTGTCTGTGTGAATTTATGTTTTTCATAGAAAAATCAAATTCAAAACTATATATATAAAAATACAAAAATAGAGTTTTTCTTTTAGAAAGGATTATGTTCTGCAACATGTGAGAAATGATAGTACCTAGTGAGATCAGTTGCATACTTCACTCATTAATAAAGTCTAGACATGATCAGATATGATGTGTAGACAATATCTGACTATTATACTGAAAAGTAAATTCTTGTGATCAAACTAAACATACATGCTGGTGTGTATTCATCTGAGTACTTTTGAGTTGCTTTAGCTTATGAGAATGAATGTTTGTTAAGATACATCTCTCACACATGTTGAAACTATGTGAATCATGAGATCTGTTACAAAGCATCATTTCACTTCTCTATTATGAGTCATCATAGACCTGAAGTACTGAGATATCCTTTGTTGTAAGTCATTACAGACCTAGATTCTCTTTTTGATGCAAAGAGATGCCAATGTGCACAACCTATTCAAATAAATAGTCAGAGCTGATCAAAGGGTTATCCATGATCATACTCTATTAACTAAGTAACATGAACTCTGGTGACATCTATGTTTCAGGTAATAAGTTGAGCATGTGTTCTTTCTTACATTTCATGATGATAGTTGAATTCTCTTAGTCTTTGTATGCTTTACATCATGTCATATCTAAATCAACACTAATCAATCGAAGAATTGAAAAGTAAGTAAGTTGATAGTTGTGTCAAAAAAACTCATTGTATGTCCTTAAATCTTGTGTCTCCTTTGCTGTGACATCACTGACGTGGAACACACTTGACCAGGATTTATTCATTGTCTATGACTCCCCACATTTATTTTATTTTAATGTGCTGATCTTCATTAATATGATCTCTCTACAGACATTTATTCTATGTTTAATTTTTAGATTTTAATTCTATATTCATTTTCCTTTTATGCATGTCTTTATGTGTGAAGGCAATGTCACAATGTGTTGTGTGATCTTATTCTCTTTCATAAGAAACTTATAAGTTTTTCAAACTTAAAACTTTAGGGGGAGTAATAAATGAAAGAGTTGTTCTCAGAAAATATTCAATAATCATAATCAAATTTTGAAATGTTGAATTGAAAGGATGATGCTTTATGTTCAAAGTATTTGTGTAAACTGAAAATGAATGTGTTTGAATATTACAATATGAATATACATAATCTTTGCAAATAAATGATTTTTAAGTTGAAAATTAGATGATATTTGATTTTATGTTGAGACTACAATGATGAGACAAAAGAAATTCAAAAAGAAATAAAAAAAAATTAGAAGTCATATATAGAAATAAATTTCATTAAATCAATATTCAATGTTCTCATAATTCTTTTGTTGTGTTTTGCAGATGGCAGAATTAGAATTTGAGCCAAAACACAATGTAGCTGCATTCTTAGATGACGAAAACAGAGAAGCTACAGGATATGAAGATATTATCAGATTCTTACTAAGAACAAAATATGTGTATGCCATGTGTGCAAGGCCCATGATAAATAGAAGAATGATTAAAAAATTCTGGAGAACTGCTCAAGTTGAAAGAGATGATCAAGGAAATAAAGTCTTAAGAGCCTTTATCACTTCAGAAAGAATGCTTGAAGTTTCTGAAGAAGCAATTAGACGAGCTTTAAGACTGGGAGATAATGATCCTGAAGATTTATCTCAATATACATTTAATGAGTGTAGAGAAGTTTTTCTACAGATGGGTCATCCTGATCATTTCCCTAAGAAACAATTTTTCAAAGCTCGTGTATTTAAGCATTGGAAGCTTTTATGCTATATCTTTCAACATTGCATGTCAAAAAGAAGTGCGGGTTGGGATTTATTCCCTGTTGAATGGATTCATTTTTAATCTGGAAAGAGGAGTAAGGCATAAGTATCTGATGTACCCAAGATTTCTTCAACATCTCATTAATGATGCAAATCCAGATTTGTATGCTGAAGAAGTTATTGGTGATAAGATTCAGCTAGAGCACATGTCAGAAAGTGTATACAAAAGACTGGCAATGATCACTGGTGCCCAAAACATTCCAGTTTTTTATTATGTGAGGAATGTATCAATGGATGAAGTTGATATTACTCAGCCACACTTCTATCTAACTGAAGAAGAACCATTAGATCCAAATGATCTGATTGAAGATGTAGATTTTGATGAAGAAAGTGATGATGATATGTGTGAAGTTTCATCAAGTGAAGAAAGTGATGATGATGATGATGTCAATAATGATATCACTGAAGTAAATCAAGAAGGACATGAAGAAGGGAATGTTAAAGATACTGAAAATGAGCCACAGGCTATGATTGAAGAAAATGTTGAGAAAGCTGTAACAGAAAGGAATTCCCAAAATCAAACATCTGATTCTGATTTTATTAATGATATTTCATTCAATCAAATATTTGAAATTGATACAAATGAAGGAGCGGAAGAAATCCCTGTTAGTATGTCACACAATGTGTCTATAAAAACAGAGGAAATAGTTGAAGTTGATGAGATTGAAAGTCCGAAAGAAGAAAATGTAAACAAAGAAAAAGAGATTGAAGAGTTGAAAGTTGAAAATGAAAGAATGAAAGAGATAATCAGTTCTTGTGAAAAAGAAATTCAAAAGCTCAAAAATGAAAATATAAAGTTGTCTTAAGAAAATGTGTTAAAAGATGAAAAGATTGTTAGTTTTGCCCAAGATAAAGAAGATGTGATAAAGAACTTTGAAGTTATGATTAAAGATTATGATAGTCTTGAGGAGAAATTCAAGAAGTTATGTGAAGAAAATGAAAATCTTAAAGCTAAATTGATAAAGGAAAGAGAAGCTCAGAAAACTATATCTTCAGTACATGTGATTAGTACTGAGGTGCATATTGAAGAAAATATTGAGCAAAGAAAAGGCAAATGGGAAGTAAATAAATTAGAAGATGTTGATCAAACTGAATCCTCGTCAAAATTTCAAAGAACTGAAGAATTGGTTGAAGAGCAAAATGTTCAAGAACCAATTGATGCTTTAGATGATATTGAAGAAATATATAATGATGATTGGTATGATGAAGTTCTTGAGAATGAAGATATTGATGAAGCTGAATTTGTGTCACATTTCTCTTCATAAGAACATATACAAGAACAAGATGAAGTACCCAAGATTTTGAAGTAAAATATAACTATCTTGTGAACATGAAATACAATCGAGTGTATTTGGATGGACTGACTGTTTCTCAAATTAATGATGAATACGAGAAATGCATCTATGCTGAGTCAGTTTCTTCAATGGATCCAAATGAGATAGTGGTTGAGCATGGTGAATGGATAAGAACAAAGGAGGTTATAAATGTAGAAGAACTGCCTAGTTCTGAGCTGCACCATCCTGATCCTGATGATATGAGTATTCCCGCTCTTAGATCATGGTTGCAAGCTAGAAATTACCCTTGGAGGAAGCTGAAGAGATTACAATCTGTATCTCTGAGAAAGCTTGTAAGAAGCTTTCAAGAAACTGAGAAACAAATGAAGAAAATGATAGTGCTTGATACAGATAACCCTCAGTATCTTGAGATAACAAAAAGAACAAGAATGTTAAAACCTCAGGAAATAAAACAAATGTCAAGATTTGATGATGCTCATGCTCATAGAAAAGAATTAATGGAAATGTTTGCTGATCCAGAAAGACAGACTTATAAAGCATCAACTGATCAAAGGCATATTCTCGATAGTTCAAGAACAATCGGAGATTTGGTAAGAAATATATTGCAAAAAGGACAATCAGTTGCTGAACTATTGAATGCAATGATTGCTCCAAATTTTACAAACCAAGTAAAGATCATTGCATTGAAGTATGATTAAGTGTTTGATGCCTTCTTGATAAAGAGAGTAAATGTTGTATGTGATGTTTATTATTTTACTCCAGTATCATAAAACTTCCTGTGCAAGACTTAAAAGAGCTTAATAGATTACCTCTGATCAATCATACTGGTTCAAAGCGTGGGAAGATGTTTGTGGAATTATTAAGACGTGGATTGGATAGATCAAGTAATTTTCTTAACACAAGATGTGATCAAGAAGACAAGGAGTATTTTGTTACTTTGAAGAAAAACAAGAAACTTAAGGGAGTTCAATCAAAAGAAGAACATTTGTTGATAGAATTCTATGATAAATATTTTGAAAAAGTTACAACTCCTGGACTAAAAGTGATTGACGGTAATCAAAACTCAAAGCCAATTCTCAGATGGTTTTATAACACTGAGACATTTGAGTTGAAGTTAGTCTGAAATCTAGAAAGATGGGAAGAGAACATGATTAATTTCTTTGGAGTTTTTGAGCTAAGACTGTTACATCCAAGTTATATCTCATTTTTGTCAGTACAAAAATTTGAGAAAGTTTCTCCTGAAATGGCTAAGCAAGACAAGAAAGATTTCATTTCTATTATCATGTGATGAATGCTGCTATGGAAAGGATTTCTTTGAGAAAAGCACTTGCGTATGCCAACATTTTTAAGAAAGATATTAAAGATATTGAATTCATGATAATATCAAGTAAAAGGGTCTTAGAAGTGTACTCAAAGGAAAGTAACAAAACTATTGAGTTATATGCTAACATTGACATTTCATGTCTTTCAAAAGATACATTGGAAAGAATGGACAAGATGGAGATTAAAACAAATGAAGCTAAACCAGAACAAGGCATTCTTGCAAGTAAATTCAAGTCTACTATATCAAAATCTTTGAAAGAGTTAGATATGTACAAACAGAAGCCAATGTCAAAGTCAAAGAAGAACCAGCAGATTTCTTTGAATGATGAAGTCAAGGCTGAATATAGAATTGAAGATAGAGTTAGCAGTCAAGCATGAAGATTTTGAAGACTGAAGACCATGTCAATCTTAGGGGGAGTATTGTTAAGTGCTCTAAGAAAGATTAACATGTGGTCTTTATTTGTCTTTTGATATTTTGTAATAGTATAGGGACTATTTCTATAATTTGTTAGTTCCTTTACTTTTTGTGTTTTCAGTATAAATAGCTTAGATTTGCAGGTAGATAATAACGAATACACAAGATATTCGAAT
The DNA here is from genome assembly GCA_025506515.1 of Flaveria trinervia. NCBI lineage: Eukaryota > Viridiplantae > Streptophyta > Magnoliopsida > Asterales > Asteraceae > Flaveria > Flaveria trinervia. The sequence continues at coordinate 50,143,539 of CM046443.1, read as the reverse complement.
CTGCTTTTCATACTTGTAATTGTCTTAGCTTGATATGAATGAAAACTTGAATTTTATTGATATCTTGTTTTGATTTGATTACTTTGTGTGAATTTCATTGAATTGTGTTACAAATCATCACAGATATATTCATTTGATCCTATCAACACAACAACACAAAGAGGAGATTAACTAAAACTTAATCAAACAGTAAGACATGATTCACCATAATAAGATACTAAGAACACAAGTAGTGTAAGAGACAGAACACAAGTATATAGTTTTCAAGAATGCAGTATATTGCTTTCTCTATGTTCTATTACAAGTGTTTTAAAGCATAATAGAAAGATACAAGAACATGGGATACTTATACTACATCCTATAGCCGACTATACTTGGAAAGCCAGCTGGATACAATTGACTAGACACAAACAAAATTGGTTGTAGAGTCAAAAGGTAGATTGCCTTTTGACTAGTGACTATGACATGCCATAGCTCAGATCCTTATCTATAACAAAAAGGATAAAGTACATGAAGTAGAAAGTTACAGACTCAAGACCTCAATGTACAGTTACCAAAAGCATAGACCTTAACACCAACTCATGTAAGTTGGTGACCTTACAAAGGTGCAGCGAAAGTTGTCCAACTTTATGGAAAAGTACATCAGATAAAGCATGTGTTAAAAGTCTTTGGAAGAAATCTGTCTTCATGAGTTGAAGCTTGGGAAGACCTTGTCTCTGAGGCTTCAGAAGGCTTCATATTTGGCTTCGGAAGATATTGTTCTTGGCTTCAGAAGATTTCAAACTTAGAATATTTCTGTTGCATTTGTGAAACTTCCTAAGCATTCTTCTTCATAGCACTTGTGCAGCATGCAGGATAGACATTGGATGATTAGGTTGCATCAGCCTCTTCATTAATCTCTACAAAAGGTTATGGCCGCCCATCACTCTTTCTACACACAAAACAATTGGATTTTTGGAGAGACAAAGCGAAGAGGAGCAGAACTTCTTGAACTTTGAAGAACAAGAGCTAAAAAAGTCAAATTCACGGTAAGAATTCATGTGTTAAGATGTTCTTAACTGGTTACATCCTCGGTTGTGTGCTTATGTATGTTGTGTGTGCTCGGTTGTATGTTTTTAATGGATTTCTTAGTGAGAACTTGTAGCAATCGGGGTTTGAAGGATGTCTTACCTGAAAAGGCTGCTAAGGTGAGTTCTAAAACCCCTTTTTGTTGGTTATAAACTGATTTGGGGCTGGAAATGCATTTACAAAACTTTTATAAAAATAGGTTTTTCACCCATATGTTTGTTTGTGTATGTGTTTCCGGGTGGAATTTTATTTGGGTATGTTTATGATTATGTTGATGTTATGATTGTGTTCCTATGGCTTAGAATGTAAGATTTTAGCTTAGAACATGTTAGATGATGACTGGGACTGAATTTAATTGTTTAAGTGTCAATTAGATTGCTCATGCGCCTAAATATTGCCCATGCCCCTGGAAGTTCCCCATGCGCCTGCATAGTACCCATATGCCAAAATAGGGCTCATGCGCCTAAGTTTTAGAATTTGCCTAGGTGTTCCTAATGCGGACGAATAAGTTAATGCGGATGAATAAGTAAATGCGGATGAACAAGTTAATGCGGATGAACAAGTTAATGCGGATGAACAAGTTAATGTAGATGAATAAGTTAATGCTGATGAACAAGTTAATACGAATGAATAAGTTAATGCGGATGAACAAGTTAATGCTGATGAACTAGTTAATGCGAATGAATAAGTTAATGTGGATGAACAAATTAATGTGGATGAATAAGTTAATGCAGATGGGTAAAGGAAATATGTATGTGTAAAGGAAATGTAGATGAGTAAAGGAAATGTGGATGTGCAAAGGAAATGCAAATGAGTAAAGGAAATGCGTATGAGTAAACGAAATGCGGATGAACAAAAAGAAATGCACATGAAGACTTAGAATATGATTTCACTTTTTAGGGAAAAAGTGTTAAGTAGGCTTTGACTTGGGAGGTTCTCGGGGGCTATGTAAGTGACTTCTTAAGGTCATAGGTTATGTGATGGGCATGAATGATGATGTGTGATTGATGATGTGTGATTGATGATGTGCGATTGATGATGTTATGTTTTTGTATGATACGATCTGTTATGTTCCTTGTTACGTATGATGATGTGACTTTACGTGGTGTGATATTGTTAATGAACGTAAAGTATTACCTTAACGAAGTAAAAGATTTAAGAAAATGAAAGTGGAACATAATGAATGAAAATCCTTGCTAGCATATGAAGGGAGGTTCATAACTCATTGAGAGTAGATATCCTATGTGTGTCTATAGCATCCGATTTTGGCTAACTCATAAGGTTCCATACACACAGTAAGAGTTTAGTCTTGGTGATGCTCCAATATGTGCGATTTCCTGATTACTGTGTGTATATATATATTTACAGCGTGTGATTTTGGCTGACCTATAAGAGTTCACACACACAGGGGGAGTTTGTCCGAGTGAGCACTCCATACGTGTGTTATGTGCGATACGTTCGATATGTGTGATATGTGTGATATGTGCCGTACGTGCGATAAGTGCGATAAGTGCGATATATGCGATATGTGCGATACATGCGATATGTGCGATAGGTGCGATATGTATGATGTGTGCCATACATGCGATATGTGCGATACGTGCGATATTTGCAATATGTGCGATATGTGTGACATCTGAGATATGTGTGAATGTAGTAACAAACAATGATGAGGATAATAATTATTACCTTGATGTATGTACGATGAGTGATCACATCCGATAGTAATGAAAATGTTTTATGAATGGAAGCTAATGCAATGCCTTTATATAACTAAACTCACATAGCAATGTGTTAAATGTCTTTGGAAGAAATCTGTCTTCATGAGTTGAAGCATTGGATGACTTTATCTCTGAGGCTTCGGAAGACTTCATATTTGGCTTCGGAAGATATTGGTTTTGGCTACGGATGATTTCACACTAAGAATATTTCTGTTGCATGTATGAAACTTCAAAAGTATTCTTCTTCATAGTACTTATGCAACATGCAGGATAGACATTGGATTAGGTTGCATCAGCCTCTTCATTAATCTCTACAAAAAGTGATGCCTGCCCATCACTCTTTCTACACACATAACAATCGGATTTCTCGAGAGAGAAAGTTGAAGAGGAAAAATTCATGAACTTTGAAGAACAAGAGCTTAATAGATCGAATTCACGGTAAGAATTCATGTGTTTAAGATATTTCTTAACTGGTTACATCCTCGGTTGTGTGCTTATGTATGTTGTGTGTGTTTGGTTGTGTGTTTTTAGTGGATTTCTAGGTGAGAGCATGTAGCAATTAGGCTTTGAAGGATTCCTTACCCGAAGAGGCTGCTAAGGTGAGTTCTAGAACCCCCTTTTTATTGGTTATAACTGATTTGGGGCTAGAAATGCATGTACAAAACTTTTATAAAAATGGGTTTTTCACCCATATGTTTTGTGTGTATGTGTTTGCGGGTGGGATTTGATTTGGGTATGTTTATGATTATGATGATGTTATGATTGTCTTTCTATGGCTTAGAATGTAAGATTTTAGCTTCGATAATTTTTATTGATGATTAGGGACTGAATTTAGTTGTTTAAGTGTGAATTAGATTGCTCATGCGCCTAAATAGTGCCCATACGCCTAGAAGTTCCCCATGCGCCTAGGTGTTCCCCATGCCCCTACATAGTACCCATACGCCCAAATAGGGCTCATGCGCTTACGTCTTAAAATTTGCCTAAGTTCTCCTAATGCTGATGAATATTTAATGCGGATGAATAAGTTAATGCGGATGAACAGTTTAATGCGGATGAATTAGTTAATGCGGATGAACACGTTAATGCGGATGAATAAGTTAATGCGGATGAAAAAGTTAATGCGGATGAATAAGTTAATGCGGATGAACAAGTTAATGTAGATGAATAAGTTAATGCTGATGTACAAGTTAATGCGGATGAATAAGTTAATTTGATGAACAAGTTAATGTTGATGAACTAGTTAATGCGAATGAATAAGTTAATGTGGATGAACAAGTTAATGCGGATGAATAAGTTAATGCACATGAGTAAAGGAAATGCGAACCAGTAAAGGAAATGCGGATGAGTAAAGGAAAATAGGATGAGTAATGAAATGCACATGAGTAAAGGAAATGCGGATGAGTAAAAGAAAAGCGGATGAATAAAAAAATGCGGATGAACAAAAAGAAATGATGATGTGTTAAGTAGGCTTTGACTTGGGAGGTTCTCGGGGGCTATGTAAGTTGACTTTTTGAGGTCATAGGTTATGTGATGGGCATGAATGATGATGTGTGATTGATGATGTTATGTTTATGTATGATACGAACTGTTATGTTCCTTATTACCTATGATGATTTGACTTTACGTGGTGTGATATTGTTAATGAACGTAAAGTATTATCATAGCGAAGTGAAAGATTTAAGATAATGAAAGTGGAACATAATGAATGAAAAGCCTTGCAAGCATATGAACGGAGGTTCGCAACTCATTGAGAGTTGTTACCCTATGTGTGTCTACAGCGTGCCGATTTTGGCTAACTCATAAGGTCCATACACCAGTTAGAGTTCAGTCTTGGTGACTGCTCCAATATGTGTGCTTTCCTAATTACTGTGTGTATATATATATTTACAGCGTGCGATTTTGGCTAACCCATAAGAGTTCACACACAGGGGGAGTTTGTTCTAGTGACCACTCCACAAGTGCGATATGTGCGATATGTGCGATACGTGTGATATGTGTGATATTTGCGATATATGCGATATGTGTGATACGTGTGATATGTGCGATAGGTGCGATATGTACGATATGTGCCATATGTGCGATATGTGTGATATGTGTGATACGTGCGATATGTGCGACATGTGCGAGATGTGAAAATGTACTAATAAACGATGATGAAGATAATAATTATTACATTGACGTATGTACGATGAGTAATGAAAATGATCACGTGGGATATGTGCGACATGTGCGATATGTGTGATATGTGTGAGACGTGTGATATGTGCGACATGTGCGAGATGTGCAAATGATCACGTCCGATAGTAATGAAAATGTTTTAATGAATGGAAGGTAATGCAATGTCTTTAAAACACTAGAACTCACTCAGCAATACTGACCTTTTATGCATTTTCCGGTTAGCAGGTGAGCATTACTGAGGATGGCACGAGGCAACTACTTGGCATTTTTGGATGGCATCTATTTGATAGAAATATGATGTTTTTGTGATGTATTGCAAATAATGATATTTTGTAACCACTCAACAATGTGTTATTTTGAAAAAGTGATTATAATGAAATGGATGTTTAAATGTTTCCACTGCAATAATTAATTTATGTTAATGAAAATATATATTTTTATGTGCGATGATTGACGAGCTGTGAGCGTCCGGGAACAGGGCCTTACAGTAATATTCCTTCATTTCTTCCTGTGAGGTTTGTTAAACGAGGAACACTTGCCAAATCATCAAGCAATAAGAATCCTATAATCAAGTCGATACCATAGGAGATGTCAATCAAGATCCGTTGGAGAAAGATTTGTGCATACGAGACTGGATAAGCTGATATCTTGAATCAATTATAGAGGAGCGTGTTGGTTCCTCACAGATCAAGATATCTCCTGACATTTTAAAGTCTCAAAAGCTTCCAAAAGCTGAATCAAGAGCTATACAGATCTCTTCTCCAATTGCAAAACAACCCAGTCAATCAGTGAAAATCTCATTCCCTGTTCATGTAAGGCCCCGTTCCCGGAGTGCTTACAGCTTGGCAATCATTGCTCATAAAATGTATAACTACATTAACTTGAAATAAACGTTGCAGTGAAAATATTCAAAAATTGACATTTCATTTCATGATAAAAGCTTTTGCAAAATAATGCAACATTCGTTATACAATTTCATTAGTTCGCATTACAATGCAAAAACATTAAACAACAAAATGCCATGCAAAAGAGCTGAGTAGCTGCCCCGTGCCATCCTCAGCAATGCTCACCTATCAACTGGAAAATGCATAAAAAGTCAATGTTGCTGAGTGAGTTCTAGTTTTACAATAAAACATACTTTTACTTTAATTAATCCATTCATTATGTTTGCATGTTGATCACACATCATACGTAACATAGATAATATCATTCTTATCTTCATCATTCGTTTGTTCATTTCGTACATTCGTCATCACATCTTTACTTTCATTCGGACGTATGTCATGTGCTTCACCCCACCGTCATGCACCAAGCCAGTACTGGGCCAGAGGTCTTTCATAGACCCCGAACATTGTGCACGAAGCTGACTCCAGTTACCTATGATGAGCGGCAAGGGTCCCACACATATGGTCCATCACAGGGATTGGACCCCAGTGTGCATCCTTCTGGGGTAATTAACCTGCACACAGTTGTGCTACCTCCTTCATTGGGTGTGAACCTCCATACATATTCTTAATCACACAGATCAAGCCCCAGTGTGCATCCTTTTGGGGTAGCTAACCCACATACGGTTGAGCTAACACCCTTCATTGGGTGTGAACCTTCATACGTTTGCTTGCAAGCCTTTCACACTTTCATTCGTTCATTAATACATGTATTCATCATTTCATTCCTCATTTCATTATCTTCCACTTTACGTTACATAATACTTTTCATTTCGTTCATTAACATTCAACGTATAACCAAGGGAAAATAATCATACACAATAAGGAACATAAACAGTCAACATCATCATGCAGGGCATCATACATACATCACATACAACATACATACCATCATGCATAAGCATCATACACATCATACCAAAGCATCAAACATACATCATAACATGGCATCATAACATCTATGACCTAAAAAGTCAGCTTGCAAGAACCCCCGGGAACATCCCAAGTCAAAGCCTACATTCATCTTTTTCCCCAAAAAGTCGGAAAACATTCTAAGTGTTCTTCCGCATTTGTGTTTTGTTCATCCACATTTGCTATAGTTCATCCACATTTGTTCATTCGCATTGAGTTTACTCATCCTCATTTCCCATATTTAGTCAATGTTCATCCGCATTTCATCGAATACTCATCCGCATTGACTTTACTCATCTGCATTTCCCATACTTAGTCAATGTCCATCCACATTTCATCTAGTACTCATCCGCATTGACTTTCCATCTCTCATCCGCATTGACTTATTTAATTGTTAATGTTCATCCGCATTCACTGCTCATCCGCATTGACTTCCATTACACAGCCGTATTTCTTGTACATACTTAAGCAGATTCTAAAACTTAACATATGAGCCTAAAACATCGGATTTCAGTTCCCAATCACCATCCCTCATGTTCTAAGCTTAAGTCATACCTTCTAAGCCTTAGTAACACCATCATACATAAGCATGAACATAGCCACACATCACATCATAACATCAACATACACACATTCAATCATACGTGTTCGAAACCCAGATTAATGAAAACATACATTCATGCATTTCCAGCCCCAAAACAGTTAAAAATTAGTAAAAGAGGGGTTCCAGAACTCACCTTTGTAGCTCTTAAGTATGGCTTCTTCCAAACTCGTTCGCAATTGAGTTCAACCGCCTAGAAACCCACTAAAAACATACCCAAACACATACAAACACACATAAGCATAAACCCGAGGATAAGACCTGTCAAGAACATCATGAACATGTGATTTCTTACCTTGAATTCGAGTTCTTCTTGTTCTTCCTTCAAAAACCAAGAGTTCTCTCTGCACTTGCTACTTTCTCTCTCTAAAATCCGAAGATTCGTGATGTGTGTGACATATGAGCGGCCATACCACATTTATCACCAACTTTTAAACTTTTTGTCCTTTTTGTCTCTTTTAACCCCTAGACTTGGGTTTTATTTCTTTTTCTTCTTTTTACTTCACTTTATACTTTCTTTCTTTGTTAATAAAAAAATAACCGGGCGTTACAAGTCCACCCCCCTTAAATAGGTTTCGTCCCCGAAACCTGTTATTCCTCAAAGAATTATGGGTAATGCTGTCTCATCTCTTCTTCTTTTTCCCTCGTATACTTGGATCCCTTCCTATGCTTCCACTGTACACGCACAGCCTTTTCTCTTTTCCATCAATGATTGCCACTGGTTGCTCCATATAATTAAGCCATTCATCTACTTTGATATCCTCTAGTGGAACAATCATATCCTTATCCGCTAAACACTTTCTTTCACGAGATACATGGAATGTCGGGTGAATTGCACTTAGCTCATCTGGTAACTCCTATCTATAGGCCACTCTCCTACTTGAGCACTGATTCGAAAAGGCCCTATGTACCATGGGCTCAAGTTGCCCTGCTTTTTAAATCAGATGATACCTTTCCAAGGTGAGACCACCAACATAATCTGGTCACCCACCTTAAACTCAATCGGTCTACATACGACTTCTGTCTATCTTTGCCTGCCTTCATAAAAGCCTTGATGCTTTCAAGCTTCTCAGTCGTAGCCTCGATCACCTCGATGCTCCCTAACTCTTTCTGACCAATATCACCCCAACAGATGGGTGTTTTGCATCTCTTACCACATAGCATCTCATAAGGAGGCATACCAATACTGGCATGATAACTGTTGTTATAGGAGAACTCAGCTAACGATAAGTGGTCATCCCAACTGCCTCCAAAATCGATAACACATGCACGAAGCATATACTCCAAGGTCTGATGGTCCTTTCTGACTAACCATCTGTCTGAGGATGATAAGTCGTGCTAATGTGCAACCTCGTCCCCATAGCTTCGTTGAATTTCCTCCAAAATTTTGATGTAAATCGGGTGTCACGATCAAACACAATAGACGCCGATACACTATGATGAGTTACAATCTCCTTAATGAAAAGATCCGCCAACCTCTTGGATGAATGTGTCTCGCGAATCGATAGAAAGTGAGCACTCTTTGTCAGACGACCAACAACCACCCATATAGTATCATACCCTTTCAGGGTACACGGCAGCTTTGTAATGAAATCCATGGTGATGTGCTCCCACTTCCATTCCGGTATATCCAAATGTTGTATCTTCCCATACGGATTTTGGTGCTCGGCCTTCACTTGTAAACAAGTAAGGAATTTACTCACATGTTCCACCACATCACGTTTCATACCCAACCACCAATGGTCTTTCTTCATGTCTTGGTACATCTTTGTAGCACTAGGATGAATATAGTATCGAGTCTTATCAGCTTCATCCAAAATATTCCTATGTAAATACCGAAACGACGAACCCATATTCATCCAAATCGAGTTCTAACACCAAGCGTGTTTTCACCCAATTCCGCAACCAGACCACTTATTCTTTTAGAATTAAGATGATCTTCTTTCAATGCTTCATCTTGAAACTCTTTGACTTGCTTCATCACATTAGTGGTCATGATCAACTGATAAGCTTTCACCCGAATCGGTTCGGGACTCACTTTTCTGCTAAGGGTGTCCGCCACCAAGATGGCTTTGCCCGGATGGCAATGGATCTCGTAATCATAATCTTTTATGAGCTCCAACCATCGTCTATATCTCATGTTCAGGTCCTTCTACTCAAAGAAGTACTTAAGCTCTTGTGGTCAGTGAATATGGTGGAGTTCATCGCGTAAAGATAGTGGCTTCAAATCTTTAGCGCAAAGACCACGACTGCTAGCTCCAAGTCATGAGTTGGATAATTTATCACATGAACCTTCAACTGTCGGGATGCATAGGCTATAACCTTCCCTCTCTGCATTAACACACACCCCAGCCCCAAGTAGGAAGCATTAGAATAAACCACTAAATCCCCACTTCCATCGGGTAATGATAGAATAGGAGCTTGTGTCAATCTCACCTTCAATTCTTCGAACGCCCTTCTCTTGAGCTTGACCCCATACAAACTTCATATCTTTCTGGGTCAACTTAGTTAGTGGAGAATCGATCTAAGAAAATTCTTGGATGAATCTTCTGTAGTAGCCCGCCAAACCCAAGAAACTACGAATTTTGGATAGCGTCTTTGGAGACTTCCATTTCATCAACGCCTCTACCTTTGCCAAATCCACCATGATCCCATCGGGATTCACCACGTGACCCAAGAACTGAACCTCACACAACCAGAACGCACACTTGGAGAACATAGCGTACAACTTCTCCTTTCTCAACGTCTCTAGAACCTCCTGAATATGACCAGCATGCTCTATCTCGCTCTTCGAATAAATCAGGATATCATCAATAAACACAATCACTTATTTATCCAACATCGGCCAACACACTCGATTCATCAGATCCATAAAAGCAGCTGGCGCATTGGTCAAACCAAAAGACATGACAAGAAACTCATAATGACCATAACGCGTGCGAAAAGATGTTTTAGGAATATCCTGCTCCTTCACCTTTAGCTGATGGTAGCCAGATTGAAGAACTATCCTTCAGAACCAACTGGCACCTTGATGCTGATCAAACAAATCATCAGTCCTCGGTAACGGGTACCGGTTCTTTATTGTCAACTTATTCAGCTCACGGTAGTTTATACACATCCTCATATTACCGTCTTTCTTCTATACGAATAAGACCGGAGCACCCCAAGGAGAGATACTCGGTCTACTAAACCCCTTATCAAGCAGCTCTTGCAACTACTCCATGAACTCTTTCATCTCAGTCGGAGCCAGCCAATACAGTGCCTTGACAACAGGTTGGACACCTGGTATCAAATCAATCTGGAACTCAATCTCATGGTTAGGTGGCACTCCAGGTAAGTCTTCTAGGAACACATCTGGAAAGTCACACACAACCGGTACATCAGACAGTTGTGGTGCTAGCGTATTCACATTCTTTACAAAGGCCAAGTAGGCATTACATCCACGCCTCATGCACTTTCCCGCCACCGCCATTAAGATTAATTTCGGGATCGTCGTGACCTTATCACCATAAACCGTTACCGAACTCCCGTCAGGCGCTGTCAATGGATTCATCTTCTTGCGACAAACAATGTTTGCCTCGTAGTCAGCCAACCAATCCATCCCAAGAACCATATCAAAACCACCTAAGGTCATCACGAATGGTATAACGGGAAACTTATGACCTTCTAATTCCACATCACATCCTTCTATCACCTCAGAAATCCTGGTAGACTTACATATGGTAGTTTCTACATCAAAGGGCCTATCTATATTCTTACTATTAATAGGCAGTATAGTATAGAAAGCAGCAGGAATGAAACTTTTACCAGCACCAAAATCAAATAACACGAAGGCTAAAGTTTGGTTTACTAGAAACGTACTGGAAATAACATCAGGGTCCGTCCTAGCCTCCTCCTGTGTCATTGTGAACGCCCAGGCGCTCGCCCTTCATCCTTCTCCCCTAGTCGTCTTCTTCCTTGCACCAGAACATTCAGCCCTCGGCTTCTTGCAATTTCGGCTCATGTGGCCCTCCCCGCCACAATTAAATACTTCCCAGTCTTACACTCCTTCGCCATGCGGATAGGTTTCCCACATTTGAAGCACATATTATATCCCAATCTACATTCGCCGGTGTGCTCCTTCCCACATTTGCCACACCTCCTCGACCCTGCACCTGATGTGACCATACGTCGATCATCTACCGTGCCTTCTTGTTACTTGTTGAGGCACCACCCCGATTGACCCTTTTCGCATTCCAATTCCGATCAACATCACCCTTCTTGCTTGCCTCAGCCACCACCACCTCTTGCTCATCATAGAGTCTTCCTACCAAAACAACTGCCGACCTAAACGTGCTTGGTCGGGCAGCGATCATGTGCCTGCAAATATCTGCTGGCAAGCCCTTAATGTACCTCTTAATCGTCCACAACAGAGGCGTCACCTCATCCGACACCAGCCGTGCCATCTCGTTGAACTTGATGGTGTACTGCTGATGCGTCATGGTTCCCGCCTCCAACTACAGGAACTCTCTCTCAACTTTGTCCATTCTCTACGAGGGCAAAACTCTTCAATCACCAACTTCTTCAATTCGAACCAACTCATCCTCCTAATTGCCCGACTACCCTCGGCCTGGACTTTATTATCCTACTAGCACAGAGCCGAGGCAACAAACGAGTGGGCAGCAAACGTTACTTTCTGATCCTCCCAGCACTCACTGATATTTAGAACAACTTCCATTTCTCTCACTCACCGGTGAGCAGCAGCAGCACTGCCATTACCACCAAAAGTAGGGGGCTTGCACTTTTGAAAGGCCCCGTAGTTACAGCCTCGTGCCACCTCCGGCGTAGGCTCTTCTTCTTGCTCTTCTTCTTCGTTCATTCGTTACATTCATCATTACATATTTAGTTTCATTCGGACCAATGCCATGTGCTTCACCTATCGTCATGCATAAAGCCGGTACTGGGCCTGAGGTCTTTCATAGACCCCGAACATTATGCACGAAGCTGGCTCTAGTTACCTTGGGTGTGCGGCAAGGGTCTTATTCATATGATCCATCACAAGGATTGGACTCCAGTATGCAACCTTCTGGGGTAATTAACACGCACATAGTTGAGCTAACACCCATCATTGGGTGTGAACCTCCATACAAATGCTTAATCGCACGGATCAAGCCGTAGTGTACATCCTTCTGGGGTAGCTAACCCACACACGGTTAAGCTAAGAACCTTCATTGGGTGTGAACCTCCGTACGTTTGCTTGCAAGCCTTTCATACTTTCATTTGTTCATTAATGTACGCATTCATCATTTCATTCCTCTTTTCAATATCTTCCACTTTACGTTACATAATACTTTTCATTTTGATCATTAACATTCAACGTAAAGCCAGGGAAAATAATCATAAACAATAAGGAACATAAACAGTCAACATCATCATGTAGGGCATCATACATACATCACATACATCATACATACCATCATGCATAAGCATCATACACATCATGCCAACGGATCAAACATATGTAGATACATGTGTACCTAGTTTAGGAACTCAAATGTAAAATGTCTTTCATGGCTTACGTAAATGTAACACATGGGTATGAATGAAATGTAATGTGTTGGTGATGCTTATAATTTTTAATATTTCATTGATTATTGTGTGATAATGCATATTGAACTAACTATATAGGTTTGTTGTTATTTATATAGTTCTTAGTCAATAATGATTGAGAAACGTGCTTAAACTTAATCGTGTGAAGTTCTCATGCGAATGGACCATGCTAATGGACCATATGCATGAATACTTCATGCTAATGAACCAGTCGCATGACTGAACCAGGAGACTAGATCAGTCGCATGATTGTGGCATGAGATTGACTCTATCGCATGACTGGACCTTCAGTCGTGAGAATGGATCAACCGCATGCTTCAATCGCACGACTGAACCATGCAAATGGTTCTGTCGCACAAATGGAAAACCCTAACCTATAAATACCACTTAATTCGTGGAAAAACAAATCAATTCGAATACGTATGCACTAAATTGTACCCTAGCCATCGAAAGACCTAAGAAGACATGTTCCAAGTTCATTGATGGTAATAAATCTTCTTACAATCATTCTTAACATTTAGATTCATTCTTACATCGATTATACTTGTGTTCTCATTGATTGGATCGCAAATCAAATAGGATTCCGCACTATTTGGTTTCGTATACACGTAAATCACTTAGTACTCCGTACCTAACGGTCCTAATAAGTGGTAAGAGATCTTTGGCTCTTGATTTGCGTGTGATTCAATCGATTTTGATATCAAAATTGCATTTTTCACTCAAAAAAACTTAATCTTTTTTGTGTCAAACAGTGTTTTCAACATCTCATGGTCAAAAAGTTAACGTTTTTCGGCATACGGGAATTAGGGTTGGTGAGAAATTCGTGTTTTTGCGTCAAAGTGTTCAAAACCTTCGTTTTTGCAAAAATAGCAGCCTTCAGTCGCACGATTGACTCAATCACACAACTAAGTCCATTCGCACCTCTCATATGCACGATTGGCTCAGTCGTTCATCCATTCATACGACTGAAGATCTTTATCCGCATTGTTCATCCGCACGTGTCCAATCACCGGATTGAACCATCCGCATTTGTTCAGTCGCATGATTGAACCATCTGCATTTTTTAATTGCATGAATAGCCCAATTGCATTCTTTCATTTGCACAAGTAGAACAGTTTCGTTTTAAAATCCAAAGTAAATAAAATGGTAGATGAGTATTCAGCGTTCACTGCATGTAGGGATTCACGGATCCAGAATCTATTGCTTCTGGAAATGAAGTGGGGATCACAATAAGCCTCCTAAGCTCATAACATTAGATGATTACCCACAATGGAAGCAAAAGTTCGAGATATACCAAAATGGAGTATATCCTAATCTGTGGGAATCAGTTGAGACAGGTATAGCATGCCGGTTGGTGCAGATGGAGTTAAACTTACCTTAGGCGGCATGACTGATGGCCAAAAGGTAAAGTACAATGAAGAGAAGAAGGTGTATGCTTTGTTAACTCAGTCAATTCCTAATGATATATTACATCAGTTTTGTGAGAACAAGCAAGCATAGAAGCTATGGGATGCTTCTATAAAGCGGTATGACGGGAATGCATCGTTAAAAGCTCTAAAGGCTAAGGCTTTGAAAAAGGAGTTCGATAACTTCTCGTCAATGGGTAAGGAAGGCTTGGATGATGTTATAGACCGCTTCTACCACTTAATGAGTGAGCTGCACACACATGGGGTTGTTAAGTCCATTGAAGACAACGTGTCGAATTTCACCGGTGGATTGCCAGAAAAGTGGGTTTCATTTGTGTCAAACCTCAGACAGAATGATATGCTGGCGAAGTTGGATATCAATAATTTGATTCTGAAGCTACGAGAGGAAGAGTTGAGGATGAAGTACAGGTCTCTAAAATCATTATATGATCAAAACTCGTCCCTTTACAATTCAAGTCCTTAAGCAAAAACGACTAGAGCACCGCTTCAAATGACATTCGTGTCGAATTCAGCCGCTCCTTCTCAAGCCACTACTTTAGTATCTGACACGTCAGGGTCGTCTTGCACCCAATATATAGCCCCTGAATCCAATACTACAAATTTGAAGACCGAGAATCTTGGTAAGGTGATTGTAGAGTAGCAAAGGAGCATATGGATCTCTTAGCAGCTGTCATATACTCCTATGACGGACTAGTTACAGGGAAGATTGGAAACTTCCATCTGGCAGACGAAGACTACGAGCAAGTAGACAAGACTGAGCTAGAAAGAATGGATATCATGTGTGCATTGGCAAGTGTTTTTCGGAGGACAAAGAAGTTTGTTAAGAAGATAGGACAGAATCTAATTGCCACAAAGGGTACAACCTTTGGTTTTGACAAAACCAAAATTACCTATGTTAATTATGGAGAAAAGCAGCACTACAAACGTGAATGTGTTAAGCCCAAGAAGACAGGTAATGGTAATCCATTCTTATCATTCAATCGTCAAGATAAAGCAACAAGTAATCCTACATCGCCAAGCAAGGATCCTAAGGCCTTGACTGCATAAGATGGCGAAGGGCAAGATTGGACCTTTCGATTTGTATCTCCAGGAGAATCCAATATTGCTTGTGTTGAGGGTTTGGATAACGACTGTGCAAGCAAAGGTGATATAGCAATTGAACTTGCGATGTCAAATAATGAAGAAACTGCAATTGTGGTCGATCACCTGAGTGAAGAGGGTTCAAGCACAAAATGTTTAGAATCACCAGCACCAGAAAAGTCAGACTCTGCTATGATGTCTCATCCAATTGAATCTTCTCAGGTATGTTCCATAGACCAATTGTTTGATAGTCATGCTTGAATTGAATGTAATAAATTAGAGAAAGCATAGACTTAAAATTTGCTAGGTTATTGGACCATAATGATAGCTTAGTAAATGATTTCAACTGTGCACATAAGCCAACATGATTTTAAAACAAAATGAGCACAGTTATAAAGAGAAAATAGAACGTTGAATAAACAACTAAGGGAAACCAACGTTGTGGCTTTTAACCAAGAAAATGACATTAAGTTCTATTTAAACTCCCCACAAGAAACTAAGAAACAAAAAGTAGTTTTGGAAGTCGAAGTAAACTCGTTAAAACAAAAAGTGCATTGTTGGACTAGTTCTTCCACATAGTCCAGCACTTAGTGAGAGAACGCAACAACAGGGAGGGTTTCGGTTACAAAGTGGTTCCACCACCACATGAGACCTTGTTGAATGCTAAATGCAAACCAATAAATAATAACCCAATCAAGGATCATGTGGTGTCCACTCCTCTTGTAAGTGATCCAGATTCCACAAGTAATTCCATTGAATCTGTCACTAAACAAAAGGAGACCACTTTAAAGTCTAAAGGTAAAATGCCTATCATTAATCTGGATGAACAATTTGAGAAGGTTATGGTAAAGTCTGGTTCAAATACGTCTAATTCTGAACCCAAAAAGACCAAACAATTAACCAAACACGTGCATCATGTCCAAGTCTAGATAAACAAAAGAGTAAAGATGTTAAAAAGGTTCAAACAATTAATTTTCTAAAACAAGATAAAACATCTAAACAAGAAGTGTCAAAGCACAAAAAATTAAAGTCACACGAGTGTCACACACTTCCCCATGGAAACAGGTATACCAACATGTAGAGAGTAGATCATGCTACAACTGTGGAATGTATGGACACATCGCGTCTAACTGTCCTTACTATCAACACCAAGGAAGAAAGTTGAACTTCATGATCCTAAATCCAGTTATTCTGAAAGGAGTTCTATGACTCCACCTAGAAGAATTAGTGAACATAAAGTTCAAACCATAAGCCAATCATCTGTTTATCACAAACAGGCCTTACACAAAACTGGCTTATGAAAAGAAAAATCTAGTTCATTGTCTGATAATGAGAACAAGAAGACGAATGTGTGATTCCTCTTGGTCACCCAAGCCGGTTAAAGCTTGGGTCCCTAACGTTAACCAATGATTTCCTTTGAATGTGCAGGGTGTTCGCTCTAGTGCTACCACAAATACCTAATCGTAGGTAGCGGTGCATCTAGGCACATGACTGGGAACCTGACCCTCATGTCCAAAGTCAAAAAATTTAAAGGAGGTCATGTTTCATTTGCTGGAAACAAAGGAGGTTACATCATTGCTCAAGGGGAAGTAGGAAACCAGAAAGTAAAGTTTGATAAGGTAAAATATGTTCAACAACTTCAAAATAATTTGCTTTCTGTATCCCAAATCTGTGTCAAAGGATTTAAGGTAGTATTCGACAACAAGAAGTGCTTTGTTCTCAAAAAGGACTATGTGATCCTGGAGGACCAAGTCTTAATGTCAGCTTCAAGATATAACGATCTTTATGTCTTGGATCTATCAAAGGCCTCCACAACGGATCATCAAGTTTAGTGCTTCCTATCAAAGGCTACAGAGAAGGATTCGATCTCCTGGCATAGGAGAATGGGACACATCAATCCTTGTAAGATGAACCACTTGATCCAGAATGATCTAGTGCGAGGAGTAAACGTCAAAAACTTCCAACCACCGGATTTTTGTGTCGCCTGCAAGAAAGGCAAACAGACTAAGAAGTCTCATAAATAAAAGAAAGTTCATTCCATAGAACTACCTCTTGTGCTTCTTCACATCGATGTGTTTGGTCCAGTCAGTACAAGGAGCATCGTCGGCGACTTATACTGTTATGTAGTTATAGATGACTACTCAAGATTCTCTTGGGTAATGTTTCTTAAATCCAAATTTGAAACATTTGAGTCATTCAAAGAGTTAGTAACTACCTTGGATTCTCTCTACAAGCTAAAGGTAGGAAAAGTACGCTCTGACAATGGTACCGAGTTCAAGAATCAGTGGATGGAGGCATTCTTCAAAGAAAAGGGGAATTGTGCACGAGTTCACTTCTGCCTACACTCCACAAATGAACGGGGTAGCTGAGAAAAAGAATTGCAGCTTACTAGAGATAGCACGAACAATGCTAGCAGACTCGAAACTGCCTATCCAAATTTGGAATGAGGCAGTTGCCAATGCGTGTTACACTTTAAGTCGAGTCCTGGTGGTAAAACGTCATGGTAAGACGTGTTACGAGTTACTTTAATGACGTAAACCAAATCTAGAGTACCTTGAACCATTTGGCGTACCTTGCAACCTTTTGAATAAAACTCAGGAAGGCATGTTGAGCGAGAAGGCTGAAGAAGGAATTTTCCTAGGATACAACATACCGAATAAGAGAGTTCACAACAACTCAACGGGTCAAGTAGAAGTGTGGTGTAATATGGATGTCCGAGATACACCACCCCCAGCTGGAAAAGGAGCCGCATTCTTTTTTGATTATGATAGATTTTTCAAGTCCTTCAACATCTCTCTCTCCACTTCTGAAGATGAGTTAGTAACCAAGATGATGTATAATGTCTTAAACACACCGCCCCTAGACTCAAAAACATCCGACTCACAAGGCCAGTCTTCTAGTAACTCAGGGGGAGCATTGGAGGTAAGTGACTCCTCTTCTAACCATGAAGAAGTTAAAATGTTGAGGTGGATCATGAGGAACATGTTCCATCTACTACAAGTACACACGCATGAGATTTTGATGCCTTTGACACTTCGAAACCCCATACTCCCACTGCCTCAGATACTGAACCTGTGGTTCACAATCTGGAAAATAAGGTAGTTGTACCCACCACTCCTAGATATCATCTAAATGTTTATCATCCTCTGGACAATGTCATAGGGGATGTACAATCGGGATTACAGATAAGAAATCAGCTATATTCAGCTGATTATGCCTCAGTAGTGGAAAAAGGCTACCTTCACGACGGTGCTTATCGATGTTTTGTGTCTTAATTTGAGCCAAAATATGTAAGTGATTCCATAAACGATGAGGCTTGGGTGAGTGCCATGCAAGAAAAACTTCTTCAATTCAAGAAGTGTGGAGTGTGGACTCTGGTGCATAGACCTAATGGTGCTAAGGTGATTGGAACTAAATGGGTTTTAAAATGCTAGAAGGATGACCAAGGGGTCATTATTAGAAACAAGGCTAGATTAGTAGTTCAAGGATTTTGACAAGTCAAGGGAATCTATTACAACCAAGTGTTTGCACCAGTGGCAAGAATGGAAGCCATCCGTATCTTCCTAGTCTATGCATCGTATATGAAGATTAAAGTCTATCAGCTTGATGTGAATAGTGCATTCATTCATGGTGAAATCCAAGAAACAGTTTACGTCAGTCAACCTGAGGGATTTGAGGATCTATATCATCGGGAGAAAGTTTACAAGATGGACAAGGCTCTATACGGGCCTCATCAAGCCCCTAGAGCATGGTATGAGAAACTCTCGACTCATCTTGTGAAACATGCATTTCGAAGTGGAGTGATTGATTGTATGTTGTTTGTCAAAGAAAAGGATGGTGATCTACTACTTGTACAAATCTATGTTGATGACATAATCTTCGGGTCCAAAAACGAACAATTGTGTAAAAAATTTGAAGCAATAATGAAGGCAGAATTTGAGATGAGTGCCATGGGAGAAACAAAATTCTTTCTTGAGTTACAGGTGTATCAGACACCACAGGGGATATTTCTACATGAGACCAAGTATGTAGGCGATATTCTTAGTCGGTTTGATATGAAGAATGCTTCCGCAGCTAGGACTCCACTTGCTACAAACCATGATATAGCACCCGACGAGAATGGTGATCTGGTGGATGCTACCATGTACCGAGGAATGATTGGATCTCTCATGTGTCTCACAGCCTCACCACCTGACATCATGTACGCAACGTGTCTCTGCTCAAGATATCAGACGAAACCGAAAGTCAACCATCTCATAGGAATCAAAAGGATATTTTGTTATCTGAAGGGTACACCAACACTTGGGTTGTGGTATCCTCATGATGATGACTTTGAACTTATAGCGTATAGTGACTCGGATTACGTCAGATGCAAAATGAACTATAAGTCAACCTCAGCAGGTTGTCAATTCTTTGGGAGAAGATTAGTCACGTGGCAGTGTAAGAAGTAGACATCAGTTGCACTGTCAACTTGTGAAGCTGAATATGTTGTTGCGGCAAGCTGCTATTCTCATAACAACTGGATTAACAGCAAATGAGGGATTTTGTTTTGAAATTCTCTAACACTACTATATTTGTTGATAATTCTGCTGCTATAGTCGTAAGAAAAAAATCTGGTCCAACATTCTTAGACCAAACACATCGGCATTAAATATCACTTTATACGTGAATGTTTTGAAAAGCATTTGATGGATGTTGTTAAAATAAATACGGATTTTGAACGCGCTGATCTCTACACAAAAGCCTTTGATAAACCACGTTTTCTATATCTGTTAGAGGTCAACGATGTTAAAAAGAAAAGTGATGTGATTACTAACGATGATGGTACTTAGTCCGACAAGTAGATTTCATTTTTACTTTTATCTTATATTATATTATATTATTTTATTTTATTTTATTTTATTTTTTCACCTATTAATATTCTAAATGCAAAACTTTTTCGGTTTTAGAATTTTAGGGGGAGAATAGGTTAAGGTAGTATTAAATTTAGTTGTTTTAATTTCAGTACATAAGAAAACGAGGGAGGAGGATAGTCTAGCTAAAAGTAATGAGATCATATCTGTGATACTGATTCAATAAATATGGAAAATAATAGTACATAGGAACAAATAGTTTGGGACTTTAAGAGAAGAAATGTTTAAAATGCAAAATTCAAAGTGTAAGTCTGAGAAGTCTAAGCAACAATAAAAGGAAAAATGATAGTAAAACTAGCTACTACTAAGGTAACACGGAGAAAGTAGACCTAAAGGTTGCTAGACCATTAGATGATGTGTCGGTAGATTCTACACAATAGATAAGTAGACCTCGTTGGTAATTTGAAGTTCAAACTAAGCTGTTCAACAAGCTGTGGGTTATCATCTTATCACTGGTTAACACTATCAACAGTTCCAATAAGGGGTGATGAGCAATATAAATGCCACAAATGTGTGCGGATGACCATAAAATGGGTAAAGCACATGAAAAATACAAAAATCAATCAAGCTAATAACCTATGTTGTTGGTGCGATCTGTGCAAAAAGAATAAAATTGCTCAAACAAGAAGATAGGTTGTGTGCCTCTTTGTTGTGTGGTGGCACTGACCTGAGGATAAGCACAACCTAAATATTTTAGAATTCGTTGGTGTTTGCGACTCTCTGTTGTGCGATGGCACTGACTTGATGCTTAGCATCTCTATGAATAGGTTCTTCTTGAACACTACCCGTAGAAGACTTAAAAATCTCCCGAGGAACGTTGATTACCATATAAGCGTGGGCTCCACAAATGCTTGTTGAAATAATTAAATCTTAAATCATCACCAATCTGTGTTAAAAGTCTATGTATGTATTTATGAGGACAAGTATACTGACAATCATCGTGGCTGCAACTCTTGAAAGTTAACACCACTGTGTGCATCTTGTGGCACTAGTATGATTTCCAAGACTTGCTAATGACTCTCGATCAAAACAAGAATCTTGCATCAAAAGGTTTTGGTAACATGTCCCGAATGATATGATTTGCCTGTATGATTCCATAATGAATCGTTCCACTTATGGTGAAAATAACTTGAAGCTGTTTGTTTGAGATATAAATCTGGTAGATATCTATCTCAGAATTTCCACCTCACACAAAATTACAAAAAATTGTTTTAGTTTTGTCCTTTAGTTCTAGTTGTTTCATTTGTTTAATTTGTGTCAGTTTAGCTGTTTAAACATCAAACTGTGCATTGGAAGTCTGCCGGGAATTTAATCACTAAAAAGGGTCACGTCTGAGGTGACTAAACCGGTTTTCTAATGTTAAAAGGATCACGTCTAAGGTGATCAAAAGTTCTCGAAGTTAAAATGATCATGTCTGTGATGATCGAATGCTCGAAATGTTTTATCAATAGTTAAAAGTTTTAAGTGTCAAATGGTCATAAAGTTAAAATCATAAGTATGAGCCCATTTGCACGACTGGACCATGAGTATGGACCAGCCGTATGATTGGACTGTACATATGAGCCCATTCGCATGGCTGAACAATGATTATGGACCAGCCATACGATTGAACCGTACATATGAGCCCAATTGCATGACTAAACCACACGCATGGCCCAGACGTGCGATTGGACCATCAGCATGAGTAAACTCTCACGATTGGTTCACAAAATGAACCAATCGCACGACTGAAGGTGATCGACTGTGCCAGTCGCACGACTGATCTGCAGTCGCACAAATCAATTATGTCACTGGGCTCAGTCGCACGACTAAAGGAAACCCTAGTAGAAAAGGAGGGGGAGTCGGTCGCTGTCATTCATCACTCCCAAATCGCCCCTAAATCGCACAACTATACTGTTACTCTGCCTGATTTTCATTTGATCATTCTAGACCACTGATTGTTGCATACTGATGATTCCTTGTGATTATAAAGGTAAAGTGTGGTGTAATCCACTCAAATGTCCATCGATTTGTACCCAAATGATTGATTTTAAGCCCTAAATAGAACCGAGAATTAGTTTGCCAAACAAACTAATAAAACTAAGTACTTTGTAAAATTAAAGGTTATTAAGTGTTCTGTTGGTCATTTGCGAGACTATTGAGCCAAACCACAATGTCTAACATGAAGTTTTGCTCAAAATTTCAAATTGAACTCAACAAACAGTCTGTCATGCGAATGGACACCCTAATGAACTTCAATCGCACGACTGAGCTGGGTGAATGGCTCAATCACATGACTTAACCATGCACACGAGTTCAGTCGCACGACTGGTGTAAACGCGTGGGATAGCATATGACTAATCCCAGTAGCATGCTCAGTCGTACGTATGAGCTCAATCGCACGACTAGATCTCAATCGCACAGTTCATTCGCATGGCAGGACAAAAGATTTCAAGTCAAATGAATCAGATTGTTACTCATTGACACTTATTAACATTTATTTACATTGCGTAACACATGGCGAGTCATTGGACAATGAGCATAAAGCATAATCTTTGTGCTCATCTGGATCTGACCTCACGGAACGCAGTTGATTTCTCTAGCATTATTACGTTCTTACGGAGATCGAGGATCTTTCGTGCTATTTTGACGCCATGCACCCCGTACCGCTCAGTTCAGCAGGCTTTCTGGGAAAGCGCTATTGTTGACAGATCCTCAGAGCCCCACTGTGTCAGGAGGTCCATTTTTAGTAAGCCGATAGAGATCATTGAGGATGATCTCAGGACAGTTTTGGAGTTTGGGGACGATGTTGGCTGTTCTACACGACTACACCCACTAATAGTACGAGGTCGATTTTTGCAGGCCAAGTACTCGTGGGATACCAATGCAGGTGTGCTCAACAAGAGCAACATGTGCCCCTAATTTATGTACTTGGCCCATGGCCTACTCAACTGCATTGCCTCAAGGAAGGGAGGATTCGATGAGCTATGTGATTAGATTCAGAACGCCTACATGGCGTTGGTGCTGAACCATCCGTTCGGCTTCTCGAGGATGATCTTCACCTACCTGGTGGAGAACATCGAGGCGAAGGTCAACGAGGGCTTTTGCATGTACCCTTGCTTTCTGCAGATGATTATAGACCAAAAGCTCCCTTCACTGCCAAAGGAGAAGAAGGATGCCATGGTGCTCAAGGTGATGGACGATACCACCTTGGGCAGGATGAAGGTTTACAGGGGGAAGCGTGTAAAACCCCTGTCAGGCGGCTGTTTGGGAATCTGGCCCGTGAGGACTATGTGGCACCATCACGAAGGAAGTCGCACCATGATGACAACAACTCAGATACCCAGCTGATTGTGCTCCCCAAAGATGAGTCAGATGATGATGATAGTGATGATGACTGTGATGATGGTGGAGACTCTGGCCCCACTTCATCTAAGGCCACCACTATAGATGTTACACCTCCACCACCCACTCATGGAGATGCTGCTACAACAGGTTTCTATCAGGATTTCTATCCTCCTGGGGAGGAAGAGGAGGATGAGGAGCCATTGACTCGTACGGTGGGCAGCAAGGTTGTTGCCACACAATGAGAGATTCATGCGGTTGGTGGATGCCCGGGCGAGTCTGGGGAGACTATGACTCACCCTACCTACACCCCAGCTTAGTCCAGCATCCTAATGGGAGCATCCTCCCAGAGGAGTTTGAGGAAACAGAGGATGGTTCTGCCCCATGGGATGAAGCCCAAGAGATGGAGGTACACGTTGATCACAGCCTCTTCCCCTACTTCCACCACAGCTACCACCACCACCACTACCTCAACCACATCTACTACTGCTACCACCACCACTACCTCACCACCTACCACTACCACACTCCCATCAACCGCCATTGCATCCTACCAACCACCACCCACTCATATACCACAATCTACACGCACCACAACCATCACCACAGCCTACCCTTTAGCAGCCATATTCACCACAGCCACCACTACCACCACCAGCCACCAAGAAGGACCATCAGTCCACCATCATTTCCTATATGATCATCTCTACCTCCCAGTGGGGTAGATGAACAGCTGTGAGCACTGAATCATATGGTGCTAAAGTTGTTGGCTGCTAATGATGAGAAGACTGCTCAGCTACGACAGCTAGTGGAGCTAACAACTGCCCAAGCACAGCACATCTCCCAACAGGATCAAGAATTGCCCAACTCAAGGAGCATAAAGTCCAATCAGAAAAGAAGATTGAGGTGTTAGAGACATCTAACATGTCTATCATGCTCAAGCTAAAGGGATCAAAAGATGAGCCCCTGAAGATCAGAGAAGGAGATGATGATGATGATGATGAGGATGAGGGAGATGATGATGATAAGGATGAGGATGATGAGGAGGATGAGACAGGCGAAGGAGGTGATGAAGGAAAGGATGAGGATGATAAGGATGATGATGAGGATGATGAGGATGATGGGACAGACGAAGGAGGTGATGAAGGAAAGGATGAGGATGATAAGGATGTTAATGATGAAGGAGGGGATGTGGCTGCATCAGAAGCCACAAATGCTAGGGAAAGACGCTCCAAGAAGTCACAGGATCAAGGAGCCTCGTCCTGGGCCCCGACTGAAGAAGAACACATGATTCAAGATAAAAGTAATGTTTAGATGTTTATGTAATTTTAAGTCTTGTGTAATTGAATCATGTATTAAACTTATGTACTTAATGTTTATATATATATTTTCTATTTTACTGTCTTGATTATTGACAAATGATTGATGTGTTAAATGTTTAAATCAAGCTTATCAACCATCCCAGCAAGACCAGTATGATGTTGCTCCCTTACAACAAATCAAGTCTCCATTCACTATGATACATCATTTCCAAGGATTGTCAGGAGGTCTATAAGTTATACTCCAGAAGAACGAGAGATAATTCATGACCTTACTCATGAGCAACTGGTGGAGATGTTCCGGCTAAATCTTGACGAAATTGTCAAGGATGCCCCTACTGTTGACGTGGCTAGTGACGACGAGCTTAATGATGTGGACGAGATAGAAATGGAAGACATCACAACCCAACACTATCCAGAGTATGTTGACAGAGAGGGAAATGTCATCCCCAATTTGGGTGGCACTCTCGTTAGTGATACATTTGAAAAACTAGATCAGATGGAGCTAGAGTCAGAGAAAAATAAAGATCAAGCCCAAGCCTCAGACGCTGATGTCGACATCAAAAATGTTGAATGGGCGGCATGTTTTGCATAGATCTGAGCCCAACGCACTGCTCCAAAGCCGAGTGCCTACACCAAGCTCTACAAAGTGAAGAAGCATCTGAAGGTGTCAGGAAAGATTATAGCGTGGGCATATTTTGAGGATCTAAATGTATATGCTGTTAAGAGGGAGAAGGGAATCGAGTACTTCAGATATCCACATGATCTGAAGACTCTCCCTGGTTTTAAGCTCAACCAGCTGGCCAAACTAAAGTTGCTATATGCTAACCCAAGGAAAATGTCATGCTGGTTTGACGCTGCATTGAAGAAGGAGTACCACACCAGGTGGGTCGACTTCAAACCTCAACAACCGACGAGGTATATCAGACGGTCTAAAGTTGATGCCATTACTGGAAAGCAAATGATACTACTGAAGTGGAGTCCTCCATGCACATGTCAAGAATCCCTTTAAGGGAAATTCCACAGGACTTCATTCCACACGTTAAATGGTTGTACTATGATTGGAGAACACGTGAAGTTGTTATAGTCTTGCAAAAAGAGGGCAAAATGGATACTATTCGGGTATTTGACATAATGTGGCTAACTAACTTGTTGGCTGATGATGTATAAACATTCTACAAGTGGCCACTGTTTTATGATTCGAAAAACATTGTCCAAGCCCTCCATATCCAAAATGTTATAAGCCTCTGTTTCTCATTAGAGATACACACTAGAGCTACAAGAGAGGAGAAGTATAAGATGTTACGGAGCTGATGAGGAATGTTAGACAATAGAGTAAACTAGGTCTAAGGAGGAGTTTGTAGATACATGTGTACCTAGTTTAGGAGCTCAAATGTAAAATGTCTTTCATGTCTTATGTATATGTAACAGAATGGGTATGAATGAAATGTAATGTGTTGGTGATGCTTATAATGTTTAATATTTCTTTGATTATTATGTGATACCGCATATTGAACTAACTATATAGGTTTGTGGTTGTTTACATAGTTCTTAGTCAATAATGATTGAGAAACATGCTTAAACTTAATCATGTGACATTCTCATGCGAATGGACCATGCTAATAGACCATACGCATGAATACTTCATGCTAATGAACTAGTCGCATGACTAAACCAGGAGACTGGATCAGTTGCACGATTGTGACATGAGATTGACTCAGTCGCACGACTGGACCTTGAGTCGTGCGAATGGATCAACCGCATGCTTCAGTCGCCCAACTAAACCATGCAAATGGTTCAGTCGCACGAATGGAAAATCCTAACCTATAAATACCACTTAACTAGTAGAAAAACAAAACAATTCGAATCCCTATGCACTAAATCGTACCCTAGCCGTCCGGAGACTTATGAAGAGATGTTCCAAGTTCATATATCGCACTTAATCATCTTACAATCGTTGTTAACGTTTAGATTCATTCTTAAATTGATTATACTTGCGTTCTCACTCATTGGATCGCCAATCAAATAGGATTCTGCATTATTTGGTTTGGTATACACGTAAATCAGTTAGTACTACATACCTAAACAGTCCTAACAACATACATCATAACATGCCCATCATAACATCTATGACCTCAAAAGTTAGCTTACAAGAACCCCCAAGAACATCCCAAGTCAAAGCCTACATTCATCTTTTTGCCTAGAAAGTCAAAAAATATTCTAAGTGTTCATCCATATTTGTCTTTTGTTCATCTGCATTTGCTATAGTTCATCCACATTTGTTCATCCACATTGACTTTACTCATCCGCATTTCCCATACTTAGTCAACGTTCATCCACATTTGATCCAATACTCATCCGCATTGACTTTCCATCTCTCATCCGCATTGACTTACTTAATAGTTAATGCTCATCCGCATTAACTGCTCATCCATATTGACTTCCATTACTCATCTACATTTATTCTGCATACTTACGCACATTCTAAAACTTAGCATATGAGCCTAAACATGAGATTTTAGTTCAAAATCACCATCCATCATGTTCTAAGCTTAAGTCTTACCTTCTAAGCCTTAGAAACACCAACATACATCATCAAGCATGAACATAGCCACACATCACATCATAACATCAACAAACACACATTCAAACATACAGGTTCAAAACCCAGATTAATGAAAACATACATTCATGCATTTCCAGCACCAAAACAGTTAAAAACCAGTAAAGGAGGGGTTCTAGAACTCACCTTTTCAGTTCTTGAGTATGGCTTCTTCCAAACTCGTTTGCAATTGAGTTCAACTACCTAAAAACCCACTAAAAAGATACCCGAACACATACAAACACACATAAGCATAAACCCAAGGATAAGACCAGTCAAGAACATCATGAACATGTGAATTCTTACCTTGAATTCTAATTCTTCTAGTTCTTACTTAATAAACCGAGAGTTCTCTACTGCACTTGCTACTTTCTCTCTATAAAATCCAAAGATTTGTGATGTGTGTGACATATGGGCGGCCATACAACTTTTATCACCAACTTTTAAACATTTTGTCCTTTTTGTCACTTTTAACCCCTACACTTGGGTTTTATTTCTTTTTCCTTCTTTTTGCTTCAAATTATACTTTCTATCTTTGTGTTTAAAAAAAATAAACGGGTGTGACAGTTCAGAATAGCAAACGCCAAAACAAGCAAGAATCTACTACAAGCTCAAAGCAATCCTCCTTACCACCTGCACAACACGTGACTATAAAGAATCAAAAGCTTTTCAAGGCTTATTTTGAGTGTCGTAAAGAAAGTCATATGGTAAACAAGTGTCCTCAAAGACTTGCTTTTAAACGTAAAGGCAAACCACATTGCTTCTTCGGATGTAAGTCTACAAACAATGTTCGAGACGGTAAAGGCAACACGGGTTGCTTCTCTGGTTCAAGAGCTAAAAAGCAATTATCTTTGAACGGTTGGATGACAAATTTGTATCCAAACATTTTTATGTGAAGCCGTTTTCACATCATACAAACTTGAAAATGACCAAAAGTTCAGAACTAAATTCTTTTCCTTGTGGTCTTAAACAAAAAATGGTTTCCAAAGTTAATTCATTCAAATCAAATTAATTGAATCGAAGCAAATTTGGCAAATTAAAAAGAAGCATGCAAATATCCCAGATTGTTTAAACAGTTGTGTGAAGAAGCAAGTTTCTTATATTGATGAAAAAGGAACTTCCAGGACTACGATGGCCTGGGTTCCCCTTTCAAACTAATCTGTTAATGAGTGCATGAACAATTCAAGAGGACTGTTAGTAATCCAGTTGACTAACAGAGATTGTTTCTAATTCAAATTTGAGGCAGAACAAACAGGTTAAGGTTATGGTATTTTATTCACAATGTGTATTGTTAGGATCAGTGATCTACGTTTGATTGATTTGAGAGTATAGCAGCAGAGAACAAACAATGAATTAGCCAATTCACAAGAACACAAAAGATATTCAAAGTAAGAACAAACGGTTATAGACAGAAAGAATTCTGCAAAATATATTTCATTCAATATATGCTTTCGTGGTAACAGAATGTCACACATACAATTGGGTCAACATCTCTTATATAGGAGATGTGACGTCTGCTGATGTCACTTGATAGTGACATCTAACAGAATTTATTCAAACTACTGATAGTTAACACAACTACTGAAGAT
Source organism: Flaveria trinervia (assembly GCA_025506515.1). Lineage (NCBI taxonomy): Eukaryota > Viridiplantae > Streptophyta > Magnoliopsida > Asterales > Asteraceae > Flaveria > Flaveria trinervia. Next base: position 50,114,272 of record CM046443.1, on the reverse strand, counting down.
GTCAAACAGCTGACATCTTCTTACAAAAATGCTAAGTGTTAACTATTACTACAACTACTGAAAAGAAACTACTGAAACGACAACGACTGAAGAACATGCTCTTCAGTCGTTTTACAAATACTGAAACAAAAAGAAAACTACTGAAATGAAACCATCACAACAACTGAAGAATGCTTCTTCAGCTGTTGTAATAAACTCTTAAAGCTTCAGTACTTGTACTTGAACTTCAGCTGTTGTCATCAGCTAATGTCTTCAGTCTTTGTACTTCAGCTGTTGATCTTCAGTACTTTGTTCTTCAGCTGTTGATCTTGAGACTTTGGTCTTCAGCTGTTGAAGGCTTCAGTACTTTAGTCTTCAGCTGTTGAAATCTTCAGTACTTTAGTCTTCAGCTGTTGAAATCTTCAAACTTTGTCAAACAGCTGATCAAGTCTTCAGTAGTTGTTGTGATGTCTATGGGACTTAAAGGTTTTTCTGATCAGGCTCATTGGTTCTTTTGGTTCAACAAACTCCCCCTGAACCAATGCAGCCAAAACCTCTAAACTTATTGAAGATGTCCCACTTATTATCGCAGAAGGATTGGTCTTTTTGTCTTCTAGATCAGATCAGAAGTCACCCTTTTAAGCACAGGCCTGGGAAGAAGTCTCAATGATCTGTTTGGCAAAGTATGAATGGGAACTCTGTCTTAGGGAACTGGACACAGAGTTGTTACCCCATCCATGAGATCTACTTCCCCACTATGAGTCTGTATGACTCTCTTGTGTAGGCCTCAAGGAAGGTAATTTGTTCCTCCATGGTCAGCTATTCAGCACCTCCTTCAAATAATGATTCAGGCCCATAGTACTCACATAGGTATTTGACCTGTTTCCCATTCTTTAGCTCCACAGTTGTTATTATTCTATAAGCAAATTCATCAGGGTGATTACCTTCTAGAAACAACTGGAGCTCATTCTTTCTGACTTCTTCAAGCCTCTTATAAACTAACCCCTTTTTCACCATTTTATTTTCAAGCATCTTCTGTTGGGTTTGTTTAGCTTTATAAGCTTTCTTGAAGTCTTTTAGGATTTCCCAGGGTGATACTACAAAGACCAGGGAGATCACTTCATCTACAATCTTTTTCACCTGGCCAATGTATCTCTATGGAATGTTTTTCTTGTGAATCCTCTGAGACACCCTGGGATCAGGCCAAATCCTTACTCTCTCCTTTTGATATTGAAATGTATGCTTAAGAGTGTATAATCTGAGAGCTTGCTTCATCATGTTGATGATAGAAGATGTGGCTGCATATGCTTTGTCAACCCTCCTCAACGATTCCTCATCGTGTTGTTTGTGAAGTTCTTCTTCTTCTAGCTTCACTTTTACAATTTGTCTTTGGGTTTCAGGAGTAATTGTTGGGGACTGACTTGTGGCCTTCGGCAACTGTATAACAGCTGAGAGTGGCAGGCTATCTTCATCATCATCTTCTAGCCTCAATACCCTTTTCTTCTTCTTCTTGGGTACATCATCGGCTATTGGTTTTGAGGGTAAGGGAGTTGGTTTGGTGGGTTGTTGTTTTGGTGGTTTATGTGTGGGAATGTTGACAGGCTGTTCTAGCATTTTGGAAGTGAGTGTGGCTTTAGATTGCTTGGCTAGTTCAGTCCTGCTCCCAGCACCAGCTTCATTCAAAGCTTCAATAACTAATCCTTTAGTGTATACTTTAGACGAACAGATCTTGGTGGTTATTGCCAAGATGCTGTCCCTGGACCAAGCCTTGATTTCGATCATTGATCTTCCAAGATATTTTGCTATAAATCTGATCATGATCTCCAGCCTTTCTCTTTCTAACACATCATAACTTGCCCATCTATTTTGGATTTCTTCAATCTCTAATCTTCTAATCTCAAAGTCAAGTTTGTCAGTGTCATGGCCTTGCCTAAACACTGATCAATGATGTTATCCATTGATCTGCTGTGTTCGTCATCAGCCTCTTTTACCATCAGCTCCAAGGCAGTCTCCTTCTCATTCTTTCTTTTCTTTGATTTCTCCATGTCAGCTTCCTTCCCCTTCTCTTTTTCAATCTCCACAACCAACTCCTTCTCTTTTTCCACTACTGTGACTTCTGTTTCTTTCTCTTTCTCTTTCCTCTCTACACTCCTCTTTCTTTTTGCTTTCACTGACTGAATCTCCCACTTTTTGGTTGCATTGGTTGCAAGGGTTGATTGTCAGAAAACTTTTTGCCCACAACTTCCTCTATGAAGGTTGTATTACTGAGGAAAGCCTCTCATCAATGGCTTTGATCACTATATCAGTGATTATAGGTGTGATAAGAGGTAGGGAATTTTGGAAGATAGCAGCTATTTGCTCAGGGAGGTTCTGTTCCTGAGAAATAGTGCCAGAAGCAAAGGCAGGTGGCTGAGAATTTGGGAGTGGCTCTGTGTTTAGGAGACCTTCAGATGTTGGACCAAAAGAACCAATGAGCCAAGATCAGAAAACCTCTAAGTCCCACATGATATCACAACAACTGCTGAAGGCTTCATGAGCAGTTCGACAAGTGCTGAAAACTCCAACAGCTGAAGATCAAGTACTAAAGACTTCAACAGCTGAAGACTAAAGTGCTGAAGCTCAATAGCTTAAGAACACAAGTGCTGAAGCTGAACAGCTGAAGAACACAAGTGCTAAAGCTAAAGACCAAAGTACTGAAGTACACCAGCTGAAGAGTCTACAAGTGCTGAAGATCAACAACTGGTGTACAAAGTCTGAAGACAAAGACTGAAGACATGAGCTGATGATATCTACTGAGGTCATCAGCTGATGAAATATCTGAAGTTCAAGTCTGAAGACCAAGTACTGAAGTTTCAGTAGTTTGTCACAACAGCTGAAGAGTACTTCTTCAGTAGTTGTGATATCAGTAGTTTTATGTCTTTTTACTTTCAGTAGTTTTGTAAAACGACTGAAGAGCTTGTTCCTCAGTCGTTGTAGTATCAGTAGTTTTATGTTTTTCAGTAGTTATAGTAACTGATAACACTTAGTATTTTTGTAAGAAGATGTCAGCTGTTTTGACATCTTCAGTAGTTGTGTTTTGGTTGGAATAATTCTGTTAGATGTCACTATCAAGTGACATCAGCAGACTTCACATCTCTTATATAAGAGGTGTCGACCTAATTGTAAGCGTGACATTCCGTTACCACGAAAGCGAATATTGAATGAAATTTATTTGCAGAATTCTCTCTATCTATAACCGTTTTTGTTCTTCATTGAATATCTTTTCGTTCTTGTGAATTGGCTAATTCATTGTTAGAATTCCGCTGCTATACTCTCTAATCAATTGAACATAGATCCCTGATCCTAACAAGTGGTATCAGAGCTGGTTAATCATTGATCGATCTAACAGTTGATCATTGAAACTGCTAATTGATATCTATGTTTGATTGAATTAGCATATTCGCAAGAACTGGTTATAGATTATTGAATTTCTGATGCTTTCGTTCATTTATTTTGAGATCTCTCTTGGTTCAATTGGTTGTTGTGTTTTGTTCTAAATCTGTTATAGCTTAATTGAATTTGATTGAATCTGAGATGACTACTCCTTCTAATGATCCTCACAATACCGGTTCCTCAACCAAGCCTCCGATGCTGGTTAGGACCGAGTATAACATATGGCAGCGAAGAATGCTTCATCACCTGTCTGTTAACAGTTCAGGTTGTTGGACATCTGTGGTACATGGACCACATAAGCCTATGGTGAACAATCCGGAAACCAATCAAATGGTTCTGAAGAAGAAGGAACAATACTCTGATGAAGATAGGAAACTGTTTGAGATTGATGCTAAAGCCCATGGAATTCTGGCCATGGCACTGCCTAATGAGATCTATTCAGGGCTTATGCATCATGAAACTGCTCATGATCTCTGGAATGCCCTGAAGGAACAATTCGGTGGCACAGATGAGGTCTTAGCAAACAACAGAGAAATCCTTGCCCAACAATATGAGACATTCTCTCATAGAAAGGGTGAGACACTGACTCAACAGTTTGAGCGTTTTTCCTGCTTGATCTCTAAGCTGAAAATGGTGAAACAGGAATACACCAATAGCCAGATGAATAACAGGTTCCTCAGATCACTGCCTGAGAGATGGGACACATACACTATTGTCCTACGCTCCAATGCAAATCTGGATAGCCTATCTCTCACCCAACTTCATGGGAAACTGCTTACATTCGAAAGAGAGATAGAGCAGAAGAGGAAACTGTCCTCATCAGGAAAGCTCACTGATGACTTTGTACCAGGGAATACTGCCTTGGTTGGTCATGAGTCAGAATATGCTGCATGTGAAAGCAATTATGATGAGCATATTGATTTCTCTTCAAATAGTTCTGATCATGCATTTGTTGGTATTGAGAGTCATTCTGGCAGTAATAGTGACAATCTATGTTTCATTATGGATGATCTGAAAGGAATAGCTGATGATGATCTAGAAGAGATGGATATTCTGAGCCAAATGGCATTGATTAATATCAGATCTCAGAAGTTCTATAAGAGAACTGGCAGGAAATTTCCTGGACTCTCTGGCAAAACCAAAGTTGGTTTTGACAAGAGTAAGTTGAGGTGTCACAAATGCCAAAGGCTGGGACACTTTGCAAGAGAATGTAGATCAACTGGATCTAACTCTTCTGCACCCTTTGTGACTTTTCCCAGTACTAGTCCACAAAACAGAGGGCAACATCCTGCTGGTTCTGGTCATCATTCACATCCTAGATCTCCTGCATACTTTGTTCCCCAGGGTCAAATGTCATATCCTTATCCCTGCTATTATTTACCTCACCAAATCCTGTTCAAGCTCCAATTGCACAACAACCACAAGCATTGCCTGAACCACAACCTTCCCAATCTCATAAACAAACTCAACCTCAACAACACAGTTTCTTCACCCCAGGAGTTGTTGACTGGAGCAGTTTACCAGATGACTTGACTGGTCATGAACAACTGTTCTCAGGTGCTGGTCAACATGGTGGTGAAAGTCCCTTTGGAAATCTAGCTCTTATGGCTTTGGATTCTGCTGATAGTTCATCCACTAATGCCTCTACACAAAACGTATCATAGGTATCCTCTAAGGCAAAAGCGAAATTATGTTCTGAAACATGTATAGCAGCATTTGCATGTATTAGAGAAGCAATGTAGCTTTAATCAACAAGAACATTGAGCTAGAACAAATAATTTCCAAAAGCAAAGCTGAATTTGAGTCTGTGCTTAATGATAAGAATGATGAGATTTACAAACTTAAATGACAAATAACTGATGATAAGGCTACGGAAGAGATACTTCTAGAGAAGTATAAAGATCTCAAGGAACCCTTGCAGTCACCCAGGTAGAGTGTGATAGATGGGTACAATCATGCAAAGGTTTTGAAATGCTTCTTAGTAAGCAATCTGCTTCCAATGTGAAGTTTGGCATTGGTTACAATCACACTGCTCCACCTACAGATTTTACTCCCAGAGCAGAGGTAGAATCTCATGGTGAGAGTAATAACCAATCCATTTCATCATGTGATATACTTTCTGATTCAGCACTATTAGAAGTAGAAGTCAGCACCAAGCCCTCTCAGAACCTATCAGCTGTTGTTGATGGTTCCACTGCTGACACTCACATGATCAATGAGTTGATCAACTCAGGAGTTAATTCTGAAAGTCCTGAAAGGATAAGAGAACAGGATTTAACACCTGAAGTTCAAACTCAAACTACAGCCAGTACTGAAAAGAAGAAAACTGTCAGTAGAAAGAGTTTGAAGACTACTAAAGAGGAAGTCAAGAAAGCAAACAATGCTTCCAAAGCACTAAAGAGCAAGTCTTCAGTTGTTTCATCCTCTTTAGTTGATGATCAACCCAAGATGAAGAAGCAACCATGTGAAGTATGTGGTTTGTTCAATCATCTTACACATGATTGCTGGTACAAAAGAGGTTCCAAACTCAAACATAAAGAGGAAATTAAAGAGAAAATGGTTAAAATGAAAACTGAGTTTGAGACCACATTTGTATGAGCAACATCAAATCCTGTAACCCTTAACTCCACAAAGAAATCCAAAAAGGAAGGGGTTAAACAGGTAAGAGCTGAGATTGCTCAGAAGAAGAAGGTGCAACATAGGAACTTATCAAACTCCACTGGCAATGTGTCTGTTGAGCTGAAAGCTTTATCACAAAATCAGACACAGCTGGTTATGATGGTTCAACATCTATTGGGAAGAGTTAATCAATTAGATGCTCCTATGTTGAAACCACAGAAAAGGAGGTCCAAGCCAAAGGATTCCTCTTCTTCACCATCTTCTTCCTCTCAGGCTGTTGTTTCCAATAAACCTGTTAGTTTACCATCTGTTGATGAGACCAGGCCCAAAACCAAAAAGGTTTAGGTCTCCAAAACTAACTGATTGTTTATTATGCAGGGTTCTTCAACATGCCAAAGTAGCATCTGTATGTATACAGTGGGGGATCTATGCACATGACTGGGAACAGTTCTCTTCTTCATGACTACTCTCAAGGAAAGAAAGGGTTTATTTCTTTTGGCAATGATGCTAGGGGTTACATCATTGGCAACGGCTTTGTCTCCAATGGAGAAATAAAGTTTGATGTTTAATCATGTGGAAAATCTCAAGTACAATCTCTTGAGTGTCAGTCAAATGTGTTAAAGGCCATGTTGCTCTTTTCACCAGTCAGAATTGTAGGATTCTGTCATCCAAAGTTCTGCATTTGATTGATAAGGTGTTGGATGATCACACTCTCCTTAGAGCCAACAGGACAGGAAGAGTGTATGCCTTAGATCTTTCCAAGAAATAGATCTCAGAGGCAATCCTTGCCTATTTTCCAAAGCCTCTTCTCAAGAATCTAAACTGTGGCACAGAAGGCTGGGTCATGTTAATTTCAAAAACATGAATCAGCTATCCACAATAGTTTAGTTAGAGGCTTACCAATAAAGGAGTTCCACTGTGATGAAACCTGCACTGCTTGTTTAAAAGGAAAACAACACAAAGTCTCGTTCCCTCCTATTGAAGAGCCTAAGTCCACTGCCTGCTTGCAATTACTGCATATGGATCTATTTGGTCCTGTGAGAGTAATGAGCATGGCAAAGAAGAAATACTGTCTGGTAATGTGGATGATGATCTCCAGATTTGTATGGACTTTCTTTCTACATTCAAAGATGAGGTTGCTCAGAAGATTATTCACTTTGTGTTGTATGTTGAGAAGCAGTATTCCCTTCCAGTCAAGTGTATTAGAATGAAAATGGAACTGAGATCAGAAACCATACACTTGATGACTTCTATCTTTCAAATGGAATCAAAAGGCAGTTTAGCATACCAAGGACTCCAGAACAAAATGGAGTAGTGGAGAGAAAGAACAGGACCCTAATTGAAGCTGCAAGGTCCATGATGGTTGACTCTGGTTTGCCACTGACCTTTTGGGCTGAAGCTATTAACACAGCTTCCTATGTGCAGAATAGAGTCTTAGTAAATCAGAGGTTGATGAAGACTCCATGTAAAGTTCTCCATCACTTGGCTCCTCTAATTTCATTTTTCAAAGCATTTGGGTGTCCCTGTTTTATTCTCAACATAAAGGATCAACTCCAAAAATTTGATCCTAAGTGGATGCAGTTTTTGTTGGTTTTCATCTACTTGCAACGCATACAGAGTCTTCAACTGCAGAACAAAGATAGTTGAAGAGACTTGCATGTGAAGTTTTATGAATCTCCTTTGGACAAGATTCCACAAAACCCTGTGGAGTTGTTTGATTTGGACATACCGCAATATGTTCCTTATCAATCTCCAGCTGTTGCAGATCATGTGGATAAATCATCTTCTGCAGCATTTCCACCTGGTGGTATTGATGATGATGATGATAATATCAATACTCACCTATTCACGTTTAGTGACCAACTTCTTGTGTCTGCTAAATTTGATGTTCCTGTAGCTTCAGCAGTTCCATCCACAACAAATGCTGATGAGATCTCTGATTCCTCTACATCTTTTGAGTTACCATCTAACTCTTGGTTTCAAGAGTCTGTCAACAACATCTGCTACTGCTGAAGGTCCTACAAACACTTGCACAGATCTCATTGTTTATCAAGAACTAAAGAATCACCCCATGTCTCAGATTATTGGTGATATCAATGCTGGTGTTTCAACAAGAAGTCAATTGTCTAACTTCTGCTTCTATGCTCTCTTCATCAGTCAGCTAGAGCCAAGAACTACCATGTTGCTTTGAGAGACAATGGATGGGTTGAAGCTATGCAGCTTGAGCTACTTTAGTTCAAGAAAACAAGTGTGGGAACTGGTTCCTCTTCCCCCAGGTAAGTGTGCAATAGGCACTAAATGGGTGTTTAGGAATAAAACTGATGAAAATGGGCTTTTTGTTAAGAACAAGGCTAGACTGGTTGTTCAGGGGTTTCTCACAAGAAGAAGGTATTGACTATGATGAAACCTTTGCCCTTGTAGCCAGACTAGAGGCAATCAGATTGTTTTTTAGCCTATGCTGCATTCCACAATCTTAAAGTTTTTTCAAATGGATGTCAAAAGTGCATTTTTATATGGTAAATAAGGAAGAAGTTTATGTGTGTCAACCACCAGATTTTGAGGATAATAAACATCCTGAATGGGTGTATAAACTTGATAAGGTCTTTATGGGTTGAAACAAGCTCCTAGATCCTGGTATGAGACACTTTCCACTTTTCTTCTTAAGAATAATTTCACTAGAGGCTCCATTGATAAAACTCTGTTTATTAAGAAGGTGGATCAGCATAAGCTACTTGTTCAGATTTATGTTAATGATATCATTTTTGCATCCTCTGATCCCCAGTTGTGTGATGATTTTACAACATTAATGAAAAAGAGGTTTGAATGAGTGCAATGGGAGAATTACAGTTCTTTCTAGGCTAGGCTGCAAATTAAACAAAAGGCTGATGGAACCTTTATTCATCAGTCAAAATATACAAAGATCTTTTGAATAAGTTTGATTTACAAAACTGTAAGCCCTGTTCTACTCCCATGTGCAACACCACACAACTGGATGCAAATCAGAAAGGTAAAGCTGTTGATGAAACACTTTACAGAAGTATGATTTGGTCCTTGATGTATTTAACAGCTTCTAGACCAGATATTATGTTTGCTACATGTGTTTGTGCTAGATTTCAGGCTGCTCCTAAAGAGTCTCATTTGATTGTAGTGAAGAAATCTTTAGATATTTGCAAGGTACACAATCTCTGGGTTTATGGTATTCCACTGGACACTCTTGCAAATTAGTTCTTTTTCAGATAGTGACCATGCATGCAAGTTAACTAGAAAGTCAACTTCTGGTGGTTGTCAATTCCTAGGCAACTGTTTGATTTCTTGGCAGAGTAAAAACAACATCTGTTGCTACATCAACTGCTAAAGCCAAGTACATTGCTGCTGCAAGTTGCACTTCTCAGGTACTCTGGCTTCAGAACCAACTTCTGGATTATGGCATTACAGAGACTAAGACTCCATTATTAATGGATAGTGCTTCAGCTCTGTGTATTGTCAAAAATCCAGTCACTCTCTAGGACCAAACATATGAGAGATCAGACATCATTTTATTCGAGATTGTTTTGAAAAAGGTCTGATTGATCCTAAGTTTGTGCCTAGTGCTGATGAGCTTGTAGATATTTTTACTAAGCCTTTGATAGTTCTACTTTCCAAAACCTTGTGTTAAGGCTCGTATGCTGCAGCTAGAATAATTGACAACTACTAGATGATTTCAGTAAAAATACCGGTGGTCATTGGTAACCATGTCACATATAAGTACTGATGAGTCCTTTCACCTTCAGTAGTTTTATAACTACTGACGGCTAAATGCCTCACAAGTACTGAAGTACTTTCTCTGTTCCAAACTACCGATGTAGTTACAACTACTGATGTAGTTACAACTACTGATGTAGTTACAACTACTGAAATCAGTACAAACAAATAAGTACTAACGTCCTATGAAACACCTGGAAAACAGATGCAAAGTTTGATGAGTAAGTGTTGAGGACAGTATGAAACAGCTGAAAGGCTATGAATTGACAAAAACTACTGAAGAGAACTTTCTCTTCAGTTGTTTCTACAACTGCTGTTTCATTCTAAACAACTGAAGCAAAACCATGTCTTCGGTAGTCTTATAACTACTGATGACTAACACCAAGTCTTCAGCTGTTTACAACAACTGATGACAAAACCACTGTCTTCGTAGTTTCACAACTACTGATGACAAACACCAAGTCCTCAGTTGTTTCATCATCTGAAGTCAAAACCATGGCTTTCAGTAGTTTTCTAATTACTGATGCTTAAAACCACGACTTCAGCTGTTTCAACATCTGAAAGGGTAATACCATGTCAACAGTCGGTTTAAAACTACTGATGACTAACACCACACCCTTCAGTCATTTTCACCCCCTACCCTATAAATACCTGTCCTCTTCTCTAATGTTTCATTAGCCGTTATTTTCTGAACTTCTCTCTCTCAAACATGGCGACCATGAGTCTGAAACCACGACACAACTGCGTTGCTTACCTTACAAGTCGGCTTTCTGGAACAAATATGATAATGCCATTGACTTAATGGTGGTTCCCCATATCGCATAGCTTTCTCTTGAATCCAACCATTTACCCTGAATCCCTCAGTCAATTCTGGTCAAATGCTTGTTTCATACTGATGAGTCTACCGGTCAGATCTCTGTTCGGTCCCTTATCAACCAGATTCCAGTGGTCGTTACTGCCGACATCATTCGTCAAGCATTACACTTACACAACTCCACCGCTGTGACTGCATACCCAAAGGGCACAACAGATATGTCCTTTATCATTCATGGGTATGAAGGTGATCTTCGAGCTACAACCGTTCTAAAGAAACATTTCCATGACGCTGAGAAAGTCATTTTTCACATGGTAAATGTCTGCTTAGCCTCCAAGACATCTTCTTCGGATCAAATGTCATCCCCATGGCAACAGGTATTGTATTCTATTCTAGAACACCAACCACTAAATTTTCTGAAATTGTGTTTCTAGAAATAAAGAACTTGGCTCAGAAACCTGTGGCAAATCAGGGCCATTATATCCCAGGTTTCTGATGGCCATTATTTGGATGAATTAAAATCTGATGGCCTTGTTGGCCTTGGAGTCCCTGCACCAGCTATTTTGGCTGAGGTATACTCCAGGCACAACTCAGACCCTACACTCAAAGAAGCTGCCCGAATGCTAAAGCCCAAGCACAGGGAACCCACAGCTTCCTCCATCAGAACCAATGTCCCCACTAAACCAAAACCAAAACAACCCAAAACAACTATTCAGGGAGATGAGTCCCCTGAAGATGCTCCTGCACTACCAACGCAGGATATACTCGCTGGCTTAAACCCCCCAGCAGTCTCAGAGACTCTACCAGCCATAGCCGCTCAGGATTCCTCTCAAAAGGAGCCTGCAGCCACCACACAAGGGGTACCCACACATCTGGGATCTTCCTCACTTGAGGAGATTGCCATTGAAGAGCACCATCCTCCCCAGGTGCACACTGCTTCTACCCTTCTCCCCATGCAACCGCCCCCCAAAGTCCAACCATAATTATTGCAAACGTGCTGACCCAGTTGCATGCCTCTCCTCCTCCCAACACCCACCAACAAAGGGGAGAACCACAGACATTGAGGAAGGGATCATCATGCTTCTGACAACCCCCAGCACCGGGGTTTACAAGTTCTATCTCCTAGTGTGGATAAGGAGATTAGAATATCTAGTGAGGCTGCCACCTCTTCTACATCAGCACATGATCAGAATGAGGTTGGTAACATTGGTAAGACCTCACTAGAGGCAACAGCTGATGAAGGACATCATCCTGAGACTGGAAGTCCCCAGTTCCAAGAAAAAGGGGCACATGCTAAAACTGGTCTACACCCAGTGCATGTACATCCTGCTCCAAGCAGGAGGTCAGGTGATTCAGCTTCTGTTGATGATGACCTGGGCTTTTTCTATGACGTTCTAGCCCACAACACCATCCTGGAGGCTGAGGTAAGCAGACTACAAGAACTTCTTGCCAAGAAGTCTCAGGATGAAAGTCCATCTTCCCCCACCAACCCACAGATGGCACCTTCATGTGAAGGTTCCCCAAACACTTTACCCTCTCACTTCACTGAGCCTCCAGCTTTTGATTTTGGCACTATCTCTCCGGGACAGAACCCCCTAGAGCAGATGGTTGCTGTATTCCAACAATCCCTACCTCTCATCACTCCCATCATCAATGAAATTGTTTATAAAGCCATTGATGAGAGGATTTTCTCAAGTCTACAACCACTCATTGATGATGCTGTGCACAAGAAACTTTCTGTGGTACAAACCCCTGTCTCCAATGCATCCAAAAAGGGGAGAGTACTGCAGTGAAAGAAAAGAAGAGAAAAAGAACTGAGGATGAGATGGCACAAGAGAAAACCCAGGAGTTGGAAACAGAAAAGCAACAACAACTGATCACTTACAAAAGAAAGAAAAGTGCTGGTGATCAAACTAATGCTGAAGAAAAATCCTTGGAAGAGCTGGTAAAAGATGCAGATGACACACACAGCCGATCCATGGACAAAATCATTGAGCAACTCTTCAAGAAGGCTTTGACACAGCCACACTAGACAGTGAGATCAGGAGGTTGGAAGTGGAGGAAATTCAAACCAGATGGGCTGGGTATGATGTACTGGAAAAAGAGAGATTGGAGATCATGATTTGTTTCATTGCCAAATACTTAGGAAGATCTTTGATGGAGATTCGTTCATGGACCAGAGACAGTATTTTGGCTATAGCCACCAGAATATGTCTGTCTGAGCAATTTCATAAGGGGATTATCATTGAAGCACTTGATGAGGCTGGGGCTGGAAAAAGGTTTGAAATGGCAAGACTTACAAAGGCCAAACTCACAACCAAATGCTTGAACATCCTTCCCTATCACCCACTCAAAAACAGCCTACCCTTCAAATCTCTAAACCAATCTCAAACCCAAATCCAAACATCCTCAATCTTCAAAACCAATTCCTTTACCACCCAACCATCATCCAGTGATGCACCTAGAAGGAGGAGAAGGGTGCTGAGGATAGAAGAAGATGAAGAAGAAGAGGATGAAGATGATAGTCTGCCACTCTCTGCTGTTCTAAAGCTACCAGAACCCAGGAGTCAACCCTTGATCACACTGACTCTCAAAGGGAAATGGTTAGAGTCAAGATAGAAGATGAAGAACAGTAGAAGCAGCACGATGAGCAACTACTGAAGATGGTTGACAAGGAATTTACTCAGTCATCATCTATACAAGCCATGAAGGGCATGCTCAGAGGCTGTACACTCTCAGACACACATTTCAGTATCAGAAGGAGAGAGTGAGAGTATGGCCAGACCCCATGGTGAGTTCTAGAATCCACAAAAGCCATTCCACACAGATACAATGGCCAGGTTAGAAAAACAATAGACTCTACATCATGTTGGCCATTGTAGTCTCACCATGGGAAATAATTGATGAATTCAAGAAGGCTCATCAATCAAAAATGACCCCTAAAGCCTTACTGGAAAACAAGATGATCAAAAGGGGTTATTATATAAGAAGCTTGAAGACATTAAGAAGAATGAGCTCCAGTTACTCCTTGAGGGCACTCATCCTGATGAATTTGTCTATAGGGAGGTAACCACTGTGGAGTTGAAAAATGGCAGGACTGTGAAGTACTTATCTGAGTACTATGGACCAGAGTTCTTCTTCGGGAGGAGTAGAAGAACTCTCCAAGGAGGAACAAGTTGTTCTCCTTGAGGCCTATGTTCGAGAGTCATACAGACTCATAATGGGGAAGTAAATCTCATGAATGGGATAACAACTCTGTATCCGATTCCCCAAAACAGAGTTCCCATTCATACCTTGCCAAACAAATCTCTGAGATCTCTTCCCAGGCCAGTGCTTATATGGGTCATCTTCTCTACTGATCAAGAAGGAAAAAGACCAACCATTTTGCCAACAATAAGTGGGAAAATAAATCAATTAGAGGTTTTGGTTGCATTGGTTCACGGGGAGTTTGTTGGACCAGAAGAACCAATGAGCCAAGATCAGAAAACCTCTAAGTCCCACATGATATCACAACAACTGCTGAAGGCTTCATCAGCAGTTCGACAAGTGCTAAAAACTCCAACAGCTGAAGATCAAGTACTGAAGACTTCAACAGTTGAAGACTAAAGTGCTGAATCTCAACAGCTGAAGAACACAAATGCTGAAGCTGAACAGCTGAAGAACACAAGTGCTGAAGCTGAACAGCTGAAGAACACAAGTGCTGAAGCTGAAGACCAAAGTACTGAAGTACAACAACTGAAGAGTCTACAAATGCTGAAGATCAACAACTGGTGTACAAAGTCTGAAGACAAAGACTGAAGACATCAGCTGATGATATCTACTGAAGTCATCAGCTGATGAAACATCTGAAGTTCAAGTATGAAGACCAAGTACTGAAGTTTCAGTAGTTTGTCACATAAGCTGAAGAGTACTTCTTCAGTAGTTGTGATATCAGTAGTTTTATGTCTTTTTACTTTGAGTAGTTTTGTAAAATGACTGAAGAGCTTGTTCTTCAGTCGTTGTAGTATGAGTAGTTTTATGTTTTTCAGTAGTTATAGTAACTCATAACACTTAGTATTTTTGTAAGAAGATGTCGGCTGTTTTGACATCTTCAGTAGTTGTGTTTCAGTTGGAATAATTCTGTTACATGTCACTATCAAGTGACATCAGCAGACGTCACATCTCTTATATAAGAGGTGTCGACCTAATTGTAAGCGTGACATTCCGTTACCACGAAAGCGAATATTGAATGAAATTTATTTGCAGAATTCTCTCTATCTATAACTGTTTTTGTTCTTCATTGAATATCTTTTCGTTCTTGTGAATTGGCTAATTCATTGTTAGAATTCCGCTGCTATACTCTCTAATCAATTGGACATAGATCACTGATCCTAACATCAGATGAAGGTGCCATCTGTGGGGTTTGAGAGGCAGATGGTCTTTGATCCGCAATTTTGGCAAGCAGCTCTTTGAGTCTGCTCACCTCCTCTTCCAGGATGGTGTTTTGGGCTATACATCGTAAAAGATGCCCATGTCATCATCAGGGGTACTGAATCACCTGACCATCTGATAGAATCAGGATGAACATGCACTGAGTGTAGATCAGTTGTAGCATGTGCCCCTTTATCTTGGAGTTGGGGACTTCCTGCCTTAGGACTATGTCCTTCATTAGCAGTTGCCTCTGGTAAGGTCTTAGTAATGGTACCAACTACAATCCTGATCATATGCTGAAGCAGTATAAGTGGCAGCCTCACCAAAAGTTCCTATCTCCTTTTCTACACTAGGAAATGGAACATTGTAACCCCTATGCTGTGGGTTATCAGATGCACTTTGATCCTCCCCCTCAATGGTAGAGGTATGCCCAGTTGTAATTGGTATCTGGGGAGGGGGAGGAGTGCAACTGACTCAGCACTTGTGCAACAATTAATGTAGGACTTTGGGGGCGGTTGCATGTGGTGATTGGGTAGAAGTAGATTGCACCCGTGGTGAATGGTGCGCTTCAATGGTAACCCTCTCAAGTGAGATAGGTTCCATTAGTGTGGGTTCCCCAATATTGGTTGCAACAGGATCCTGTTGAGAGGATACATGTGCGGCTTGGGCACGTTGAGTCGTTGTCATAACTGGGGGGTTAATACCAGTATGTGGTTCGTGTGTTTGTGGTACAGGGGCATCCTCAGGGGACTCATCTCCCTGAGTAGCCGTTTTTTGGCTTTTTGGATTTAGGTTTGGTGGGGACTCTGGTTCTGGAGGTGGTGGCTGTGGTTCCAACTGCGTGGGTTTTCGCAGTTTGGCAGCTTGTTTCAGTGTGTGGTGAGAGTTGTGCCTGGAGTATACTTCAGGCAATACAGCCGTTGCAGGGACTCCAAGGCCAACAAGTCCCTCAGCTTGCAGCTGATTCTCTATTATAGCCATAATGAACCGAGGATATAATATCCAGCGGTTAGAAATTGATTTTGAGACCATATCCTTAAGTTCAAGAAAAATGATTTCAGAAAAGTTTAAGTCTTGTTGCTCAGGGATAGAGAATAATACCTACTGCCACCTTGTATGATCCCAAGAGGAAGTCTTAGGAGCTAAGCAAACATTTACCATGTGAAATATAAGATGTTCTGCATCATGGAAATGTTTCTTCAGGATGGTAGAGGCACTAAGGTTTCCCTGATATCCATGGTGGGCAAAGGATAAATCAGTTGTGCCCTTTGGATACCCAGCAGGAAAAGTGGCATCATCCAGGTTTAGGGTTTGGCGAAGTATATCTGGAGTGATGACCACTTGATGGTTGTTGACGACCGACTGGAGAGACTCGGTGTTGTTTTCCCTAGTGGTGAGGGTGACGTTCGTCCAAAACTGGTGAAGGGATTCGGCATGAATGATGGATTTAGAAGGAAGGATGTTTTGTAGGGAGATTGGACCATTAGATCAATTGCGTTGTCGAACTTTGTCCAGAAGGGTGATTTTGTGAGGTACGCAACACAGTTATGGCGTGGTTTGAGCTGCATGGTCGCCATTAATGAGAGAGAAGTTTTGGAGATTTGAACGTTAGGTTTGGAGAGGATGAAGCGCTGAAGGCTTAGGTATGGGTATTTATAGGGTAAGGGTTAGAAAACGACTGAAGGGTTTGGTGTTAATCATCAGTAGTTTTAAACGACTGATGTCGTGGTATTACCCTTTCAGATGTTGAAACAACTGAAGACTTGGTTTTAGTCATCAGTAGTTTTGAAACTACCGAAGACCTTGGTTTTTTCATCAGTTGTTGTAAACAGCTGATGAATTCAGTTTTAGTCATCAGTTGTTGTGAAACTACTGAAGACATGGTTTTGTCATCAGTTGTTGTAAACAGCTGATGACTTGGTTTTAGTCATCAGTTGTTGTAAACAGCTGATGACTTGGTTTTAGTCATCAGTTGTTGTAAACAGCTGATGACTTGGTTTTAGTCATCAGTAGTTGTGAAACTACTGAAGACATGGTTGGTCATCATTTTTAGGATGAAACAACAGTTGTAGAGACAACTGAAGAGAAAGTTCTCATATAGTTTTCGTCAATTCATAGCCTTTCAGCTGTTTCATACTGTCCTCAACACTTACTCATCAGCCTTTTAGCTGTTTTCAGTTGTTTCATAGGACATGATACTTATTCTATTTTTACTGACATAAATATTTATAACTACATGAGTATTTTACTTTAGCAAATTGTTTTAATAGAATCATTATTATATGTATAGACTAAGATCTCAGTACTTATATACTGAGATCATCATAGTTATCACTTATTCTAGCTGCAACATACCAAGCCGTAACACTAGGTTTTGGAAAGTTGAACTATCCAAAGGCTTAGTAAAAATGTCTGCAAGCTCATCAGCACTGGCACAAACTGGATGAATCAACCTTTCAAAACAATCCCTAATAAGAGATGTCAATCCTATAACGTTTGGTCCTAAGTGTGGACTTTGATTTTTGCAATGCCAGCTGAAGCACTATCCATTAATATGGAGTCTTGTCTCTGTAATGCCATAATCCAAAAGTTGGTTCTGAAGCCAGAGTACCTGAGAAGTACAACTTGCAGCTGCAATTTCTCTCTTCAACAGTGGAGTAGCAACAGATGTTTGTTTCTTACTCTGCCAAGAAATCAAAGAGTTGGCCTAGGAATTGAATCCACCAGAATTGACTTTTCCTAGTTAACTTGCACCTTGCATAGTCACTATCTGAAAAACAACTAATTTTCAAGAGTGTCCAGTGGAATACCATAAACCTAAAGACTGTGTACCTTGCAAATATCTAATATCCTCTTGACTGCAATCAAATGAGACTTTTTTAGGATCAGCCTGAAATCTATCACATACACAGTAGCAACATGATACTGGTCTAGAAGCTGTTAAGTACTCAGGACCCATCATACATTTTTAAGTGTTTCATCACAGCTTTAACCTTCTGATCCGCATGTCCAGTTTGGGTGGTGGTGCACATGAGGAGAACAGGCTTACAAATTTGTAAATCAAACTTATCAAAAGATCTTTTGTATATTGGACTGATGAATAAGTTCTGACAGGATCAGTGATCACAAGTTTGATGTCAGAATATAAAGCAGCGGAATACAAACACGAATTAGACAAATTGTAGCAAGCAATCGATATTTGTAAGCATTAAGACCGCATACGTTTATAGGGAGAGAATATGTATTTCTGATTTCTAGGAATGTTTATAGATGTAGAATATTTCTAATCGAATCAATCATCCATTCCATTCAATTACTCATTTCACTCACTCATTACAATAGGTTGTCACTCCTTATATAGAGTGCAACAGTCACTGCTGTTATCACGGAAAGTGACAACTGGCAGATCCAATACAGAAATAACTAATTCTTAACAAACTACTGAAATGTTCACAACTACTGAGAACATATCAGCAAGTTAAGTACAAAATAAAACTACTGAAACTACAACGACTGAAGAACAAGCTCTTCAGTCGTTTTACAAAACTACTGAAACATAGAAAATAAAACTACTACTGATATCACAACTACTGAAGAAGTACTCTTCAGCAGTTGTGACAAACTACTGAGGCTTCAGTACTTGATCTTCAGACTTTGACCTTCAGGTGTTTCATCAGCTGATGACTTCAGTAGATATCATCAGCTGATGTCTTCAGTCTTTGTCTTCAGACTTTGTACATCAGTTGTTGATCTTCAGCACTTGTGAACTCTTCAGCTGTTGTACTTCAGTACTTTGGTCTTTCAGCTTCAGCACTTGTGTTCTTCAGCTGTTGTACTTCAGCACTTTGGTTCTTCAGCTGTTAAGGTCTTCAGCACTTGATCTTCAGCTGTTGAAGTCTTCAGCACTTGTCAAACTACTGATGAGGCTTTCAGCAGTTGTTGTGATACCGTGTGGGACTTAGAGGTTTTCTGATCTTGGCTCATTGGTTCTTTTGGTCCAACAAACTCCCCCTGAACCAATGCAGCCAAAACCTCTAACTTATTATACTCCCACTTATTGATGGCAAAATGTTGGTCTTTTTCCTTCTTGATCAGTAGAGAAGATGACCCATGTACGCCGGCCTGGGAAAAATCTCAAATATTTGTTTGGCAGAGTATGAATGGGAACTCTGTTTTGGGGAACTGGACACAGAGTTGTTATCCCATTCATGAGATTTACTTCCCCATAATGAGTCTGTATGACTCACGAACATAGGCCTCAAGGAGAACAACTTGTTCCTCTTGAGAGAGTTCTTCTGCTCCTCCTTCGAAGAAGAACTCTGGACCATAGTACTCTGATAAGTACTTCATGGTCCTGCCATTTTTCAGCTCCACCGTAGTTACCTCCCTATATACAAATTCATCAGGATGGTTGCCTTCAAGGAGTAACTGGAGCTCATTCTTTTGGATGTCTTCAAGCTTTTTATATAACAACCCCTCTTAATCATCTTGTTTTCTAGTAAGCTTGAGGTGTTTTCTTTGCTTGGTGAGCTTTCTTGAATTCATCAATGATTTCCCAAGGTGAGACTACAACGGCCAACATGATGGTAGATTCTATTGTTTTTCGTACCTGGCCGTTGTATCTGTGTGGGATAGTTCTTTTATGGATTCTAGAACTCACCTGGGGTCTGGCCATACTCTCACTCTCTCCTTTGATACTGAAAGGTGTGCCTGAGAGTGTACAGCCTTTGAGCATGCCCTTTCATGGCTTGAATAGATGATGACTGAGGAAATTCCTTGTCAACCATCTTCAACAGTTGCTCATCGTGCTGTTTCTGCTGTTCTTCTTCTTCTATCTTGACTCTGACCATTTCCCTTTGAGAGTCAGGTGTGATCATGGGTTGACTTCGGGGTTTTGGTAGCTTCAGAACAGCAGAGAGTGGCAGACTATCATCTTCATCCTCTTCTTCTTCTTCTTCTTCCATCCTCAGCACCCTTCTCCTCCTTCGGGGTACATCACTGGATGATGGTTGGGTGGGTGAAGGAATTGGTTTTGAAGAATGAGGATGTTTGGATTTTGGCTTAGAGGTTGGTTGGGAGATTTGAGGGATAGGATCTGTTTGAGTGGGTGGAAGGGAAGGTTGATCTAGCATCCTTGTAGTTAGCTTCGCCTTTGTGAGTTTAGCCATCTCTAACCTTTTACCAGCCCCAGCCTCATCAAGGGCTTCCACAATAATCCCTTGTTGAAATTGCTCAGACAGACAGATTCTGGTGGCTATAGCCAGAATGCTGTCCCTGGTCCATGCGCGGATCTCCATTAATGATCTTCCCAAGTATTTTGCAATAAAGCGGATCATTATTTCCAACCTCTCTTTCTCAAGAGCATCATACCCTGCCCATCGGTTTGTATCTCTTGTACTTCTAACCTTCTGATCTCACTATCCAGTGTGGCTGTGTCAAACCCCTGCCTGAAGAGTTGTTCAATTATTTTATCCATGGAGCGGCTGTGTGTGGTGTCAGCTTCTTTGACCAGCTCCTCCAAGGATTTGTCTTCAGCAGTGTGATCATCAGCACTTCTCTTTCGCTTGTACGTGAGCAGAGGTTGCTTTTCTTTTTCCTCCTCTGGACTTGCTTCTCTCCTTTTCCTCAGATCTTTTCCTCTTCCTTTCTTTCACTGCAGTACTCTCCCCCTTTTTGGTTGCATTGGAGGAAGGGGTTGTACCGCAGAAAGAGTCTTTTGGACAGCAGCATCAACCAGGGGCTGTAATGTGGAGGAAAGCCTCTCATCAAGGCTTTGATCACTATATCAGTGATTATGGGGGTGATGAGAGGGAGGGAATTTTGGAGTACAGCACCTATTTGCTCAGGAGGGTTCTGTTCCTGAGAAGTAGGGCCTGAAGCAGAGGCAGGTGGTTGATTTTGGGGTGGCTCTGTGTTGGGGAAACCTTCAAGGGAAGGTGCCATCTGTGGGTGTATGATGGTGGCAGATGGACTTGCATCCTGAGACATCTTGGCCAGCAGCTCTTTGAGTCTGCTAACCTCATCCTCTAGAATGGTGTTTTGAGCAACTACATCATAGAAGAAGCTCAGGTCATCATCAGTTGATACTGAATCACCTGACCTCCTGCTTAGAGCAGGATTTACATGCACTGGGTGTAGACCAGTTGGTGCATGTGCCCCTTGTGCTTGGTACTGGGGACTTCCAGCCTCAGGACAATGTCCATCATCAGCTGTTGCCTCTAGGGAGGTCTTAGCAATGTTACCAGCCTCACTCTGGTCATGTGCTGAGTCAGAGGAGGTGGCAGCCTCACTAGATATTCTAAGCTCCTTGTCTACACCAGGAGATAGAATTGGGAAACCCCTGTGCTGTGGGTTCTCAGGTGCACTGTGTTCCTCCCCCTCAATTGTAGAGGTATTCCCAGTAGTAAGTGGTTTCTGGGGAGGGGGTGAGGAGTGCAATTGAGTCAGCACTTGTGCAACTATTAAGTTGGGCTGTGAGGGGCGGTTGTTTGGGGTAAGGGGTTAGAAGCAGTGTGCACCTGGGGTGGATGGTGCTCTTCAATGGCAATCTCCTCAAGTGAGTAAGATCCCAGATAAGTAGGTGCCCCTTGGGTTGCTGCAGGCTCCTGTTGAGAGGAAGCCTGAGCGGCTGTGGCTGGAAGAGTCATTGTATCCACTAGGGGGTTTGGACTAGTGGATATATCCTGCGTTTGTGGTGCAGGAGCATCCTCAGGGGACTCAATTCCCTGAGTAGCCATTTTGGGTTTCTTTTTGGTGGGTTTGGTGGGGACATTGGATTTGGAGGTGGTGGCTGTGGGTTCCAGCTGCGTGGGTTTTCGCAGCTTGGCAGCCAGTTTGAGTGTCCGGTCAGAGTTGTGCCGGGAGTATACTTCTGGCAGAACAGCCGTAGCAGGGACTCCCAAGCCAACAAGTCCCTCAGCATTAAGCTGGTCTATAATAATGGCCATTATGAACCGTGGATATAGTATCCAACGGTTGGCAGTTAGTTTTTGAGCCATATCTTGAGCTCTGAAAATATTAATTCTGAAAAGTTCAGTGGTTGTTGCTCAAGGATAGAATACATTACCTGCTGCCATTTGGTGGACATTTGATCCCAACGACGTCTTAGGGGCCAAACATACATTGACCATGTGAAAAATCAGGCGCTCAGCGTCATTAAAGTGTTTCTTCATGATGGTGGTGGCACTGAGATCACCTTGATATCCATGCTGAGCAAATGATAGATCTATGGTGCCCTTCGGATATCCAGCAGGAGAGGTAGCATCACTCAGTTGAAGAATTTTACGGATTGTTGCAGGAGTAATGACTACTTCTTTGTTGTTGACGACTGACCGGAGGGATCGTGTGTTGCTCTCCTCAGTTGTAACAGTAACGTTCATCCAAAATTGGTTCAAGGATTCGGCATGTAAGACGGGGTTCAGAAGGAATGCCTTGTTGTATTGGGACTGAACCATAAGATCGATAGCAGTATCGAACTTAGTCCAGATCGGCGATTTTGTGAGGTAGGCAACACAGTTGTGTCGCGGTTTAATTTGCATAGACGCCATGGAGAAGGAAGTTTTGGAGAGGAACGTTAGGTTTGAAGAAGATGAAGCATGGAGAGCTCAGGTTAGGGGTATTTATAGGGTACGGGGGAAACGACTGAAGGATGTGGTGTTAGTCATCAGTAGTTTTAAACGACCGTTGACATGGTATTATCCTTTCAGACGTTGAAACAGCTGAAGTCGTGGTGTTAGGCATCAGTAGTTTAGAAAACTACTGAAGACCGTGGTTTTGACTTCAGATGATTGAAACAACTGAGGACATGGTGTTTGTCATCAGTAGTTATGAAACTACTGAAGACAGTGGTTTTGTCATCAGCTGTTGTAAACAACTGAAGACTTGGTATTAGTCATCAGTAGTTATAAAACTACTGAAGACGTGGTTTTGCTTCAGTTGTTTAAAATGAAACAGCAGTTGTACAAACGACTGAAGAGAAAGTTCTCTTCAGCTGTTTTCGTCAATTCTTAGCTTTTCAGCTGTTTCAAACTGTCCTCAACACATTCATCAGTCTTTATGGCTGATTTCAGTTGTTTCATAGGACATCAGTACTTATCTGTTTTTACTGATTGCAGTAGTTATGACTGCATCAGTAGTTGTAACTACATCAGTGGTTTCGAACAGATGAAGTACTTTAGTACTTGAGACATTTAGCCTTCAGTAGTTATAAAAACTACTGAGGTTAAAAGAGCTCATCAGTACTTATATGTGACAGGTACTCATGATCATCAGTATGAATTACTGAGATCATCAGTAGTTGTCACCTATTCTAGCTGCAGCATACCAAGCCTTAACACCAGGTTTTGGAAAGTTGAACTATCCAAAGGCTTAGTAAAAATGTCTGCAAGCTCATCAGCACTAGGCACAAACTTAGGATCAATCAGACCTTTTTCAAAACAATCCCTTATAAAATGATGTCTGATCTCTATATGTTTGGTCCTAGAGTGCTGGACTGGATTTTTGACAATGCAAAGAGCTGAAGCACTATCCATTAACAATGGAGTCTTAGTCTCTGTAATGCCATAATCCAAAAGTTGGTTTTGAAGCCAGAGTACCTGAGATGTACAGCTTGCAGCAGCAATGTACTCTGCTTCCGCAGTGGATGTAGCAACTGAGGTCTGTTTCTTGCTCTGCCAAGAAATCAAGCAGTTGCCTAGGAATTGACATCCACCAGAAGTTGATTTCCTGGTCAACTTACACCCTGCATAGTCACTGTCAGAAAAAGCAACTAATTTACCAGAATGTCCGTAGAATACCATAAACCTAGAGATGGAGTGCCTTGCAGATATCTAAAGATCCTCTTGACTGCAATCAGATGAGACTCTTTAGGTGCAGCCTGAAATCTAGCACAAACACATGTAGCAAACATAATATCTGGTCTAGAAGCTGTTAAATACATCAAGGACCCAATCATACATCTGTAAAGTGTTTCATCAACCACTTTACCTTTCTGATCTGAGTCCAGTTGTGTGGTGCTGCTCATGGGAGTAGAACAGGGCTTACATTTTGTAAATCAAACTTTTGCAAAAGATCTTTTGTATATTTGTTGATGAATAAAAATTCCATCAGCCTTTTGTTTGATTTGCAACCCCAGAAAGAACTGTAATTCTCCCATGGCACTCATTTCAAACTTCTGTTGCATCAACTTTGTAAAGGCATCACACAACTTTGGATCAGAGGATGCAAAAATGATATCATCTACATAAATTTGAACAAGTAGATTATGCTGCCCAGCTTTCTTAATAAATAAAGTCTTGTCTATGGAGCCTCTAGTGAAATTGTTTTCCAGAAGAAAGTTTGATAATGTCTCATACCAGGCTCTGGGAGCTTGTTTTAACCCATAAAGAGCTTTATCAAGCTTATACACCCAATTAGGATGTTTATTGTCCTCAAAGCCTGGAGGTTGACATACATAAACCTCTTCTTTAACTTTTCCATACAAAAATGCACTTTTGACATCCATTTGAAAGACTTTAAGTTTTTGATAAGCAGCATAAGCTAAAAACAATCGAATTGCTTCCAGTCTGGCTACAGGGGCAAAGGTTTCATCATAATCAATACCTTCTTCTTGTGCAAACCCCTGAACAACCAGTCTGGCCTTGTTCTTAACAATAAGCCCATTTTCATCAGTTTTGTTCCTAAACACCCATTTAGTGCCTATTGCACACTTACCTGGAGGTAGAGGAACCAGTTCCCACACTTGCTGTTTCTTGAACTGAAGAAGCTCAAGCTGCATGGCATCAACCCATCCATTGTCCTTTAAAGCAATGTGATAATTCTTTGGCTCTTGCTGACTGATGAAGAGAGCATAGAAGCAGAAATTTGACAATTGACTTCTTGTTGATACTCCAGCAGTGATATCACCAATGATTTGAGACATGGGGTGATTCTTCAGATCTTGATACACAATGAGATCTGTGCAAGTGTTTGTAGCCGGTTCAGCAGCAACAGATGGTGATGGTGAATCATTTCCTTGAAACCAATCAGTGGATGGTAATTCAAAGGAAGTTGAATTCGAAGAAATCTCATCAGCATTTGTTGTGGATGGTGCTACTGGCGCTACAGGAACATCAGGTCTAGTTGAGTCAGGCAGCTGATCACTAAACCTGAAGAGGTGAGTACTGCAATCATCATCATCATCAGCAGTACCACCAGGTGGTGAACTGTTGACAGGAGCAACAGCAGGAGTTTGATAAGGAACATATTGCAGTATGTCCAAATCAAATAACTCCACAGGACTTTGTGGAATCTTGTCCTTTGGAGATTCATTAAACTTAACATGTAGAGTTTCTTCAACCATCTTTGTTCTGCAGTTGAAGACTCTGTATGCCTTGCAAGTAGATGAACCAACAAAGTATCCTGCATCCACCTTAGGATCAAATTTGTGGAGTTGATCCTTTGTGTTGAGAAAACAGGGACACCCAAATGCTTTGAAAAATGAAATCAGAGGAGCCAAATGATGGAGAACTTCATATGGAGTCTTCATCAACCTCTGATTTACTAAAACTCTATTTTGCACATAACAAGCTGTGTTGACAGCTTCGGCCCAAAAGGTCAATGGCAAACCTGAGTCAGCCAGCATGGACCTTGCAGCTTCAATGAGGGTCCTGTTCTTTCTCTCCACTACTCCATTTTGTTCTGGAGTCCTTGGAATGCTGAACTGCCTTTTGATTCCCTTTGAAAGATAGAAGTCATCAAGTGTATGATTTCTGAACTCAGTTCCATTATCACTCCTAATACACTTGACTGGAAGGGAATACTGCTTCTCAATGTACAGCACAAAGTGGATAATCTTCTGAGCAGCCTCATCCTTTGAATGTAGAAAGAAAGTCCATACAAATCTGGAGTAATCATCCACAATTACCAGACAGTATTTCTTCTTTGCCATGCTCATTACTCTCACAGGACCAAATAGATCCATATGCAGTAATTGCAAGCAGGCAGTGGACTTGGACACTTCAATAGGAGGAAATGAGACCTTGTGCTGTTTTCCTTTTAAACAAGCAGTGCATGTTTCATCACAGTGGAACTCCTTTATTGGTAAGCCTCTGACTAAACTATTGTGGCTAAGCTGATTCATTTTTTGAGATTGACATGACCAAGCCTCCTGTGCCACAGTTTAGATTCTTGAAAAGAGGCTTTGGAAAATAGGCAAGGATTGCCTTTGAGATCTATCTTCTTAGAGAGATCTAAGGCATACACTCTTCCTGTCCTGTTGGCTTTCAGGAGAGTGTGATCATCCAACACCTTGTCAATCAAGTGCAAAACTTTGGATGACAGAATCCTACAGTTTTGACTTGTGAAAAGGGCAACATGGCCTTTATCACACATTTGACTGACACTCAAGAGGTTGTACTTGAGATTTTCCACATGATTATCATCAAATTTGATTTCTCCATTGGAGACAAAGCCCTTACCGATGATGTAACCCCTAGCATCATTGCCAAAAGAGACAAATCCCTTCTTTCCTTGAGAGTAGTCATGAAGAAGAGAGATGTTCCCAGTCATGTGCATAGATCCCCCACTGTCTACATACCAGATGCTACTTTGGCATGTTGAAGAACCCTGCAATAATAAACAATCAGTTAGTTTTAGAGACCCAACCCTTTTTGGTTTTGGCCTGGTCTCATCAATAGATGGTAAACTAACATGTTTATTTGTAACAACAGCCTGAGAAGAAGAAGATGGTGTAGAAGAGGAGTCCTTTGGCTTAGACCTCCTTTTCTGTGGTTTCAACATAGGAGAATCTAGTTGGTTAACTCTACCCAACAGATGTTGTACCATCATCACCAGCTGTGTCTGATTTTGTGATAAAGCTTTCAGCTCATCAGACACATTGCTAGTGGAGTTAGATAAGGTCCTATGTTGCACCTTCTTCTTTTGAGCACCCTCAGCTGTCACCTGTTTAACTCCTTCCTTTTTGGATTGCTTTAAGGACTTAAGGGTTACAGGATTTGATGTTGCTGATACAAATGTGGTCTCAAACTCAGTTTTCATTTTTACCATTTTCTCATTAATTTCTTCTTTTTGTTTGAGTTTGGAACCTCTTTTGTACCAACAATCATCTGTAAGATGATTGAACAAACCACATATTTCACATGGTTTCTTCTTCATCTTAGGTTGATCATCAACTAAAGATGGTGAAGCAACAGAAGACTTGTTCTTCAATGCTTTGGAAGCATTGGTTGCTTTCTTGACAGCCTCTTTAGTAGTCTTCAAACTCTTTCTACTGCCAGTTTTCTTCTCTTCAGTGCTGACAGCAGTTGAAGTTTGAACTTCAGGTGTTAAATCCTCTCTCCAGTCCTTTCAGGACCTTCAGGATTAACTCCTGAGTTGATCAACTTATTGATCATGTGAATGTCAGCATTTGGACCATCAACATCAGCTGATAGGTTCAAGGAGGACTTGATGCTGACTGCTACTTCTGATTGTGCTGTATCAGAAGGTAGATCACATGATTTGATGGATTGGTTATCACTCTCACCATCAGATTCTACCTCTGCTCTTGGGGTAAAATCTGTAGGTGGAGCAGTGTGATTGTAGCCAATGCCAAACTTCACATTTGAAGCAGATTGCTTACTAAGAAGCATTTCAAAACCTTTGCATGATTGTACCCATCTATCACACTCGACCTGGGTAACTGCAAGGGTTTCTTTGAGATCTTTGTACTTCTCTAGAAGTACATCTTCTCTAGCCTTATCATCAATTATTTTGCAATTCAGTTTATAAACCTCATCATTTTTATCTTTGAGCACAAACTCAAACTCAGCTTTGTTTTTGGAAATTATTTGTTCTAGCTCAATGTTCTTATTAATTAAAGCTACATTTGCTTCTCTAATGGAAGCAAATGCTGCTATGCATTGTTCAGAACATAATTTGGCTTTTGCCTCAGAGGATACCTGTGATACCTGAGGTGTAGAGGCATTGGAAGATGAAGTATCAGCAGACTCCAAAGCCATAAGAGCTAGATTCCCAAAGGGACTGTCACCACCATGTTGACCAGCACTGAGAACAGTTGATCATGACCAGACAAGTCATCTGGTAAACTGCTCCAGTCAACAACTCCTGGGGTGAAGAAGCTGTGTTGTTGAGATGAGGTTGTTGATGAGATAGGGAAGGCTGAGGTTCTGGTAATGCATGAGGTTGTGGTGTCATAGGAACTTGAACTTGATTTGACTGTGGCATGTAATAACCAGGGTACTGATATGGCATTTGACCCTGAGGAACAAAATATGCCGGAGATTGTTGTTGAGGATGATGACTAGATGTGACAGGATGTTGCCCTCTGTGTTGTTGACTATTGCCAGGAAAAGTCACAAAGGGTGCAGTAGAGTTAGATCCAGTTGATCTACACTCTCTTGCAAAGTGTCCAAGCCGTTGGCATTTGTGACACCTCACTTGCTCTTGTCAAAACCAACTTTGGTTTTGCCAGAGAGTCCTGGGAATTTTCTTCCAGTTCTTTTGTAGAACTTCTGAGATCTGATATTTATCAAGGCCATTTGGCTCAAAATATCCATCTCTTCTAAGTCATCATCAGCAATCCCCTTGAGATCATCCATAATGAAACATAGATTGTCATTATTACACCCAGTGAACTGACCATCAACACTTACAAATGCAGAATTAGAAGTGCTCGAAGAGAAATTAATATGCTCATCATACTGGCATTCAGATGAAGCATATTCTGACTCATGACCCACCAAGGCAGTGTTGCCTTGTATAAAGTCTTCAGTGAGCTTTCCAGATGAAGACAGCTTTCTCTTCTGTTCTATCTCTCTCTCAAAAGTGAGCAATTTCCCATGGAGTTGGGTGAGAGATAGTTTGTCCAAACTTGCACTGGAGCGTAGGACAATAGTATATGTGTCCCATCTCTCAGGCAGTGATCTGAGAAATCTGTTATTCATCTGAATATTGGTGTATTCAAGTTTGACCATTTTTAGTTCAGAGATCAAACAAGAAAACCGCTCATATTGTTGAGTCAGTGTCTCACCCTTTCTATGAGAGAATGTCTCATATTGTTGGGCAAGAATTTCTCTATTATTTGCCAAGACCTCATCTGTTCCTCCAAATTGTTCTTTCAAAGCAATCCAGAGGTCATGGGCAGTTTCATGATGCATTAGCCCAGAATAGATTTCATTGGGCAAGCCATGGCCAGAATTCCATGGGCTTTTGCATCAATCTCAAGCAACTTCTTATCCTCATCTGAGTATTGCTCCTCCTCCTCCTCTTCGGAACCATTTGATTGGTTTCCGGGTTATTCACCATAGGCTTGTGTGGACCATGTACCACTGATGTCCAACACCCTGCGCTGTTAACAGACAGGTGATGGAGCATACGTCTTTGCCATATGTTATACTCATTCCTAACCAGCATAGGAGGCTTGGTTGAGGAACCAGTATTGTGAGGATCATTGGAGAGAGTGGTCATTTTCAGTTCAAAAACAGTTTAGTTCAAGTTTTAAAAAGTTTTAGACAAACCACAACAAACTCAATGAGAACCAAGAAAAAGATCTCAGGATGAATGAGCAGAAATACAGAAAATTCAATCTCTATAACCGTTTCTTGCGAAAACAAAAGCTAATTCAATCAAACTTGGATCTTGAATAGCAGTTTCAATGATCAATTATTAGATCGATCAATGATTAACCTGCTCTGATACCATTTGACAGGATCAGTGATCACAAGTTTGATGTATCAGAATATAAAGCAGCGGAATACAACACGAATTAGACAAATTGTAGCAAGCAATCGATATTGTAAGCATTAAGACCGCATACGGTTATAGGGAGAGAATATGTATTTCTGATTTCTAGGAATGTTTATAGATGTAGAATATTTCTAATCGAATCAATCATCCATTCCATTCATTACTCATTTCACTCACTGATTACAATAGGTTGTCACTCCTTATATAGAGTGCAACAGTCACTGCTGTTGTCACGGAAAGTGACAACTGGCAGATCCAATACAGAAATAACTAATTCTTAACAAACTACTGAAATGTTCACAACTACTGAGAACATATCAGCAAGTTAAGTACAAAATAAAACTACTGAAACTACAACGACTGAAGAACAAGCTCTTCAGTCGTTTTACAAAACTACTGAAACATAGAAAATAAAACTACTGATATCACAACTACTGAAGAAGTACTCTTCAGCAGTTGTGACAAACTACTGAGGCTTCAGTACTTGATCTTCAGACTTTGACCTTCAGGTGTTTCATCAGCTGATGACTTCAGTAGATATCATCAGCTGATGTCTTCAGTCTTTGTCTTCAGACTTTGTACATCAGTTGTTGATCTTCAGCACTTGTGAACTCTTCAGCTGTTGTACTTCAGTACTTTGGTCTTTCAGCTTCAGCACTTGTGTTCTTCAGCTGTTGTACTTCAGCACTTTGGTTCTTCAGCTGTTAAGGTCTTCAGCACTTGATCTTCAGCTGTTGAAGTCTTCAGCACTTGTCAAACTACTATGAGGCTTTCAGCAGTTGTTGTGATACCGTGTGGGACTTAGAGGTTTTCTGATCTTGGCTCATTGGTTCTTTTGGACCAACAGGTTCCATCAGCCTTTTGTTTGATTGCAAACCTAGAAGAACTGTAATTCTCCCATTGCACTCATTTCAGACTCTTTTCATTATTTGTAAAATCATCACACACTGGGGATCACAGGACGCAAAAATAATATCATCAACTAAATTTGAACAACTAGCTTATGCTGATCCACCTTCTTAATAAACAAAGTTTTATCTATGGAGCCTCTAGTGAAATTATTCTTGAGAAGAAAAGTGCGAGTGTCTCATATCAGGCTCTAGGACTTGTTTCAACCTAAAGAGCCTTATCAAGTTTGTACACCCATTCAGGATGTTTATTGTCTTCAAATGGTGGTTGACACCATAAAAAACTTCTTCTTTTATTTTGCCATATAAAAATGCACTTTTGACACCCATTTGAAAACTTTGAGATGGTGGAATGCAGCATAGGCTAAGAACAATCTAATTACCTCTAGTCTGGCTACAGGGGCAAGGTTTCATCATAATCAATACCTTCTTCTTGTGAGAACCCCTGTACAACCATCTAGCCTTGTTCTTAACAATAAGCCCATTTTCATTAGTTTTATTCCTAAAACCCATTTAGTGCCTATTGCACGTAGCTCGGGTAGAGGAACCAGTTCCCACACTTGTTGTTTCTTGAACCGAAGTGCTCAAGCTGCATGGCTTCAACCCATCCATTTTCTCTTAAAGCAATGTGATAGTTCTTTGGCTCTAGCTGACTTATGAATAGCATAGAAGCAGAAGTTAGACAATTGACTTCTTGTTGAAACTCCAGCATTGATATCACCAATGATTTGAGACATTGGGTGATTCTTCAGCTCTTGATAAACAATGATATTTGTGCAAGTGTTTGTAGAACCTTCAGCAGCAGCAGATGCTCATGCAGACTCTTGAAACCAAGAATTTGATGGTAACTCAAAGATGTAGAGGAATCAGAAATCTCATCAGCATTTGTTGTGGATGGAACTGCTGAAGCTACAGGAACATCAAGTTTAGCAGACTCAGGCAGTTGGTCACTAAACTTGAATAGGTGAGTATTGATGTTATCATCATCATCATCAATACCACCAGGTGGAAGACATGCTACAAAGATGATTTATCCACATGGTCTGCAACAACTGGAGGTTGATAAGGAACATATTGCAGTATGTCCAAATCAAACAACTCCACAGGGTTTTGTGGAATCTTGTCCATTGGAGATTCATTAAACTTCACATGCAAAGTCTCTTCAACTATCTTTGTTCTGCAGTTGAAACTCTATATGCTTTGCAAGTAGATGAATAACCAACAAAATACCCTGCATCCACCTTAGGATCAAATTTTTGGAGTTGATCCTTTGTGTTGAGAATAAAACAGGGACACCCAAATGCTCTGAAAAATGAAATGAGAGGAGTCAAGTGATGTAGAATTTCATATGGAGTCTTCATCAACCTCTGATTTACTAAGGCTCTATTCTGCACATATCAAGCTGTGTTAAAGCTTCAGCCCAAAAGGTCAGTGCAAACTAGAGTCAGCCAACATAGACCTTGCAGCTTCAATTAGGGTCCTGTTCTTTCTCTCCACTACTCCATTTTGTTCTGGAGTCCTTGGGATGCTAAACTGCCTTTTGATTCCCTTTGAAAGATAAATCATCAAGTGTATGGTTGTGAATCAGTTCCATTGTCACTCCGTATACACTTGACTGAAAGGGAATACTGCTTCTCAACATACAACACAAAGTTGATAATCTTCTGAGCAACCTCATCCTTTGAATACAGAAAGAAAGTCCATACAAATCTCGAGTAATCATCCACAATTACCAGATAGTATTCTTCTTGCCATGCTCATCACTCTCACAGGACCAAATAGATCCATATGCAGTAATTGCAAGCAGGCAGTGGACTTAGGCTCTTCAATAGGAGGGAATGAGACTTTGTGCTGTTTTCCTTTTAAACAAGCAGTGCAGGTTTCATCACAGTGGAACTCCTTCATTGGTAAGCCTCTCACTAAACTATTGTGGATCAGCTGATTCTTGTTTTTGAAATTAACATGACCCAGCCTTATGTGCCACAGTTTAGATTCCTAAGGAGAGGCTTTGGAAAATAAGCAAGGATGGCCTCTGATATTTATTTTCTGGAAAGATCTAAGGCATACACATTTGACTGACGCTCAAGAGATTGTACTTGAGATTTTCCACATGATTAACATCATCAAACTTTATTTCTAAATTGGAGACAAAACCTTTTCCAATGATGTAACCCTTAGCATCATTGCCAAAAGAAACAAACCCCTTCTTTCCTTGAGAGTAGTCATGAAGAAGAGAGTTGTTCCCTATCATATGCATAGATCCCCCACTGTCTACATACTAGATGCTACTTTGGCATGTTGAAGAACCCTGCAATCATAAACAATTAGTTAGTTTTTGAGACCCAAACCTTTTGGTTTTGGGTCTATTCACATCAACAGATGGTAAACTAACAGACTTGCTATGAATAATAGCCTGAGGGGATGGAAATGGTGAAGAAAAAGATTCCTTTGGCATGGAATTTCTTCTCTGTGGTTTCAACACAGGAGCATCTAATTGGTTGACTCTCCCCAATAGATGTTGAACCATCATAACAAGTTGTGTCTGATTTTGTGATAAAGCCTTCAGCTCATCAGACACATTAGTGCTTGAGTTTGATGAGTTCCTGTGTTGTACCATCTCTCTTTGAGCAATCTCAGCTGTTGCCTGTTTCACCCCTTTCTTTTTGGATTTCTTTTTGGATTTTGGGGTTACAGGTTTTGATGTTGCTGATATAAATTTGATTTCAAACTCAGTTTTCATTTTATCCATTTTCTCTTTAATGTTTTCATTATGTTTGAGTTTGGAGCCCTTTTTATACGAGCAATCATCAGTAAGATGATTGAATAAGCACATATTTCACATGGCTTTTTCTTCATCTTAAGTTGATCATCTACTGAAGAGGATGAAACTACTGAAGACTTGTTCTTCAGCAGTTTGCTATCAGTACTAGTAGTTTTCTTGCTTTAGTACTGCTTTCTTGATATCTTCTTCAGTAGTTTTCCCACCCTTTCTACTTGCATTTTTCTTTCCTTAGTACATGTAGTAGTTTGGGCTTGTTCTCCAGGTGTTATGACATTCTTTTTAGTACTTTCAGTACTTTGTGAAATATCACCTGGAGTGATCAACTTTGTAATCATGTGAGTGTCAGCATTTGAACCATCAACATCAGCTGATAGTTTTTGCGAGGAATTAATGCTGACTTCTACTTCTGATGGTGCTGTATCAGATAGTAGATCACATGATGATTGCTTTCACCATTAGATTCTACCTCTGCTCTGGGAGTAAAGTCTGTAGGAGGAGCAGTGTGATTATAACCAATGCCAAACTTCACATTGGAAGCAGATTGCTTACAAAGAAGCATTTCAAAACCCTTGCAAGAATTTACCCATCGATCACACTCTACCTGGGTAGTGCAAGTGTTCTTTGAGGTCTTTGTACTTCTCTAGAAGTATCTCTTCCCTAGCCTTATCATCAGTGATTTGGAATTTAAGTTTGTAAATCTCATCATTCTTATCATTAATTACAGACTCAAATTCAGCTTTGCTTTGGAAATTGTTTGTTCTAGCTCAATGTTCTTGTTAATTAAAGCTACATTTGCTTCTCTAATAGATGCAAATGCGGCTATGCATGTTTCAGAACATAGTTTGGATTTTGCCTCAGAGGATACCTGTGATACCTGTGGTGTAGAGGCATTAGAGGATGAAGTATGAGCACCATGTTGACCAGCATGTTGACCAGCACCAGAGAATAGTTGTTCATGACGAGACAAATCATCTGGTAAACTGCTCCAGTCAACAACTCCTGGGGTGAAAAAGCTGTGTTGTTAAGGTTGAGTTTGTTGATGAGATTGGGACGGTTGAGGTTCAGGTAATGCATGTGGTTGTTGTGCAATTGGAGCTTGAACCGGATTTGGCTGAGGCAAGTAATAGCAGGGTAAAGGATATGACATTGGACCCTGGGGGACAAAGTATGCAAGAGATACAAGGTGTGATTGATGACCAGAACTAGGAGGATGTTGCCCTCTGTTTTGTGGACTAGTGCTAGGAAAAGTCAGAAAGGGTGCAGAAGAGTTAGATCCAGTTGATCTACATTCTCTTGCAAAGTGTCCAAGCCTTTGGCATTTGTGACACCTCAACTTACTCTTGTCAAAACCAACTTTGGTTTTGCAAGAGAGTCCAGGAAATTTCCTGGCAGTTCTCTTGTAGAACTTCTGAGATCTGATATTAACTAAGGCCATTTGGCTTAGAATATCTATCTCTTCTAAATCATCATCAGCAATTCCCTTCAGATCGTCCATGATGAAGCATAGATTGTCACTATTACTGCCAGAATGACTATCAATACCAACAAATGCATGATCAGAACTGGTTGAAGAGAAATCAATATGCTCATCATAATTGCTTTCAGATGCAGCATATTCTGACTCATGACCAACCAAGCCAGTGTTCCCTGGTACAAAGTCACCAGTGAGCTTTCCTGATGATGATAGTTTCCTTTTCTGCTCTATCTCTCTTTCGAATGTAAGCAGTTTCCCATGAAGTTGGGTGAGAGATAGGCTATCCAGATTTGCACTAGAGCGTAGGACAATAGTGTATGTGTCCCATCTCTCAGGCAGTGATCTGAGGAATCTGTTATTCATCTGGCTGTTGGTGTATTCCTGTTTCACCATTTTCAGCTCAGAGATCAAACAGGAAAAACGCTCAAACTGCTGAGTTAGTGTCTCACCCTTTCTATGAGAGAATGTCTCATATTGTTGGGCGAGGATTTCTCTGTTGTTTGCTAAGACCTCATCAATTCCACCGAATTGTTCTTTCGGTGCATTCCAGAGGTCATGAGCAGTTTCATGATGCATAAGCCCTCAATAGATTTCATTCGGCAGTGCCATGGCCAAAATTCCATGGGCTTTAGCATCAATCTCAAACAGTTTCCCATCTTCATATTAGTATTGTTCCTTCTTCTTCGGAACCATTTGATTGGTTTCCGGATTGTTCACCATAGGCTTATGTGGTCCATGTACCACAGATGTCCAACAACCTGAACTGTTAAGAGACAGGTGATGAAGCATCCTTCGTTGCCATATGTTATACTAAGTCCTAACCAGCATTGGAGGCTTGGTTGACGAACCGGTATTATGAGGGTCATTAGAAGGAGTAGTCATCTCAGATTCAACCAAATTCAATTAAGCTATAACAGATTTAGAACAAAACACACAAACCAAATTGAACCAAGAGAGATCTCAAAATGAATAAACGAAAGCGGCAGAAATTCAATAATCTATAACCAGTTTTTGTGAATTAGCTAATTCAATCAAACATAGATATCAAATAACAGTTTCAATGATCAACTGTTAGATCGATCAATGATTAACCCGCTCTGATACCATTTGTTAGGATCAGTGATCTACGTTTGATTGATTTGAGAGTATAGCAGCAGAGAACAAACAATGAATTAGCCAATTCACAAGAACACAAAAGATATTCAAAGTAAGAACAAACGGTTATAGAGAGAAAGAATTCTGCAAAATATATTTCATTCAATATACGCTTTCGTGGTAACAGAATGCCACACATACAATTAGGTCAACATCTCTTATATAGGAGATGTGACGTGTGCTGATGTCACTTGATAGTGACATCTAACAGAATTTATTCAAACTACTCATAGTTAACACAACTACTGAAGATGTGAAACAGCTGATATCTTCTTACAAAAATGCTAAGTGTTAACTATTACTACAACTACTCAAAAGAAACTACTGAAACTACAACGACTAAAGAACATGCTCTTCAGTCGTTTTACAAATACTGAAACAAAAAGAAAACTACTGAAATGAAACCATCACAACAACTGAAGAATGCTTCTTCAGCTGTTGTAATAAACTCTGAAAGCTTCAGTACTTGTACTTGAACTTCAGCTGTTGTCATCAGCTAATGTCTTCAGTCTTTGTACCTCAGCTGTTGATCTTCAGTACTTTGTTCTTCAGCTGTTGATCTTCAGACTTTGGTCTTCAGCTGTTGAAGGCTTCAGTACTTTAGTCTTCAGCTGTTGAAATCTTCAGTACTTTAGTCTTCAGCCGTTGAAATCTTCAGACTTTGTCAAACAGCTGATCAAGTCTTCAGCAGTTGTTGTGATGTCTGTGGGACTTATAGGTTTTTCTGATCAGCTCATTGGTTCTTTTGGTCCAACATGTATTTTTATGTACACAATCACCGTTCTCACTTCATAATCACTGCATATTTGTTGAGAATTCATTTCTTATATTCATATCAGTGTAGTTCGGATGACCTACTTTGATGAATTTTTTTTTTGTACAGTTTATAAAAAAATAAAAAAAATAAAAATAAATAAAAATAAAATAAAATTATAAAAAATATAAAAAATAGGTTTGCAAAAATAAAAATTTAGGGGGAGTGTATAGTAAATAAAAATGAAAAAAGAACTACGAACTTGATTTGAGATGACTGTGAAATGATTGTATATCTTCTTGAAATGCTTGTTTTTGCATGACTTGCGTTTTAAAATGAGAAATAATAGAAACTGATGTTGTTATATAATTCTTTAACAATCAAACAGATATTTTAATGATATGCTTGGTAGACTTAGCCTGAAAAATAAAGCAGACAGCAACATAATAATATAAATTAAAATATATGCTTAAGGATGTATGATTTTACCCAATCATTTTGGCTTGCACGAAAACTGAGTCCCGACAAAAATTTGATTGAGAACTGATCTTTCACCCTCAACGATATAAATCATATAAGCCATATCTTTGAGTCATGTTTGGTGTATTTATGTGTCTTGTGTTTGTGCTAAGCTCCTCTGCTATACGGAAGTACTGACCTGGATTGATGATCTCCTTTGCTATACGATAGTACTAACCTGGAGCTCTTATTGGCACATGATTAAATGGTCATCTCCTGTGTTATATGTGAGTATAGACATGGAGCTCTCACCATTTTTGTCAAAGTAGTGTCAAATCTTCTAAATGATGAATTCATCACAGAATGCAATATTCTATTGATAATCACTTGCACTCTAATGCACAAGCATTTCTCTATAAAGATCGTAACAAAATTCAAGAAATCCTAAGGTTGGGTGAGGGTTTTTGCCAAATGATTGTGGGGTTCTAGCATTCTAAAGTATTTAATCGAACCTTAACGAATCATGAGCTGCTTGTTGAAAAAGATAGGGCATGGGTTTAAGTGGACACACATATCAGCAATCGTTATTGATATGTTTGAGAATTTCATATTCATTCAAAGACTGTGATTACATTCAGTTATGAGTATGATCTTTGTGCTAAAGAATATCTTGAGGATGTGATCTCATGATTGATTCAGTTCTCATTATTAAAAAAAATTTAATAGATAAATTTTTTTTGTTATAATAAATGTATATAATAAAAAATTATTATAAATTTTCATTTCAAAATTTCTGTTAGGTCTTCCATATTATGCTGTTACAATTTATCATTTTTCATGCATTTCACAGAAATTGCGTACCACCGAACACGGGTTTGCGTGTTTTCAAACACAAATAAACACAGGTTTATTTTGTTAAAATGAAATGATCTAATTACAAAAGTCGAGATTGTGTTTGTGAATGTGTTTAACATATTTGTTGTATGTGATGGCCGATCATCAGTTGAGCAGTGTACCTCATTAGAGAAGCTGTTACACAAGTTTGCAGAAGATATCAAGCTAGGAATCGTCCTCCTACATCTTCTGAAGCACTCAAGATTAGAGATTTGGGTCGGTTGTTCCAAGATATTACAAAGGATGCACTAAAAAGGGGGAGCATATAAATAGGGGGAGCATATAAATAGGGGGAGCTTATGATATGAATAAATTTTCTCATCAATTTCAGAAAACTACAATTTGAAGATCTTTCAAATGTTGACTTCTTGGTGTTGATTTCGTTTGAAGACGTTGACAATGATAGACTAAGGGGGAGTATTGTTGGAACTGTACAAGATAATCTATATTATCAACACAGTGAAAGTCAACAAAAGTCAACGTCACAGTCAAAGTCATGAAAGTCAAACCCAACACGTTGGAGACGAAGAACCGAGACGAGACGTTGAAGATTTAGATGACTAGGAGTTTTATTTTAATAAATATTTTGTGCAATTAGTAAATATTAGTCTAGACTATAAATAGGTTAATTGTCATTAGTGTTGTTGATGGTTGTATGACCTGTAGATTGGGGGATTATTTGTAAACACATCATTGGCAATATACTGAAGTTCAAAGGGGTTTGATAGTGATTATCATATTTTGATCTAGTTATTCATGATTTGATTCAAGTGTGTTTATCTTGGAGTTACAATTTTTGTGAACAATTAAACACCACTAATATATTATTCCTAAAATTGTAAAATAATTCTCCCCAAGGGAAAATATTATTTTTAAATGTAACACTAGACAATCTTAACAACTAGGGTGAAGCTGCTAAAGAAATGATAATTTCGGGACGAACACAAATAATCCCAACTAGGGGAAAAAGTCATCTTTAACATTCAAATTTCGCTGAAGAAATGATAATTTCACCGAAATTATGGTTTCGTAGAGCTAGTTTCACTATGAACTCTAGTTTCGCTGAGCCGACAGTAGTTTCGCTGGAAATTTCAGCAGCAGTTTCGCTAGCCAAATGCCTTAACCAACTTAGTTTCGCCAAGAAGTTAACACAAAACGAGGTTGAACTTTTGTTCAATGATACTTTCGGCAACAATTTCGCTTGTAAATCACCCACAATCACTGTTGAACTTCCATTCAATGAAACTAGTTTCCCAGGATAGAAGAAAACAACTTTAATGACGATAACTCATGTAGTCTCGCTGAAAGAACTCGTTGTTTCACCGGATGAACTGATAATTTCGCTGAATGAAGCTGAAAAGCTTTTTCAACACGAAATCAATCTGAAATCATCAAAAACTCAATGGATTTGAGATCTAATGATTAACAGAGCTTCCCCAACCAACAACCAGCATAAATCATTCAAATGGAGTTGCTAAAAGAAGAAACAAAACTCTCATTGAAGTAACAAGGACAATGCTTGCTTATTCACAATTGCCAATCACCTTTTGGGCGGAAGTACTGAATACAACATGCAAGGTTCAAAACAAGACATTAATTGTCAAAGAACACAACAAAACTCCTTATAAGCTCTTGTATAAAATATAACCTTTTTAGGATATCTTAGAGCGTTTGGGTGTCATGTCCATGTATTAAAACAAAAGAACAATTAGGAAAATTTTCTGAAAAAGCTTATGATGGTTTTTTTTCTTGGTTATTCATCAACGTCTAAATCATAGAGTTTATATTCCATAAGAAAACATTGTGGAGGAAACATCTAATGTATCTTTTGATGAATCCTTATTTCCAAAATCTGTGAAAGGATCATCGTGGTTGTTTGATATACATGCTCTAACAAACTTATATAACTCATGTTATTTGAATATACCAGGTTCTATGGATACATGTTATCCTTATGTACATCCAAGATTGAATGAAATGTCACTATCAGCTGACCCTCTAAGAGTACAATTACACACATCAAGTGTTGTTCATCCTGATCCTTCATCCATACTAGTCATGAGAATACTATTGTGAATGATATATCAACTTCCGAAGAAGTAACTAATGTATGAGAAGAAGTTAACTGCATCCGCAAAAACTTCTAATGCATCTGGAGAAGTGAACTTTTCTCCGCAAATGTTCCATCTACATGAGTAGATACTCTCTCTTCCGAAGATACTCCATTAATTTGTAAGGATTACACTACATCTGTAGATAAACATACAACCTTCGTAGATGTTCCTATAACTCCTATGGAAGTTATCCATACATCTACCGGTACACTAAATGAAGATGGATATCACTCGGCTTCAAAAGATCAACATATGAATGATCAA
The DNA here is from genome assembly GCA_025506515.1 of Flaveria trinervia. Taxonomy (NCBI): domain Eukaryota; kingdom Viridiplantae; phylum Streptophyta; class Magnoliopsida; order Asterales; family Asteraceae; genus Flaveria; species Flaveria trinervia. The sequence continues at coordinate 50,073,728 of CM046443.1, read as the reverse complement.
GATTACTTTGTTGACTCTCCGTCTTATCTAGATCCATCTCATAAACAATATCACCAAATTGGATTCATCTATACAAGTGCATTCATTCAAACATTAAGAGTTCATAAGAATCATCCAATAAATATATCAATGATGATCTTCATGAAAGAATCATAAGAAGTGAAGAGGGAGCTGCAAACATGTGTATTTTCTCTTGTTTTCTTTCATAAGTGGTTCCTCCCACCATCACTACAACATTAAAAGACAACAACTAGCTTCAAGCCATACAGGAAGAGCTTTAACAATTCAGAAAACAAAACGTTTGGAATCTTGTTGATCTACCTAAAGGCTAATATCCGATTAGTACAAGGTGGTTGTTCAAGAACAAACTATATGATAGAGGTATCATAGTAAGAAACAAAGCAAGGCTAATTGCATAAGGCTGCACTCACGAAGAGGGAACGACTATGATAAAGTTTTTACACCTATTGCAAGGATTGAATCCATTAGAGTCTTCCTAGCCTATGCTTCATATTAGAAGTTCGTAGTTACCAAATGGATGTGAAATGTGCGTTCTTATATGGTAAAACTAATGAAGAAGTCTATATTGCTCAACCTCTAGGCATTAAGGATCAGCATTACCCACACAGGGTATACAAGCTTCACAAGGCTTTGTATGGTCTTTATGAGGCACCAAGAAAGTGGTATGAGACATTATAATAATTCTTGCTCAATCACGGATACAAATGAGGAACAATTGATCAGACTCTCTTTCTCAAACATGATTAACAAGATCTCTTGGTTGTCCAAATTTATGAGGATGACATTATTTTTAGATCAACAAACAAGATATTGTGTGAAACTTTAAAAGTTTGATGAAATCTAAATTTCAAATGATCTCAATGGGAGAATTAACATTCTTTCTTGGTTTGCAAGTTCATCAAAAATCAGATGGAATATTCATCAATCAAGAAAAGTATATAAATTAGATCTTGAACAAGTACAATCTTGTTGACACTTCTTCATGCAAAACACCATCTTCAAAAATAGACAAGATTGTACCTGATCATATAAGGAATTAGTTGACATAATATACTTAACTGCCACCAGTCCGGACATAATGTTTGTTATGTGTGTTTGTGCTAGTTACTAGTTAGATCCAAAAGAGTCATATTTGAATGTAGTCAAGAGGATTTTCAAATACCTTAAAGGGAAGCTAGCTCTTGGGCTTTGGTATCCCAAAAAACAGGATTTCAACCTCTACTCATATTCTCATAGTGATTTTAGAGGAAGTAACAACAACAGAAAATTTACAACCGATTGTTGTCAATTCATAGGACCAAGACTTGTTTCTTGGTAGTGCAAAAAGCAAACAAATATTTCAGTATTCATAGCTGAGGCTGGGTACATAGTTGTTTCAACCGGTTGCTCTCAAGTGTTATGGTTGCAAAAACCAGTTACTTGATTATGGTTACAATGTTATTCATACACCAATTCACATAGATAACTTAGTTACTATGTTCATCACTCCCAATCTAGTGCACCATAGTAAAACAAAAGCAGATTGAAATCATATACTATTTTTTGAGAGATTGCTAAAGAAAAGGTTTAATCAAGTTAATCAAAATGGTTATAACAAATCAGCTTGTTGATTTATTCACTAAATCCGTTGAGTCAAGAAGATTTAATTTTATTATTGAGTCTTTAGGTCATCATCAAAACAGAAAAGCATGTTGTATCCATGTATATACTCATATAGAAAAAATCTATAAACATTCATAAAACATCTAAAAATACAAAAATATTGTCTTAAATAATTTGTTTTCTGCTTTAATATTATGGAATATGATAGTATACTATGACTTTGCTTTCTTTTCTGATTTAAGTTATAATAAAGATTGATCAGATGTGCTTTGATATGTTTGTAGGTTCAGTCAGGATGCAACATATACAAGTTCATGCTAAAACATAATGCATATATGAGTAAATGTGGTCAATTCCATTTTGAAGAAGCAGACAAGTAAGTCTTATCCTAAGTGATCATATTACTCAACTAAACACACTAAGTTCTAACATTTACTAATTTCTATCTTTGCAACTTATTTTCCCTCTATTTTGTTTAAACAAATACATTGGATTTTAAATACCTTTGGTTTACCACAACAAACATTTGCTGATCTAAGTATGATCATCGTCATCCCTCTGTTTTGTGTAAACAAAGACTTGGTTTAAACTGACCTCTGTTTTACATAAGTAAGATCTGGTGATCTAATGATGACCGTATGTAAGCTCTAAAAGAATTCCATATGATGAGCTGTATCTTAATTACAAATCTTATTCATCAATCTGCATTCATAAGATTTCAAAGAATTTTTAAGATAGACTTTATGCTATAAGGCATATAGTTTTCAAGTGTGAAAAAGTGATAATTTGGCTCGTCCACGGAGGACAAACTTAATGTGACTTGAATGTGGAGTCCATTTTTGTCAATCTAATCAACATCTCAACATGATAATTTGCATGACATGTTGAAACTATATCCTTGTTTGAATTTAAGTGGATCAATATACGTGCACTCAACTCCAGATCTGTATCCATTAGTTTTAATCAAAATTCATCAAAGAAGTTGCTTTGTGTCATAGTATGATCCCATAATATGAATAATTGCTTGTAGATATATTTAACTACTGTTTATTTCAATTTCATCAATAAAAAGGACAAATCACTTGCTTTTCATGCTATTCTCATAATATTTTTTTGAAATGCATAAGTTCATGGTTAATTACAAATTTAGGTGGTTTAATAATCAGTATGAAATTGAGTTGCTCATAATGATGAAACTTGGATCCTAAGCACTAACTTAGCTCGAGGATATATGAAGGTTAAACAAATTCAATTTCCAGCACATTTGCCAATGAAACAAGTCAACAAGGTCCAAAAGTAACAAATTATTGTAACATTTGATAGAATGACACAAACACATAAGTTTCAAACTTGGTATTTCAGCAGTGGCTACACAGCAAAATTTGAACTTGAGTAGAAGTTACAGTGCATTTTACATTTTAGCAAATGCTATAGTGAGAAAATTTAAACAAGAAAATGTGACCATCCGTATATTGATAACCTATAGATATCAAATTATACTTCAAACATATTTAGTTCTTTCAACTTAAGTCATCTGGAGATGATCTATAGAGGAATTAACTTACTAAGGAAGAACTAGTATCTGCGGATACATTACACTAATACGGAAGAATAATAAGGATTGTGGGTCCCACATCATTTAATAATGAAATAAATATGTCCGAGGGACTATCAATGATGTTTTTGAATTGTCATTTTCATTTAATTTTTTAGAACACTTTTTCAACCTAGAAAAACATTTATATAAACCCCTGTCCGCTAACATTTTAAATCACCAACTTTAAACGATAAACAATTCCCAAAGCACTTTTCCACAACACTTTTTCAACCTAGAAAAACATTTAGAGAAACCCTTGTATGCCAACATTTAAAATCACTAACTTCAAGCAATAAACCATTCCGGAATCTTGACATCTTTTCATTTCATTTCAATATTATCGTGGTAAATCATATCTTAAACAACAAAATCAACAGTTTGATTCTTGAGTATGAGTAAAACTATTCATTTTCTCATGTCTGTAATTCATTTTTGACCTAATTTTCTTATTCTTCTGTGCAGATGGCAAAAAGTTACTAGAAACACAATGTTTATGCATATTTTAATGTTGATGATCCGTGCTGAAGGTGTCGAGAAATTATCCATTACCAGAGGAGGTCTAGGTTATTATATGCATTATTAGTTGATCCATTATCTATCAAGCTCACATCATTAATTTCTGGAACTCAGCTAACATAGAAGAATAAAGAGATCATGAGGTGATATACACATACCAAAGGAATCAAAAAATGATTGTTGATGAACAGATAATCACAAGGGTACTTGAGTTAGGAGATCGAGTGGAAGGTCATCTAGATGTCTTTAAACATGAGTACATTGAAAAGATCTTCAGCTTGTTGGGAGATGATGGAGATTATGATCAAAGAGAAATCAATAAGGGGAGACTGTGTAAGCCTTATAGATGTCTCTTCATGCTTGATACGTATCTGAAACAAAAAATCCAGATGAGACAGATTTTCAAGGCATATCTCCCTAGGCATCATTGAGATTTTTGAACAAAGGACCTACAATTATTCAAAATACATATTTGGATGTGTATGTGATCAGAGTAGAGTCCAAAGGAAGATAAGATGTTCATATTTCCATGGTTCATCCAGCTGATCATCAAATGCAGATTTGCCTACTATTGAAAGAGAAGGTGATGTGTTTGTTCAAGCTCACCTTGGAAGATGTGTGCTAAACAAGATCAATGTTTCTTTTTCTTAAGTAACAGTAGCTGATTCTTTTCTCTTTTGTTGCTCTTCACATAGTCTTCTAATAAGCTCCTTTTGTTCATCATTGAATGATACATCATGCATTATTTGCATACTCAATTCCTTCTTAATGGGGACAGTAGATTGAGGAATCACTACAATGGGTTCAGCAACTGGCCTCTCATCAACTATAAAATCCCAAAAATCATCATGTATAATGAACTCTTCTTCTGTGAAGCTATCAAGAGCATTAATCAAATCATTGAATTCTGCCTCTTCAGTGTGAGTTTCATCTATTTTCTTTGTATAAATCACCATCTCCATGCTTGATTCAACATGTATTGATTCACTTGGTAGAGAACCCTATCTTTTTAGTAGGAGGAGAGTCATTGCTACTCTTCCCTAATGAAGTTTCAGCAATACCTTCTTTATCACTTTCTCTTCTTCTTTTTTATTCTCTTTTCTCAACCATATCATCTTTCTCCATCTTAGCTTCAGCTTCCTTTTTGATCAAAACAAAATTTTCTAACTCGCATACTCTCTTGTTTAGACTTTGTGTCTCGTTGTGCAAGTCTATGATAACGTCAGATTGCTCTTCAATCAATCTTTCTTGTTCTTCCATGGCAATGGTTTGGATGGCTAACGTGTCAACGTGACCACTTATTTCATCCTTTGATTGTTGGAGAGCAACCTTTAATCTTTCTATCTCCTTTTCTTTCTCTTTCTTTTCAACCTCATATTTTTCTTTTAGAGCCTTTATCTCCTTCTCCATTTCATCCAACACTAATAGTCTATATTATATGATACTAGATCTTATGTTTAATAGTTTCTCCATCTTTGCTACTTTCCTCATCCGCTCAGAAATCATTTTATCCTTCTCATCAGGTCTATTCACTTCTGATTATGCAACACTTTCAAAAGGAAGAACCTCAGAATTAGCTTGCCTAGCAGACATTTGTCTATGATGATCCTCATCATCAGATGATGATTTTGATTCCTCTGAAAAGCTGGTAGAGTCACCATACTCAAAAGGCTCAGTAGAAATAGGGGATAACTGAACAGGAGATTCAGGTAAATGATGGATTGGTGAAACATGAGGTGAGTGTATGGGTGATGTATGTGGAGAGATGATGGGTTGTAATTATGGTGATAGGATTAGTAGTCTTTGTGGTGATGGTATAGGTGACGCTATATCAATTTTAAGAACATATGGCCCAGTTTCAAGATCACCCCTTACATCAACCTTGGGTGACACTGTCATTTGTCCTTCATCTCCTTCTATAACTTACTCATCAGCAGTTTGCTAATCATGAGCAGCTATTCTTCTTCTTCATTTGGCTCATCAACAAGAGCCTCTTGTTTTCAACATGTTCTTCTGTATTAATATTGAAGCATCCAGCGTAACAAAGGAGAGTGGGTTCCACTATAGAAGTTCCTAGGATCTCTTTGTTTGATGTACTTGTAAGACTTAGCATCATAATAAGGAATATCCATCACAAGACCTTGAGGTACAATGTCCAGGAAAGATTCTTTGATAAGACATTGTAAGAATCTTTGATACATGAGAAACATATGTCTTCTCCTTTCCTGAATGTTTGAAACCAGACCATTAAACACATAGGCAGACATGTTGAATGGCCGTTAGTGCATAAAGCACATATGGCACACGATGTCATTACTGGAATGTCATTCCATCCGGTCTTTGTCTTTGACACACAGTGTTGTAAGAGATGAATCAGGAACCTCCATTATAAGTCAACTAATCTTTTTACAATGTGTTTGCCTTCAAATCCTCCTTCATATCTAATGTTGGCAAAGAAAGTAGTGATTTTATCATCTTCAAGCTCTGGAGTAGTGCTGGAATGATCAACAAACCACAAACACTGTCTCACAGTTTGTTCAGTGATTGCCAATGTGTGTTCATGAAAGATTATTCCCGACAGAGTCCTTACACCGTCTATCTCTGTCAGCTCAGTAGTGCTCCAAAAAGACCTTATGAATCTCTTATAAATAACTGGTCTAATTGTTATTGCATGAACCACTCTAGTAGTATAGATGAATCTGATCATGTCTCTATGATCTTCAGCCTCGAGTACATCAAGGTCAAGATAACCGCTGAGATTATGGAGCTTGCTCCAGGTGAGATTTGCCATGTACCCTGCATTTGAGGCATATGGATTAGAAAATTGATAGTACTCACAGATTGTAGAGCATACATCATGTAAATGTTGTCTGTTTCACTTTTGATGGTCAAAATTGACTGTTTGAATGTACTGTTACATAGGAATCATTCCTAAGCTTGATCTTATTATGAATAGTCACTATTATTTTGTATTTCATGTTTGGAGAGATCATATTTGTTATTTTTTATCTCTTTACAACTCTTACATTCAAGATTTGATTTCAACATTTTCATTATTCGTTATGCTCTTATCATACAATGATTACGATTTTGAAATTCACTTGTTGGTTGTTATTCTTCTTAGTTAACATGTTCGTTATAGTTGAAAATGATCATCATTTCTTAAATCAACTCTGATTTTCAGTTTCCTTTTGTTGACTTATGGTTCTAGGTTCAACAATGGTTTAAAAGTCTGACATTTTATGTAACAAAATTCAAAGATTTTTCACCTTTTGTTTGATAGTACTGTTGTAATGAATCGAAAGTGAGGACTAATCAAAGGAAATGAATTGTAGAACACAGGTATGTTTATGGTGATGATGATTAACGAAGAACAATGAGTTTAGCTCATCGCACTTTAAAGTCTCTCAAATTTGAAAAGTATTAAATGAACTTTTGAAATGTATTTATATAGTCAACTAATGTCTTTTACAAATTGTTACAAGTTTCAAAACAAATGCGGTCAGTTTTTAAATTCACTATAGCAAATGTGGAAGAGTTTTAATCATCAGCATTTATGTACTGTTACAAATCCGGAAATGAAAACTTGAGAGCATTTGTTCACTGTAGCTAATGTGGTTGAACAAAGATTGTTAAGCATTTGATCACTGTTACAAATGCGGCTGAAGAAAGTTAACTAGCATTTGTTCACTATTACAAATATGGCTGAACAAAGTTAGTTCGTATTTGCTTACTATAATGTCTATCAACAGTCACCTCACATATGAGTTTTCTATACTATTTATAGTCTGACAAGATGCCTTTTAGAAAATGAGTAAACTAGCCGTGATCAATACACGAGAGAACTAGTCTAAGTCTTCATCAGCATTTCTTTTGTTCATCCGAATTGACTAACACAGATGTGTTGATCTTGATCAACATTTCTTTTTTGTCTTCAACATTAGTGTTTGGTCATCATCATTGACAAATGCGGATGAACAAACACTTATGCGCATTTGTTCCAGGGCATCCACATTAGTTAATGCAGATATACAAATACTTGTCAGCATTTGTTTTCGGCCGCATTTGTTAATGCGGAGGAACAAACACTTGTTGGTATTTGTTCTATGTCTTCCACATATACAAATGCGGTTAGCCAACACTTGTCTTGTTTGTAGATTCCTCATCCGCATTAATACTTGGACTTGTGTTATTTCCAGCAGAACAACCATCAAACCACCACTTGAATTGGCATCTATGATCCGTTCAATGTCAAAAAAGATATTCTTGATCACTTTCACCACCACCATAATCTTCTATATTTGTAGCTTCTTTATCTAGTTGCTAAGCCTCTGAGTTGGAATATGAAGATATCTCAGATGTATGAACTGAATTTTTCATTGTTGTGCTAATAGAAACTTCATTTGTAGAGTTAGTTACACCTGGAGCTGAAATATTGTTACTTGATGGTCTTCTCAGCTAAAATCTTGGATCCCGATCACAGGTGGGTAAAGATATTTGTAGATCCTGAAACATTCTCACAAGATTTATGAAAATAGTTGGTAACGAAATCAAGATCAAATAGCCAATGAGGACTAGAACTGTTTACACTGTATGTGTGTTCATAAAGGTCATATTAGTTAACTTAACTATTGTGGTTATAAGATTGTATACTCTATAAGCCTTAGCTTGGGAGGTGTATCGAATGATGTGTCGATCATCTGATTTCTCAGCAAACTTGGCAATTTGATCTTCTGTATTCAAGATGGTACATAGAAATACAAATGACCTGAGAAAACCAATAAAAGGTTTCCTCTTGTGCAAAAGTTCATATGGAGTCTTATCATGTGTCTTAAGCACTAAAACTTTGTTTTACACATAGCAAGAAGTGTTGATTGTCTCTGCCCAGAAGGTGATCGGCAGCTTAGAGTCAGACAACATGGTTCTTGCAGCTTTTATCAGCGTCCTGTTTCTCCTATCAACAATACCATTTTACTGAGGAGTCCTGGGAGCAATGTATTGTCTTGTAATACCCTTTTCATCACAAAATGTATCAAGGATTTGGTTCTTGAATTTGGTTCCTTGATCACATCTTATGGTTTTGACCTTGTGATTAGATTGATTCTAAATCTTTAAGATGAAGTTTTTCTGAATCTCAAGGATCTCATCCTTAGTTCTAAGAAAGAAGACCCAAGTGAATCTTCTAAAGTCATATGTGATCACCAAACAATAAGAGGTCCTTACTAGACTCAATACACTAGTGGGGCCAAAGAGATCCATATGTAACAAGTGTGGAGGAATAGTGATGGATTTTCTTTCCTTTGGCTTGTGGGATACCTTATGTTACTTCCCTTTCAGGCATGCAACATAGTGGTCATCACTTGTAAACTCTTTCTTTGGCATAATAGTTACCAAGTCATTCTTAATTACTTTATTCATGTTTTTAAAGTTTACATGGCACGTTCTTTTATGCCAGTGGAAAGACTCTTCACTATTTGCATTAGATAGAAAGCATGAAACTTCACAAAAGGGTGATGTTTCTTGCAAGTCCATCTTGTACATGTTCCCTTCCCTGGGGGCTCTAAGAAGGATATGCACATGAGGAATGACCACCCCGAGCCTGATAACAATGCACTCATGCTTAATAAATAGGATGTTACGACTCTAATCACAAAATTTAGATACACTCAGAAGATTGTATCCAAGCTCCCTCACAAAATTTTCCTTCTTAAACTTGAGCTTACCATTTGTGACCTTGCCCCTTGAGTAATGTAACCACCAGCATCTCCTCCAAAAGCAATTGGTCCTCCATCAATCTTTTCAAACTTTAGGATTAATGACCTATTGCCTGTCACATGCCTGGAACAACCACTATCAATGATCCATACATTCTTGTGTGTCTTTAGCTGAACCTAGACAAAAGAGATAATTAGTTACATTTTGAAACCCAAGCCTTAATTGTCTTGGGTTCATTAAAAGAAGTTAAAGGCAATGCAATAGTGATAGATGCTATAGTCATGTTTTGAGGATCTTTTGTTTTTGTTGATGAGAAGTTTTAGTCACTTGGTCTTTCTTTGACTTCCACACCACCCTTGGATGCCTAGACTTGACCTTCAATACTTTAGAAGTTTTACTGACTTGGAAGTTTTGTTGACCGGACCTTCGAAAATCTTACTAGCACTACAGCAGGCTTGAGTGCTTTGGAAGTATTCCCTGCTTCCGATACCAAATTTTCTTCCGAAGGCAATTTTCCACTTACCTTCATCATCATTTTAGGGCTTTCGAAAGGAAAGTTCTTTCCTTCCAAAGCTTGCTTCATTTTGAAACTCTTATAAGTCTTTTTCATGGTCATATGGAAAGTACCTTTTGGATTGTAAGGACAATCATTAGCAACTTGAGAGGGACTCTCAAACATAAAACATTCTAACTTCTTCTTCCTAAGAGGTTTCTTTTACTAAAAAGGCTGAACTTGATCACTTTCCTTCTCCATCTTTATCTTTGCAAATGCAATGGAAGTCCTTTTGGGGTGAGGACTTTGTTTTGATTTGGATGGTTTAGGTTGTGCAGCCTTTTGGAATCTTTATGCCCAAGACACATAGAACAATAATGTGGTTAGTACGTTGTGATCCAAGTCGGGTCATACCCAATAACAAGCTTAGCAAACATCAATTAATATTTAATATTTGATATGATCATGCAATTAAATAATTACCCGTATTTAGAAAATGGGTTTTCTAAATAAATTGTATATGAGATAGAACAACATATAAGGATATTTTTTTTCATGAGTATTATTTGTAATGTTATTTAAGTTAGTTAAATAACATCAAATAATAATGGAGTGTATGAGTTATACAATTAAAAGGTTAATCATATAACTAAACTAGTGTATAGTTACAATTAAATGGGTGATTAAAATTTAGGGGGAAACCCCTTTTGAAAAATCATTTTCGGTCGCCCCCCTCTATAGGGGTTGGTTCATTTGTGCCTTGGAATAACACAACTCATTTACTAGCAAGACACTCCATCTCTTTCTCTCTCACACATGCAAAAGACAAAAGGGACCAAACTCTTTCTTTCTTGAACAAAAGTCATGGCTGGAAGAAGCTTTCCAGCAGCTTCTCTTTGGTTTTTGGTGTAGAAATCCTAACAGCAAAGGTGCTTGCTTGATGCTTGTGGGTATGGAATCTTGAGGACACCTTCCTTGGTGTTTATTTCGTTCAAGAACATCATCATCTTTATCAAATCTCACGTTTTGGCAGCTCTTGAAACGTAGCATCATGGTTGTTGTTTTTGGTTGTTTATCTTTTTTGATAGCTAGTCTATTCACATATATTTGATCCTATTTTCTTGGTTTGTTGATGTTATATAATATGCCTTAATTTTCAGATTATAAATCATAATGTTAAGGTTTTGTTCCACTGCCTTTTCATGTTTAAATGGTTAAACAACTTTGATAATGTGTCCAACAAACCCAACATTGGCATCTAGAGCCGGATATGTGGATAACTAGCTTCTTTTGTTCTTGTAAAATTGGTTTTATGGGACTTTAAAAACCTAATAGGGGCTGTTTTATGATGATATGATGAATCACCAATCTTTCAAGGTTATATCTTACATGCTTATGATTAAACCTTGAAAGAAAGATGTCAAATGGTTGATTATATTTTGTATGGACAAAAACCACAATTCTTGGTTTAGGTTGGCTAAAAATTTAGGGTTAAATGGGGATTTATTTTGGTTCTTGGATATTGTATATGTTGTTTCATATTGGTGCCTAACCTAGCCTTGACCTTGTGATGATTTGGTTTTGGTTGATTTCATTCTTTATGGGTTGTTATATTATTGTTTTGTGCTTGTTAATGGTTGTAATTTATTTATTCATTCAATGGTAATGTAATTGATAGATTAAGTGTATTTTATTTTATTAGAAAATTTTTATTAGGATATAAATTTTGTAAAAGAAGATGCACAAGTTGGAAGCACAAAGGGAAAACACAAGAGAACGACTTGAAGCATTTGGATGCAACTTCAAGTGGGGGTCTTTGGAGATCTTATCATTTTTGTTGTGATTAACCCTTAGGAAAGACCATATGACAACACTTGTGATGGCAAATAAGTGTGGTCAACTTAGTGGCTATGGTTATGCATTTGTGATTGTTTGATTATGCTTGTTTGATTGTTTGTTATATGACGGTTGTTTGATATTGGATGTGCATAACAAACTAATTAACAAACAAAACAAGCTAAAAATTTATGGTTCCTAATCATTAAGTGACTAATAAGAGGTTATTAAAAGGATTAATGATTCTAATAAAAGGGGTTTGTACTAAAAAAGAACCATAGGGTACCATGTATTTGAATGCATGCAAATACAAGGTACATAGAGTTTTCATAACTAGAATTAATGAAACCTTAAATCCCTTTGGAAATAAGTTTAACAACATCCTTTTACACAACACTTGAATCACTTGAGAACTGTTTGTGGGATAAAGGTCACCTAACCACTTTTAGGGAACTTCTGTGTTTGAGGTGGGCTTAACGTATTTGTGGGATAAAGGTCACCTAACCACATGTATGTGTACACTCACACGTGTGTGTAAGTAGGACGACTAGAATTGGAAACCATGTGCATAGGGTCACTCAAGCATGGCGTACAATGGTGTTTATGGGATTTTACATGCCGACTAAACATAAGATGTTTAACCGATCCCATAAGGCAAGAAGCTGCAATAGGTTGCAATTTTCAAATGTTGACTACCTTCTTAATTTATTATATATTGGGACAAAGGTCACCTAACCATCATTTAAATGTAATGTTGGATTTTAGATTCTAATTATTAATTGTCTATGAGACATGAAAAGGGAATTAATGATTAAAATGTAATTTTTCAGAAATACTAATACGAACTTTGTAAATTTTGTAGAAATGGCCGCAAACAATAATGTTACCACCCCGACCATCCATACCCTATCGCTGAGAAACATCTTAGAAAGGGATCATCTTAACCATAATAACTTTATGGACTGGTTTTGAAACTTGAGAATTGTTTTCAAGCAGAGAAAAAGACTTATGTCCTTGACGATCCCATTCCTGTCTAACCTGACCCCGAGGATGTTGAGGCCTACAACAATTGGCTTTATTACACTGAGGATTCCGTGCAGGTGTCGTGCCTCATGTTGGGAACTATGATTCCTGAACTCCAAAAGGACTTTTAGCATCATGGGGCATATGACATGATTACTCACTTCAAGGAAGTGTTCCTTCAACAAGCTAGGGTAGAGCGCTTCGAAACGGTTCGAGCGCTTCATGCGTGTCGCATGGAAGAAACCCAATTGGTATCATCTTATGTTCTTAAGATGAAAAGCCACGTTGATCGCCTCGAGAGGCTTAACTGTCCCGTCTCAAAGGAGCTGGTCATGGATTTGATCCTTAATGGCCTAACTAAAAGGTTTGAGACGTTCATAATGAATTACAATATGAACGGATGGGAAAAGAGCATTGGTGAGCTTCACGCAATGCTCAAAACAACCGAGGCAGAGATGGGTAGAAAGGTTCTACGTGTTGTCTCGATCAATGAGGGAGGTAACAAGAAAAGGCCATACCCCGTTCCTAAAGCAAATGTTGCCAAAGGAAAAGCGTACATCAAAGGCAAAGGGAAAGGGAAAGCTAAAGTGCAACCTCCAAAGCCTAAGCTTAAGAAGCCTAAGGTAAGAGAGAACAATCCATGCTTTGAGTGTGGTGAGATAGGACATTGGAAAAGGAATTGTCCAACCTATTTCGAAGAGTTGAGAAACAAGAGGGATGCTCGGCAAACCTCAGGTACAATTTTCATGATTCATATTGGTTTAAATGTTATTTCTTCAAACACATGGGTATTGGATACCGTATGTGGAACTCACATTTGTAATTTGTTGCAGGAGTTCAAAAGAATAAACACTATAAGAAAGGAGACACAAGTCTCTACATGGGCAACATAGCAAAAGTTGATGTCGAAGCCCAAGGAGACTATATTTTGAAACTTTGAAATGGTTTGGAAGTTCTTCTTAAGAACATTTTGTATGCTCCTAGTCTGACTAGGAACATAATTTCTGTTTCTCTTTTAAAACAATGTGGTTATGATTTAAAGTTTGTAAACAATGGTATTTACGTTTATATGGATGATGTATTTTATTTCAAGGCTATGCCTTTTAATGGTATCTATGAATTAGTTCATGATGATTCATCCTATAATAACTCATTATACCAAACAAGCACCAAGAAACTTAAAATGGGTTTAAGTGATGCTTATCTTTGGAATTGTCGTCTTGGTCACATAAACAAAAATCGAATTCAAACACTTCAAAAGAGTGGTCTTTTGAAAACAAATGAAATTGGTTCATTTGATAAATGTGAAGCTTGTTTACAAGGTAAGATGACCAAGTCACCGTTTAGTGGTACTAACGAGAGGGCAAAAGACTTATTAGGAATCATAGATTCGGTTGTATGTGGTCCTTTTAAGACAATGACAAGAAATGGTGAAAGATACTTCATCACTATTACCGACAATTATAGTCGCTATGGTTAATGGGTACTTGATGACACATAAATATGAAGCTTTTGAAATGTTCAAAATCTTCAAGAATGGAGCATAAAATCAACTCAATAAAACTATTGAAGTTCTTCGTTCAGATAGAGGAACTGAATACCTCAGTGAGGCCTTTCAAGACCATCTAAGAAGTTGTAGGATTGTCTCACAACTTACTCCACCCGGAACACCATAACATAATGGTGTGTCTGAAAGGAGATACCGAACCCTATTGGATATGATTCGATCTATGATGGCTATAAGCTCACTACCTCTATCTTTTTGGGTTTTTGCATTGCTCTTCGCGGCTCGTATTTTGAATATGGCCCCGCCCAAGAAGGTGGATTCGACACCTTTTGAAACATGGCATGGAAGAGTTCCATCATTGTCATATTTAAAAAATGGGGTTGTGAGGCTTATGTTAAGCTAAACACACAAAACAAGTTGTAAAGTCAATCCACTAAGTGTATATTTGTTTGATATCCTAATGATTATATAGGATACTACTTCTTTGATCCAACAGAGCAAAAAGTATTTATTGCTCGAAAGGCAGAGTTTATGGAAGCTAAGTTCCGTATGGAGGAATAATGAATAGAAAAGTGGAATTTGATGAGGATCAAGATCCAAAAGCCGATACACGTTTGGTTGACACTAGCAATCAACAAGAGGTTGATCAATACACATAAAACATTCACAGATTTGGTAGAGTTAGCATTCCACCTGAAAGATATGTATTTTTCATGAATGGATGCTATGTGGTTGACACCGATGACCCAACTACATACCATGATAAAATGTCCAATTCGGATTGTGACAAATGGCTAGAAGCCATGAATGTAGAGATGCAATCCATGTATGACAACCAAGTTTGGGAATTGGTTGACCCTCCACTTTACTCCAAACCAGTTGGATGCAAGTGGGTTTTCAAGAAGAAAGCGGATATGAATTGAAACTTGGATACTTACAAAGCAAGACTTGTAGCAAAAGCTTTCACTCAAACTCAAAGAATTGATTATGATGAAATCTTCTCGCCTGTGGCAATGCTAAAGTCAATTAGGATATTATTTGCCATAGCTGCATATTATGACTATAAGATTTCGCAAATGGATGTCAAAACCAATTTTCTTAATGAAAATCTCGAAGAGACTGTCCATATGGTTCAGCCTAATGGCTTTGTTGATCCATAACATCTTAATAAAGTAAGGAAGTTAAAGAGATCAATCTATGGATTGAAACAAGCATCGAGAAGTTGGAATCAATGTTTTGATGAAGAGATCAAGAAATTTGGTTTCATCAAGAAGGCTGACAAGGCTTGTGCATATAAGAAGGCTAGTGGGAGCATAATTACATTCTTAGTATTTTATGTTGATGAAATACTACTTTTTGGAAATGATATTCCAACCATGGAAGGTATTAAAATATGGCTTGGAAGTTTAAAACCTGGCTTGGAAGTTGTTTTACATAAAAGATCTCGTTGAAGCCTCTAATATTTTGGGAATAAAGATCTATAGGGATAGATCGAGGCAGTTGGTAGGTCTAAACCAAAGTGCATATATTGATAAAATCTTGATAAGGTTCAAGATCGAAAACTCTAAGAAAGGTATGGTACCTATTCAAAGAGGGACAATATTGACTACATCTCAATGTCCAAGCACAAAGGATGAGCAATGTCGAATGAAGGATATCCCATATGCGTCTAGGATAGGATCCATCATGTATCCGATGATATGCACTAGACTAGACGTGTCATGCGCGTTAAGCATGACCAGCAGATATGAGCAGAATCAAGGTAATAGCGATTGGATGGCTGTTAAAAGTATTTTGGAATACCTTAGGAGGACTAAAGATATATTTCTAATGTACGGATATGATGAAGAGGAACTCGTTGTAAAAGGTTACACAGATGCGATTTTCCAAACTGATTGAGATGATTCTCGATCGCAATCAGGGTATGTGTTCATTATGAATGGAGGAGCAGTGTCCTGGAAGTGTTCAAAACAAGACGTGGTAGCGTTGTCAACTACAGAATCCGAACACATAACCGCCTCATTAGCAGCTCAGGAAGCTGTATGGATAAAGAAATTTATCACTCATCTAGGGGTGGTCTCTACCATTCAAGACCCCCTAGAAATCTTTTGCGATAACAAGGGCGCGATTGCATAAATCAAGGAACCCCGTGCACATCAAAAGACTAGACACATTGAGTGAAGATTCAAATACATAACGGATGAAGTTGAAAAGGGAAAGATATGTAATCGTAAAGTTCACACCGATCAAAACATTGCGGATGCACTCACGAAGCTCCTTGAAAGGGCAAAGCATGAAACTCATACTTGTGCCTTAAGACTTAGATATTCTTGTGATTGGAATTGATTTGTTTAGTATTTAAAACTTTAGAACAATGTAATATTTAACTCTTTCATATATTTGTGATATTCTGAGTTATGTTCATTTTTAGCATGTATACATCCATGAACATGTTTATTATTCTAAATGTCCATAGTCGGTCATGTTTGTGGGAACAAATATGAATGTAATGTTGGGGTTTGTTGAATTTAACAATGTTGTTTAACCATTTAAACAAGAAAAACGCAGCGGAATATGAACTTAATATCATGTTCTATAATCTGAAAATTTAAAGCTCATAACTTTGTTTCACAAACCCAAAACCATAGGATCAAATATATGTGTTTGAACTAGTTACCAAGATAAAACAAAACAACCAAAACAACACAATGTAACTACCTTCCAGAAGCTGTCAAAACCGTGGATTGGATCAAGATGATGATGCTTTTGAACGACCAAAACATCAAGATAGATGTCCTCAAGCAATCATACCCACAAGCCTATAAGAAAACACCATCTTTGCTAGGATTTGACTCCAAAATCAGATCAAGAAAGCTGATGGAACTTTCTTTCAGCCGTGAGACATCAAGAGGCTGCTGGAGCCTTGTTCCAGCCGTGAGACTTCTCTTCCAAATGAGAAACTCGAATTCTTGTGTCAATTTTGCATGTGAGAAAGGGCTAGATGAAGTATGTGTGTGTTCAAGAAGATCTTTTGTTCCAAGAACACAAAACAAAAAGAGAGAGTTGGCTGCCATGGGGTGGCCAAAAAAAACTTAAACCCTTAGGTTTCCTCTAAAAAATCTCCTTTTAAATTTTACAAAAGTTTAAATATTATACATAATTAACCTTTTAATTATATATAATATGTACACACACTTTTATTATTTGATGTTGCTTAACTAATTTAAACAACATAACAAATGATATCCATGAACAAAATATCCTCATAATTTGTTCCTGAACATACAATTTATTTAGAAAACCCATTTTCTAAATTGGTGTAATTATTTAATTGCATGATCATATCATCAATTAGATATTAATTGGTGTTTGCTAAGCTTGTTATTGGGTATGACCCGACTTGGATCACAACGTACTAACCACATCAATGTTCTATGTGTCTTGGGCATACAGAATCCAACAGTCTCCCACTTGCACAAGATACATAGAAGATTGATGCAAGCAGTAAATACCGCCTAACAACGGTTTACTACCCTTAATAAGCATGACTTAAAGCCATTCAATAATGTCATCCCCTTCAATTTATCCAACTTGAAATGATTTAGGTGAATCAATCATCTATCCTTTTGTTAGAGATGTCATGTTAAATTCAAGGATACAGAATTATCATTCCTTGTTGATTTAACTTAATCAGGCCTTAGACATCATGCTCTTAACGAATAAGAGGAACAAATTCCATCTTGACTACATACGTTTCTCACAATCACCTTATGTTATACCTAAACATAGCCTTATGTACTGACCATTATTCAGAGCGGCGAAGAACTAGCTCAAGGTATAACACTCGGTGAATATCAAAACCCAATATGTATCTCAGGTCAGAGGATACCAAATGATATTCTCCTTTACTCAAATTTACTTATGATCAATCTAGAAGATTCCATGTAGTAAAATTGAGACGCGGGTCAGTCCAATATTTGTATCCCACAAATATCTATGAACCTTGGTAGCAACCAATTGCTCTGTATTCATACCTTATGAATATCTACCAATCCATGTTCATAATAGTCTTACATTCATACTTGTTCCCACAAATATGACCGACTATGAACATTTAGAATAATAAACATATTCATGGATGTAATCATGCTAAAAAGGAACATGACTCAAAGATATAAAAGAGTTAAAGTTACAATTGTTCCATACATTAAATACTAAACAGACCAAATCCAATCACTAGAATATCGAAGTTCTAAGGCACAAGTATGACCCTCATACTTTGCCCTCACAAGGAGCTTCGTGAGTGGATTCGTAACATTTTGATCTTTATGAAATTTTCGAATACATATCTTTACCCTTTTCAACTCCATCCCTTATGATGTTGAATCTCCGCTCAAGGTGCTTAGTCTTTGATGAGTACGGGGTTCCTTGATTTGAGCAATCCCACCCACGTAATTTACCAAAGATGTCTAGGGGGTCTTGAATGGTAGAGACCACCCCTAGATAAGCAATGGACAAACTTATCCATGCAGCTTCCAAAGCTGCCAATGAAGTGGCTATGTATTCGGATTTTATAGTGAATAATGCTATCAAGTCCTGCTTTGAACATTTCAAGGATACCTCTTCTCCATTCATAATGGAAGTACACCCGATTATGATCGAGAGTCATATCGATCAGTTTTGGGAGCCCGCATTTGTGTAACCCTTTACACGGACTTCCTTTTCAATAGATCCGTATATTAGAAACATATCCTTAGTTCTACTAAGGTATTTCATCATACTTTTAACAGCCATCCATTGGTTATTTCTATTGGTATCTACTTTGTCATACCTAATAAGCATGACACGTCCGGTCTAGTGCATATCATCAGTCAAATGATGGATCCTATAGCAGATGCGTATGGGATATCCTTCATTTGATTTTGCTCATCCTATGAGCTTGGACATTGAGACGTAGTCTATCATTATCTCTCTTTGAATAGGTACCATACCTTTGTAAGAGTTTTCCATCTTGAACCTTTTCAAGATTTTATAAATATATGCACTTTGGTTTAACCCTATCAACCACCTCGACCTATCCTTATAGATCCTTATTCCAAAATATGGGTGGTTTAAACGAGATCTTCTTATGAAAAACATCTTCCAAGCTAGGTTTTAACACCTTCCAAGGTTGGAATATCATTTTCAAATAGTAGTGTGTCATCGGCATACAACACTGAGAGTACAATTATGCTCCCACTAGCTTTCATATATACACAACCTTTTGATGCTTGTTTCAATCCATAGATTTATCACTTTAACTTGTATACTTTATTAGGATGTCGCGGATCGACAAAACCATCATGCTGAACTATACGGACAGTCTCAACGAGATGTCCATTAAGGAAAGCGGTTTCGACATCCATTAGCCAAAACTCATATTCAAAATGTGTAGTTATGGCACTTAATATCCTAATCGACCTTAGCATTGCCACGGGCGTAGGATTTTCATCATAATCGACCAATTGAGTTTGATGGAAACCTTATGCTATAAGTCTTGACTTATAAGTATTCAAGTCTCCATGTATATTTGTTTTCATCCTGAAAACCCACTTGTATCCAACTGGTTTGGAGTTAAGTGGAGGTTCAACCAATTCCCAAACTTGGTTGTTATATATGAATTGCATCCTTACGTTCATGGCTTCTAGCCATTTGTTCCAATCCAAATTGGACACAACATCTTGGTATATGGTTAGCCCACATGGTACAACCACATAGCATCCATTCATATAATATCCTTATCTTTCAGATGGAATGCTAATTCTACCAGATTTGTGAATGTTTTGAATGTATTGATCAACCTCTTCATCATCATCAACAACCTCTTGTTCATAGCTAGTGTCAACCAAACGTGTATAGGCTCGTGGATCTTGATCCTCATCAGATTCCATTGATCCATGCGTCATTCCTTCCATAAGGAACTTGGCTTCCAAGAACTCGACCCATCGAGTAATAAATTCCTTTTGCTTTGTTGGATCAAAGAAGCAGTATCCTATACAATCTTTGGGATTTCCAACAAATATACACTCAGTGGATCAACTTTCCATTTGTTTTGGGTGTTAAGCTTAACATAAGCTTCACACCCCATACCTTTAAATATGATAGCGATGGAACCTTTCCATGCCATATTTCAATAGGTTTCGAACCCACTTTCTTTGTTTGGGCCATATTCAAAATACGATACGTGGAGAGTAGTGCGAAAAACCAAGATGATAAAGGTGATAAGCTCATAGCCATAATGAATTGAACCATATCCAAATAGGGTTCAGTTTCTCCTTTATCAGAATGAAGAACATAGATAATTATGCGGAGTTGATTTTCTACTTCATTATTGAAAATTTTGAACATTTCAAAAGCTTCATGCTTATGTGTCATCAAGTGCACACAATAATACCGACTGTAATCGTCGGTAACAGTAATGAAGTATCTTTTACCAGTTTTAGACATTGTCTTAAAAGGATCATATACATCCAAATGTATCATCTAATAAGTCTTTGGTTCATACTCATCAAATGAAACATTTTCATTTGTTTTCAAAAGACCATTCTTTTGAAGTGTTTGAATCCAATTCTGGTTTATGTGACCAAGATGACAATGTCAAATATAATAATAACTTAAACCCTTTTAAGTTTTTGTTGCTTAATGTGTATAATGAGTTATTATAGGACGATCTATCATGAACCAATTCATGGATATCATTAAAAGGGCATATTCTTAAAATGATATACATCATCCAAAAACTTAATACCATTATTTGCAAACTTTAAATCATGATCATATTATTTTAATAGGAAACATTAATTGTGTTCCTAGTCACACTAGGTGCATACAAAATGTTTTGAGAACAACTTCCAAACCTTTTGAAGGTCTCAAAATAGAGTTTCCCTCCTTGAAGCGCACATTTCATTTGAACCCCTTTGCAATAATTGCAAGTGTGAGTCTCACATCCGGTGTCCAATACCCATGTGATTGAAGAAATCACATTTAAAACAACGTGTGAATCATGGAATTGTATTTGAGGTTTGCCCAAAACCCCTCTTGTCTTTTAACTCCTTGAGATAGGAGGGACAATTCCCTTTTTATAGTCCTATCTCTCCATACTCAAAGCATGGATCGTTCTCCGTTACCTTCGGCTTTATAAGCTTAGGTTTTTGAGGTTTCGCTTTAACCTTTGCTTTGATGTATCCTTTTCTTTTGGCAATAATTGCTTTAGGATCGGGATGAGCCACTTCTTATAGCCTCCCTTATTGATCGAGAGAATAGGTAGAACCTCTCTACCTATCCCCGCCTCGGTTGCTTTGAGCATTGCGTGAAGTTCACCGATACTCTTGTCCTATCGTTCATATTACAGTTTATTATGAATGTCTCAAACCTTTAGTTAGGCAATTAAGGATCAAATCCTTGGCCAACTACTTTGAGACAGGACAGTTAAGCATCTTGAGCCTATCAATATGGCTTTTCATCTTAAGAATATGTAAGATGATATCGATTGGGTCTCTTTCATGTGACATGTATAAAGTGCTTGAACCGTTTCGAAGCAATTTTACTAAAGTTATTTGAAGGAACATTTCCTCTTTAGATTATCATGTCATGTGCCCCATGAGGCTCCAAACCCTTTTGGAGTTCGGGAATCATATTCCCAACATGAGATCAGATGCTTGCACAGAATCCTTAGTGTGCTTAACCTAATCGTCAAAAAGCCTTAACATCAACAGCGTGGGTTGGTGAGGTATGGGATCGTCAAGGACATAGACCTTTACTCATTCTTGAGAACGATTCTCAAGTCTCAAAATTGAGTTCATAAGATAATTATGGTTAGGACGATCCCTCTTGGGAATGGATCTCAGTGATAGGGAAGGGACGATCGAGGTGGGGCGTTATAATTAGCGGTCATCACTACAATATTTGACAAAGTTCATTTTAGTGTTTTTTTGATAAAATTATTTTAATCATTAATACCCTTAAATGTCTCATAGACAATTAACAACTAAAATCTAGAATCAAACGTTACATTTAAATGATGGTTAGGTGACCTTTACCCCATTATTTAAATTAACAAGGTAGTCAACAGTTGACAATTGCAACCTATTGCAACTTCTAGTCTTATGGGATCGGTTAAACATCATATGTTTAGTCGGCATGTTTAATCCCATCAACACCATTGTATGCCATGCTTCGGTGACCCTAAGCACATGGTTTCCAATTCAAGTCGTCCTACTTACACACACGTGTGAGTTTTCACATACAAGCGGTTAGGTGACCTTTATCCCACAAGTACGCTAGACTCATCTCAAAACACAAGTTCCCTACAAGTGGTTAGGTGACCTTTATCCCACAAATAGTTCTCAAGTGATTCGAGTGTCATGTAAAAGGATGGTGTTAAACTTGTTTCCAAAGGGATTTAAGTTCCATTAATTCAAGACTTTAAAAGCTCTATGTACCTTGTAATTGCATGCTTTCAAGTACATGGTACCCTATGGTTCTCTTTTAATAAAACATCTTTTATTTTGAAATCATTAATCCTTTTAATAACCTTTTATTAGTTACTTAATGATTAGGAACCATAAAATTCAGCTTGTTAAGTTTGCTAATGAGTTTGTTATGCATATCCAAATATCAAACAACAATCATACAACAAACAACCAAACAAGCATAATCATTCAAGCATATGTGCATAACCATAGCCACTAAGTTGACTACACTTGTTGCCATCACAAGTGTTGTCATAAGGTCTTTCCTAAGGGTTCAACATAACACAAAAGATGAGATCTCCAAAGACCCGCACTTGAACTTGCATCCAAATGCTTCAAGTCCATCCTTTGTGTCTTCCTTTTGTGCTTCAACTCCGAGCATCTTCTTTTACAAAATATATATCCTAATACATATTTTCTAGTAAAAGAAAAAAACTCCTAATCTATTTATTACATTGCCAAATGAATAAACAAATTACAACCCATAAAGAATGAATGCAACCAACATGACAAGATTACAATCAACAAAAACCATAACAAGCATGGTCAAGGCTATGTTATGCACTAATACATGTAACCATATACATCATTACAAGATCCAAAATGAACCCCATTTGACCCTAAATTTTCAGCCAACATAAACCAAGAATTTAGGGTCTTTTGTCCAAACAAAACACAATCAACCAAAATGATATCTTTCCTTTCAAGATTCAATCATAAGCATGCATGATTATAACCTTGAAAGGTTGGGGTATCATCAAATCATCACAAAACAGCCCTAATAATGGTTGTTAAATCCTTATAAAACAAAATTTATAAGAACACATGAAACTAGTCATCCACATATCCGGCTCTAGATGCCAATGTTGGGGTTTGTTGAGTTTAACAATGTTGTTTAACCATTTAAACAAGAAAAACGCAGCGGAATATGAACTTAATATCATGTTCTATAATCTGAAAAATTAAAGCTCATAACTTTGTTTCAACAAACCCAAAACCATAGGATCAAATATATGTGTTTGAACTAGTTACCAAGATAAAACAAAACAACCAAATAACACAATGGAACTACCTTCCAGAAGCTGTCAAAACCGTGGATTGGATCAAGATGATGATGCTATTGAACGACCAAAACATCAAGATAGATGTCCTCAAGCAATCATACCCACAAGCCTATAAGAAAACACCATCTTTGCTAGGATTTGACACCAAAATCAGATCAAGAAAGCTACTGGAACTTTCTTTCAGCCGTGAGACATCAAGAGGCTGCTGGAGCCTTGTTCCAGCCGTGAGACTTCTCTTCCAGATGAGAAACTCGAATTCTTGTGTCGATTTTGCATGTGAGAAAGGGCTAGATGAAGAATGTGTGTGTTCAAGAAGATCTTTTGTTCCAAGAACACAAAACAAAAAGAGAGAGTTGGCTGCCATGGGGTGGCCGAAAAAAACTTAAACCCTTAGGGTTTCCTCTAAAAAATCTCCCTTTTAAATTTTACAAAAGTTTAAATATTATACATAATTAACCTTTTAATTATATAAATATGTACACACACTTTTATTATTTGATGTTGCTTAACTAATTTAAACAACATAACAAATGATATCCATAAACAAAATATCATCATAATTTGTTCCTGAACATACAATTTATTTAGAAAACCCATTTTCTAAATTGGTGTAATTATTTAATTGCATGATCATATCATCAATTAGATATTAATTGGTGTTTGCTAAGCTTGTTATTGGGTATGACCGACTTGGATCAAAACGTACTAACCACATCAATGTTCTATGTGTCTTGGGCATACAGAATCCAACATGTAAGACTATTATGAACATGGATTGGTGGATATTCATAAGGCATGAACATAGAGCAATTGGTTGCTACCAATGTTCA
The DNA here is from genome assembly GCA_025506515.1 of Flaveria trinervia. Taxonomy (NCBI): domain Eukaryota; kingdom Viridiplantae; phylum Streptophyta; class Magnoliopsida; order Asterales; family Asteraceae; genus Flaveria; species Flaveria trinervia. Next base: position 50,049,014 of record CM046443.1, on the reverse strand, counting down.
TAGATATTTATGGGATACAAATATTGGACTAACCTGCATTTCAAATTTTACTACATGGAATCTTCTAAATTGGTCATAAGAAAATTTCAGTAAAGGCGAATATAATTTGGTATCCACCGACCTCAGATACATATTGGATTTTGATATTCACCAAAATGTTAAACCTTGAGCTAGTTCTTCACTACTCTGACATAAGGCTATGTTCAGGTGTGACACGGGTGATTATGAGAAACGTATGTAGTCAGGATGGAATTTGTTCCTCTTATTCGTTGAGAGCATGATGTGTAAGGCCTGATTAAGTGAAATCAACAAGGAATTATCATTTTGTGTCATTGGATTTAACATGACATCTGTAACAAAAGGATAAATAATTGATTCACCTAAATCATTTCAAGTTGGATACTTGAAGGGGTTGATTTTATTGAGTAGCTTTTAGTCATGCGTATTAAGGGTAGTAAACTATTGTTAGGCGATATTTACTACTTCCATCAATCTTCTATGAATCTTGTGCAAGTGGGAGATTATTGGTTTCTTTATGCCCAAGACACATAGAACATTGACATGGTTAGTATGTTATGATCCAAGTCGGGTCATACCCAATAACAAGCTTAGGAAACACCAATTAATATTTAATTGATGATATGCTCATGCAATTAAATAATTAAACCAATTTAGAAAATAGGTTTTCTAATAAATTGTATATGAGATGGAACAACTTATAAGGATATTATGTTCATGACTATTATTTTTAATGTTGTTTAAGTTAGTTAAATAACATAAAATAATAATGGAGTGTATAAGTTATACAATTAAAAGGTTAATTACATAACTAATTAATACAACTAGTTAACAATTAAATGAAAATTAAAATTGGGGGAACCCCATTTTTAACCCATTTTCGGTCGCCCCTTTTTAGGGTGGTTGGTTCTTTTGTTGTATTGGGTGAAGACATCAATTTCTAGTCATACACTCAACCTCCTCTCTCTCTCTCTCTCTCTCTCTTTCATGCAAAAGACCAAGAAGAAAAAGGAAACTCTCTCCACACTTGAAGAGATTCACGGCTGGAATAGGTTCCAGCAGCCCTTCTTTGGTTGTTTTGGTGTACTAATCCTAGCAAGAAACGTCTTGCTTGATACTTGTGGGTATGGAAGCTTGAGGACACTTCTCCTTGGTGTTTTGGTCGTTCAAGAACATCATCATCTTCATGAGAACTCACGTTATTCAGCAGGCCTGAAAGGTAGTTTCATGGTTGTTGTTTTGATTGTTATCTCTTCTTGATATCTAATTGATTCACATATATATGATCCTATGTTTTTGGGGTAGTTGTTGCTAAGTTATAAGCCTTAACTTTCAGTTTACAAAAAATATATTAAGGTTTGATTCCGCTGCGTTTTTCATGTTTAAATGGTTAAACAACTTTGATTATGGTCCAACAAACCCAACATCAAGTTGACGACAATGAGCTAGAGAGAATGGACATCATGCGGGCCTTGGCAAGTGTAGTCAGAAGAGCAAAGAAGTTTTTCAAGAAGACGGGGCAGAATCTAGTAGCCATGAAAGATACGACTTTTGGTTTTGAGAAAACCAAAGTCACCTACTTCAACGGTGGTGACAAGGGGCATTTTAAACGTTAATGTGTAAAGCCAAGAAAACCAGAAATGGAAACCCATTTCCCACATTCAACCGTTAAGACAAAGACATGGTTGGAACTGCTTTTTCAAGCAAAGAGACAAAGGCTCTAACTGCTCAAGGTAATGAATAGCAAGACTTGTCCTTCCATTTTGTTTCTCCTTGAGAATCAATTATTGCCTTTGTTGAAGCACTGGATGATGGATCTGCTAGCGAAGGTGAGATTACAGTTCAGCAAGCGATGTCACATACAGAAGAACGTGTGAACATGGTAAATCATCTGGTTGAGGAAGAACTTAGAGCCACAATTTTAGAATCTCCAGCCAACGAAGGGTCTAACTTTGCTATGATGGCACATACGTCTTATTCCTCAGAGGTAAGTTCTAAAGATCAATTATTTGAAAAACATGCTTGTATTGTATGTGAAAAATTTACGGAAAGCATTGATCTAAAATTTGCTAGTTTATTAGAACACAATGATAACTTAGTAAATGATTTAAAACTCTGCACTGAGGCAAACCGTATTTTAAAACAAAATGAGTGCAGTTTTAAAGAAAAGATAGAACTTTTAGGGAAACAACTGAGGGAAACCATGGTCGTTTCTCTAAATCAATTAAATGATATAAAGTTTTATTTAAATTCTTTAGAAGAAACCAAGAAGGAAAAAGCAGTTTTGGAAGTCAAGGTTATTTCTTTAAAACAAAAATTGCATAGCTGGGCTAGTTCTTCTCACGTAGTTCAAAACTTAGTGAAAGAACGAAATAATAGGGAAAGTTTGGGGTACAAAGTAGTTCCACCACCACATGAGATCCTTTTGAATACAAAATGTAGACCTATCAATAACAACCCAGTAAAGGGTCATGTAGTGTCCACTCCTCTGGTTAGTGATCCTGGTTCCACTTGTAAACCGGTGAAATTTGGTACTAAACAGAGGATTCTATTTTGAAATCAAAAGGAAAAATGCCAGTTGAGAATTTGGATGATGAAATTAAAAGGTTAATGTAATGTCAGGTTCACAAACGTATTTTCAGAACCCAAAATGACTAAACCAGTTAACCAAAAATGTGTTAATGATAAAAGTCCAGATAAAATGCATGTTAAAGATGTTCAAAATGTTAAAACAATTAATTTCGTTAATAAGGCTGAAACATCAAAAAGAGAAGTGACAAAACCCAACCAGACACACCTCACACCTTCACCAAACTCAACATCACATAAAAATTTTCTTCAATCTATAGAAGCGAGATCTTGCTACAGTTGTGGAAAACAAGGCCATATCTCTTCTTACTGTCATTATTAGTAGACGCCCAGAAAGAAAATTGAACTTTATGATGCAAAACCAAGTTTTTTAAAATTGAGATCTAATTCTCCACATAAGAGTATTAGTCAACCTAAAGTATAAACCACAAACAGGTGTTACACAAAACTGGCCTATGGAAAGAAAACTCAAGTAATATGTTTTATAGTGAGGAGAATAAGAAGAAATATATGCCCTCATCGTCTATAGGACAATGGGTTGAGTTTATGATGTGTGATTCCCCTGGTCACCCAAGCCAGTTAAGGATTGGGTCCCAAATCTGAACTAATAAGTTCTTTTTATGTGTAGGGTGTCCGCTACAGTTGTATCACTAATACCTGGATTATTGATAGTGGGCGTCCACAAACATGACAGGGAATTCGTCCGTCCTGTTCAATGTCAAACAAATTAAAAGGGGACATGTTTCAGTTGCTGGGAATAAAGGAGGTTACATCACTGCACAAGGCGAAGTGGGAAACGAGAAAGTAAAGTTTGACAAGGTCAACTACATTCAACAAATACGTTCAACAATTACAGAACACCTTACTTCAGTCTCCCAGATTTGTGATAAAGGATTCAAAGTCGTATTTGACAACAAAAAGTGCTATATGTTGAAGAAGGACTATGTGATTGAGGAGGATAAGGTTCTTATGTCAGCTTTAAGATATAACGACTTGTATGTCTTGGATGTATCAAAAGCCTCCACAACTGATCACACTATTCAATGCTTTTTGTCAATGGAAACTAAGAGAGACTCCATCTCATGGCATAGGAGAATGGGACATATTAACCCAAGGAAGATGAATCATTTGGTTCATAATGATATAGTGAATGGATAAACTGTCAAGAATTTCCAACTTCCGGATTTTTGTGTAGCATGCAAGAAATGGGAAACAGACCAAGAAGTCTTACAAGGCAAAGAAAGTGAATTCTATTGATATTCTCTCAAGCTTCTACACATGGACCTGTTTGGCCCTGTTAGCACAAAGAGCATTGCTGAAGATCTGTGTTGCTTTGTAATAATTGATGATTACTCAAGATTCTCTTAGGTGATCATTCTGAAATACAAATCAGAGATGTTTAAATCATTCAAACATCTAGTAACTACATTGGAATCAATCTACAAGCTGAAAGTAAGGCAGATTCGATGAGACAACAACACAGAGTTCAAGAATCAATGGATGGAGGCATACTGTAGAGAAAGAGGAATTGTTCATCAATTCACCTCTGCCTATACTCCACAGATGAACGGCGTAGCTGAAAGGAAGAATCGAAGCTTCATAGAGACTGCCAAGACAATGCTAGCCTACTCGAAACTGCCTATTCAATTCTCAAATGAGGTAGTGGCTAATGCTTGTTACACGCTCAATCTAGTCCTAGTGGTCAAACGACATGGGAAAACTTGTTATGAACTACTCCAAGGACGTAAACCTAACTTGGAGTATCTAGAACCACTCGGCGCACCCGGCATGTTGTTGAAGAAAACTCAGACTAGGACGTTTAGAGAGAAGGCAAAAGAAGGTATTTTTCTCGGATACAGCGTACTAGACAAGATAGTTTATAATAACTCAACGGGTCAGGTAGTAGTGTGGTGCAACATTGATGTTCAAAGATTCACCACCCCCTGCTGGAAAAGGACCCTCCTTCTTTTTCGACTATGATGGATTCTCTAAATCCTTCAAACTAACGCCTTCTCATACTAATGATGAGCTTTCTACAAGGATGATGTATGATGTTCTAAACACTCCTCCACCAGACTCGACATCAACTACTCCTTTAGATGATTCTTCTAGCCCTTCGGGGGAAGACCTTGAAATAAGTGATTCTTCCTCTCATGATGAATTAGTTGAGACTGCAAATGTGGACCAGGAGGAAGAGATTCCCACCAATGAATATACACAAGTATCAAATCTTGATGCCTCTGACACTTCAGAACCTCATACTCCAACAACTATAGATACTGAACCCGGGTTTAACAATTTCGATACTAAGGTAGCTATTCCCACGACTCCTGAATCTCGAATAAATGTTTATCATCCCTTGGAAAACATCATTGGGGATGTTAGATCTACAAACACAAAATTAGCTATACTCAACTAATTATGCCTTAGTCAGGGAAAAAGGATATCTTGACGATGGTGCATATTGATGTTTTGTGTCTTAATTGAGCCAAAATATGTGAGTGAAGCTTTAAACGATGAGGCATGGGTTAGTGCGATGCAAGAAGAACTCCTACAATTCAAGAAGTTAGGAGTATGGACCCTTGTGGACACACCAAAAGTTGCTGAGGTGATTGGCACTAAATGGGTGCTGAAGTGTATGAAAGATGACCAAGGGGTCATAATCAGGAATAAGGCTTGACTTGTAGTTCAAGGGTTTCGACAAGTCAAAGGCATAGATTACAATGAAGTGTTTGCACCAGTGGCAAGGATGGAAGCAATACGTATATTTCTAGCCTCTGCATCCTACATGAAGATTAAAGTTTATCAACTAGATGTGAACAGTGCATTCCTTCATAGTGAAATCCGTGAAATAGTCTATGTTAGTCATCCCGAAGGATTTGAGGATCCTTATCATCGTGATAGAGTTTAAGAACTAGACAAGGCTCTTTACGGGCTCCATCAAGCCCCTAGAGCCTGGTATGAGAAACTCTCAAATCATCTTGTGAAACATGGTTTTCGCAAATGAGTTGTTGACAGTACATTGTTCATCAAATAAAAAGATGGAGATTTACTGCTGGTACGGATTTAGGTGGATGACATAATCTTCAGTTCCAAATATGAAGAATTTTGTAAAGAATTTGAATGTGTAATGAAAGTAGAGTTTGAGATGAGTGCCATGGGGGAGATGAAGTTCTTTCTGGGCTTATGGGTGGATGAGACACCAAAAGGAATCTTCCTGCATTTGATCAAACATGTAGGAGATATCCTTAGTCGATTCGACAAGGAGAATGCTTCGGCAGCTGGAACTCCACTTTGTTGGGTTTTGTAACAAGTTAATCAAAGCTAGTTTAACCATTTAAACCATAAAAACGAAGCGGATATTAGGGTTTAAAATGAGGTTAACAATCTGCAATTTGTACCATTTTTAACCATAAACAAAACCCAAGAACATGGATCACACGTACATGCGAAATAGAATGCTATCAAAACCAAAATAACATCCATATGGTGTTCATAGAAACAACCTTTACAAGAATCAAGATGTTGTAGATGGATGAGATGAAGATGAAGATGTTCTTGAATCTCTAGCCCCCAAGAGAGAGAACCTCAATTTTGTGTACCCACAAGATCTTCCAAACACATAGCTAGTTAGGGAGCACAACACCAAAACTGTCTACCTATGCACCTTCAAAAATCTGAAATTTTCAGCTTGTTTATCCTTGAATCTAAAAATTTCAGCTTGTTTGGAAAGAGTTCTTTGATTGTTTGTGTGTGAGAGAGTGTGAGTGTTGATGGAAGAGTGCAAGAATGGAGAAGGTCTTGTAGAACCCAAGACAAAAGACTTCTCAAACCCCACATGGGGCGGCCGAATGTGGGTTCAAAAATGGGTTCCCCCCATTTCGAAACTTTTATAAAATTGCACTCTTTCAAGCCTTAGTTTATAAAATTAAAACCTATTTTAATTTTATAACATTAACATACTTTTATTTGTTATTATTTAACCAACTTAAATAATGAAATAAATAATTTCTCATCAACATATTATCCATATAATGTTGTTCTATCACAAAAGCAATGTTTTAGAAAACCCATTTTCTAAATAGGTGTCAATATTTATTTGTATGATCTCATCAACAAATAAATATTTATTGGTGTTTGTTTGGCTTGTTATTGGGTATTACCCGACTTGGATCATAGTGTACTAACCACATCAATCTTGTATGTGTCTTGGGCAAAGAAGATCCAACAATCTCCCACTTGCACAAGATTCATAGAAGATTGATGCAAGCAGTAAATACCACCTAACAACAGTTTACTACCCTTAATACGCATGACAAAGTGCCATTCAATAAAATTATCCCCTTCAAGTACCTTACTCGAAATGTTTTTGGTGAATCAATCTTCTATCCTTTTGTCACTGATGTCATGTTAAATCCCAAAGACACAGAGTGATCATTCTCCAATGATTAACTTTACCAGGCCTTAGACATCTTGCTCTTAACCAATAAAAGGGACAAATCCCATCTTCACTACATACGCCTCTCACAGTTACCTTATATCATACCAAAACTCAGACTTATGTACTGCCATGATTCAAAACAGCAAAGAACTAAGTCAAAGTATAATATTCGGTAAATATCAAGACCCAATATGAATCTCAGGTCAGAGGATACCAATGATGTTCGCCTTTACTCAAAATTACTTGTGATCAATCAGGAAGATTCCATGTAGTAATATTTGACATGCAGGTCAGTCCAATATTTGTATCCCACAAATATCTATGAATTTTGGTAGCAACCTTTAGCTCTATATTCATCCATATGAGTATCTACCAATCCAGGTTCACAATAGTCTTACCTTCATATTTTGTTCCCACAAGTATGAACGACTACGGATGTTCTGAGTAAATGATTTACTCATAGATTTTAAACATGCAAAATAGGAATATTACTTGAAACACTATAACCAAATAATTTATTCAAGGTATAAAGGGTTACAATACCTAAATACAAAATTAAAGATCATATCCAGTCACTAGAATGTTGAAGTCCCAAGGCACAAGTATGACTTTCATGCTTTGCCTGTTCAAGAAGCTTCATGAGTGGATCCGCAATGTTTTGATCCGTGTGAACATTACGAATACATATCTTTCCCTTTTCAACATTATCCCTTATTTAGTTGAATCTCTGTTCAATGTGCCTAGTCTTTTGTTGTGCACGGGTTTTATAAGTATCCAAGTGTCCATGCATATCAATTTTATTCTTGAAAACCCACTTACTTCCAACTATCTTGGAGTTAAGAGGTGGTTCAACCAAGTCCCCTACTTGGTTGTCATACATGGATTGCATCTCTACGTTCATGGCTTAAAGTGATTGGTCACAATCGAAATTGGACATTGCGTCACGATAGGTGGTTGGTTCATCGGAATCTACCACATAGCATCCATCTACGAAAAATCCATATCTTTCAGCTGGATTGATAATTCTACTAGATCTGTGAACATTTTGTGTATATTGATCAACCAATTGATGATTCTCAACATCCTCATGTTGAGTGCTAGTTTCAACCAAATGTGTATCGGTTTGTGGTTCTTGATCCTCCTCAAGATCCACAGTTCTACTGCTAGTTCTTTCCGTAAGGAACATAGCTTCTAAGAACTCAGCCTTCTTGGCAACAAACTCTTTTTTTCTAATGGATCATAGAAATTATATACCATTGAATCTCTAGGATATCCAATGAAGATACACTTAGTGGAATGACTTTCTCAGTTGTTTGAGGTGGGAGTCTTAACATAAGCCTCACAACGCCATACCTTTAAATATGATAGTGATGGAACCCTTCCCTGCCATATTTCAAAAAGTGTCATTTCCACTTTCTTGGTTGGGGCCATATTCAAGATACGAGCCGCAGAGAGGAAAGCGAAACCCCAAAATGATAGAGGCAATGAGCTTCTCGACATCATAGATCGAACCATATCCAATAGAGTTCAATTTCTCCTCTCGAACACACCATTGTTTTGTGGTGTTCAAGGTGGAGATATTTTTTGAGACAATACCACAACTTCTAAGATGATCTCTGAAAGCATCACTTAGGTATTCACCTCCTTTATCGGTGCGGAGAATATTTATTTTCTTGTTGAGTTGATTTTCTACTTCATTTTGGAAGATTTTGAACATTTCAAAAGCTTCATCTTTGTGTGTTAACAAGTACACATAACCATATCAACCATAGTCGTCAGTAAATATAATGAAGTATCTTTCATCGTACCTAGTCATTGGCTTAAAAGGACCACATACATCCGAACGTACGATGCCTGATAAATCTTTTGCCCTTTTAGATTTGCCGCTAAAAGGTGCCTTAGTCATTTTTCTTTGTAAACAAGATTCACATACATCAAATGAATCATATTCACTTGCTTTTAAAAGACCGTTCTTTTGAAGTGTTTGCATGCGATTTTGTTTATATGACCAAGACGGAAATGCCAAAGATAGGTATCATTCATATCCAATTTGAGTTTCTTAGTGGTGATTTGGTACAATGAGCTATCATATAATGTGTTTTCACAAACTAATTCATAAATACCATTAATAGGAATAGTTTTAAAATAAAATAAGCCATTTAAAGAAAAATGAATTCATTTTCAATAAATGTCAAAACATAACCATATTGTCTTAATTCGGCAAAAGAAAAAATGTTCCCAGTCAAACTGAGAGCATAAAAAATATTGTTCAAAATTGCTTCCAAACCATTTGGAAGCTTCAAGATGTAGTCCCCCCGACCTTCAACTTGAACTTTTGCCCCATTCCCCATGTAGAGGCTAACATCCCCTTTCTTGAAGTCCTTACTTCTTTTGAACCCCGGCAATAAGTTGCAAATGTGAGTTCCACATCCGGTATCCAATACCCATGTGTTAGAGGATATTAAGTCTAGATCAATATGAATCATGAAAATTGTACATGAGTTTTGCTCGACATCCCTCTTAGCTTGCAACTCTATGATATGGACTGGGTAATTTCTTGCCCATTGTCCAATCTCACCACACTTAGAGCATGGGTTATTCGAAACAACCTTTTGCTTCTTCTCTGCTGGTTTTGGTGGTGGCACTCTTACCCCTCCCTTTCCCTTTCCCCTAACATGCCCCTTACCCTTGGCAACATTTGCCTTGGGTGCGGGGTGAGGCCTCTTCTTGTTCCCACCTCCCTTTTACCCATGGCCGCCTCGGCAGTTTTGAGCATAGAGTGAAGTTCACTTATGTTCTTGTCCCATCCGTTCATGTTATAATTCATGACGAGGTTGTCAAACCTTTTCAACAAAGAGTTGAGGATTAAATCCATGGCCAACTCTTTCGAGACGGGACAATTCAGCCTTTCGAGGCGGTTGATGTGGCTTTTCATCTTAAGTACGTAAGATGAAACAGATTAGGTGTCATCCATACGACACGCATGCAGTGCTCGAACCGTTTCGAAGCGCTCTACCCTCGCTTGTTGTTGGAATGTTTCCTTCAACTAGGTTATCATGTCGTATGCTCCATGATGTTCATACTCCTCATTAGGTTGATCGGGAATTGGATCATCTAAAATATATGAACGTTTCTCTTGCTTGAGAACAATTCTCAGGTTTCGAAACCAATCAATATAGTTATTATGGTTTAGACGCTCCTTTTGGAGAATGGTCCTTAGTGATAGTGAGTGAGCGGATGGGATATCATTATTTTCATTATTGTTGGTGGCCATCTACAAAATTCAACAAAGTTCAATTTTATTATTTTCGATATTGTTCATATTTTAATAATTAAAGTCCCCTTTTAAATGTATTACACAATTTTAAAATACTAAAATCCAACGTTACGTTTAAATAATGGTTAGGTGATCTTTATCCCATTATTTAAATTAACAAGGTAGTCAACGTTTTGACAATTGCAACCCTTTGCAACTTCTAGACGTACAGGATCAACTTCAAAACATCATATGTATAGTCGGCATGTTTATCCAATCAACACCTTTGTAAACCATATTGTAGGTGATCTATTTAACATGGTTTGCAAATCAAGTTACCCTACTTGCACACACATGTGAGTTTTCCAACATAAGTGGTAAGGTGACCTTTATCCCATAAATATGGTATCCCCACCTCAAATCACAAGTTCCCTCAAAATGGTTAGGTGACCTTTATCCCATTAAGAGTTTCCAAGTGACTCAAGTGTTGTGCAAAAGGATGGTGTTAAACTTGTTTATAAAAGAAATTTGAAGTTTTCATAATACGAGTTTAGAAAACTCTTTGTACCTTATATTTGCATGCTTTCAAATACAAGGTACCCTATGGTTCACTTTTTAATAAAACCCCTTTTATTAAAATCATTAATCCTTTCGATAAACTTTTATTAATCACTTCATGATAAAGAACCATCAATTTTCAGCTTGTTAAGTTTGTTAATGAGTTTGTTATGCATATCCAAATATCGAACAACAAACGTACAATCAAACAACCAAACAACCAAACAAGCATAATCATACAAACGAAAGTGCATAACCATAGCTACTAAGTTGAACACACTTGTTTGCCATCACAAGTTTTGTCATAAGGTCTTTCCTAAGGTTAAAATGACACATCAAAATGTGTCCATGAACACCCACTTGAATCCATATCCAAATGCTTCAAGTGTCCATGTCTTTTGTGTCCTTTCTTTTGGATCTTCATCTTGTGCATCTTCTTTTACAAAATCATATCATAATACAATTTTTTTCTAATAAAAAATGCACCTAATGTATTTATTACATAACCAAAAGAATAAATAAAATACAACCAAAAATATAACACAAATTTTACAACAATTTCAAGAATCGAAACCAACATGACAAACCACAATCAACCAAATCCAAAACACATAAGGTCAAGGCTATGTTATGCATCAAAATATGAAACATATTCAACATCCAAGAACAATAAAGAACCCCTTTTAATAACCTTAAAGCTCTCGCCAACATGAACCAAAACTTTAGGGTATTGTCCAAACAACGCAATCAACCATTTGATCTTGATCTTTCAAGGTTTATACTAAAGCATGTAAGATTAAACCTTCAAACTTAATGGATTCATATATCCACCACAAAACAGCCCCTAATGGGTTGAAAAAGTCCACAAAAACTAACTTTTCAAGAACTTTTGAAGCACATATTCCATAAATCCGGCTCTAGATGCCATTGTTGGGTTTTGTAAGAAGTTAATCAATTCTAGTTTAACCATTTAAACTATAAAACACAGCCGATATTAGGGTTTAAAATGAGGTTAACAATCTCAAATTCTTACCAATTTAAACCATAAACAAAACCCATGAACATGGATCACAAATATATGTGAAATAGAATGCTATCAAAACCAAAATAACAACCACAGGGTGTTCCATGAAACAACCTTTACAAGAATCAAGATGTTCTAGATGGATGAGATGATGATGATGATGTTCTTGAATGTCCAGCCCCCAAGAGAGAGAGCCTCTAGTTTGTATACCCACAAGCTCTTCCAAACACTTAGCTAGTTAGGGAGCACAACACCAAAACTCTCTACCTATGCACCTTCAAAAATACGAAATTTTCAGCTTATTTGTGCCTTGAATCCGAAAATTTCAGCTTTCTTTGGAGAGTGTTCTTCACTTGTTTGTGTGTGAGAGAGTGTGAGTGTTGATGGAAGAGTGCAAGAATGGAGAAGGTCTTGTAGAATCCAAGACAAAAGACTTCTCAAACCCCACATGGGGCGGCCAAATGTGGGTTCAAAAATGGGTTCCCCCATTTTGAAACTTTTATAAAATTGCACTCTTTAAACCCTTAGTTTATAAAATTAAAATCTATTTTAATTTTTGTTACATTAACACACTTTTATTTGTTATTATTTAACCAAATTAAATAATGAAAAAAATAATTTCTCATGAACAAATTATCCATATAATGTCGTTCTATCACAAAAGCAATGTTTTAGAAAACCATTTTCTAAATTAAATAATGAAAAAAATAATTTCTCAACAACAAATAAATACTTATTGGTGTTTGTTTGGCTTGTTATTGGGTATGACCCGACTTGGATCATAACGTACTAACACATCAATATTGTATGTGTCTCGGGCATACAAGATCCAACACACTTGCCACGAACCATGATGTGGCACCCGACGAAAATGGTGATGTGGTTGATGCCACCATGTATAGAGGAATGATCAGATGTCTCATCTACCTCACAACCTCTCGTCCTAATATCATGTACACCACGTGTCTTTGTTCCAGATATCAGGCAAAACCAAAAGTAAATCATATCATAAGAGTTAAAAGGTTCTTTTGTTATCTGGAGGGTACTCCAATACTTGGGTTGTGGTATCCTCATGACAATGGCTTTGAGCTTACAACGTATAGTGACTCGGACTATGGTGGCTGCTAGATGAATTACAAGTCAACATCAATGGGATGTCAGTTCTTTGGTAGACGGTTAATCACCTAGCAGTGTATGAAGCAGACCTTAGTTGCTCTATCAACATGTGAAGCTGAATACATTGCTGCTACATGTTGCTATTCATAAATCATTTGGATTCAACAGCAAATGCACGAATACGGTTTGCAATTTTCTAACACCCCTATCTTTGTTGATAATTTTGTTGCAATTGTTGTAACCAAAAATCCGGTCCAACAACCTAAAAGAAAGCACATCAGTATTAAATATCACTTATATGTGACTCGTTTGAAAAGCAATTAATCGATGTTGTTAAAATTAATACTGATTTTCAATGCGCCGACCTCTACCCAAAAGCATTTGACAAAGCATGGTTTTTATATCTTTTAGAGGTTAATGGCGTGAAAAATAAAAGTGACGTAATTCAAGAAGAAGACAGTTCTTTGTCCGACAATTAGTTTCTTAGTATATTAGTTATTTTCTTTTCTTTTATTTTTATTTTCGTGTCTATTAAAATCCAAAAAGACAAAAACATTTTCGGTTTTAATTTTTTAGGGGGTGAATAGTTTTAGGTTAGTATTTAATTTGTTTGAGTGTTTATTTACTTTAAAAAACAAAACAAGGGGGGATGGCAAGTTAGCTGAGAGAAATGAAATTAAATATGTGATTATGATTCAAAGTATATGGAAAATGATACTACACAAGGAAAAAATTGTTTGGGACTTCAAACCTAGTTTGCTCAAAATGCGAAATTCAAATTCCAAGACTGAGATGTTTAAGCACAACTAAAGAAAGATCATAGTTAAACTAATCTGCTACCGAGGTAACATAGAGAAAGTAGGCCTAGAGGTTGCTAGTTCATTATATGATGTGTCGGTAGATTCAAGACAATAGATGAGTAAACTTCATTGGTGAATTAAACTTTCAAACTAATTTGTTCAACTTGCTATGGGTTCTCATTTTATCCCTCGTTAACACAATCAACGCTTTTCCAATAAGGGGTGACGAGCAAAATAAACACCACAAATGTGTGCGGATGACCACAAATATGAGCAAAGCACATGTAAAAACAGCTAAAAGCAATCAAGATAATGACTAATGTTGTTGGTGTGTTGTGTGCAAAAGGAAATAAATACCCTAACAAGAAGATAGGTCGTGTGCCTCGCTGCTGTGTGTTGGCACTGACCTGAGGATAAGCATAACGTAAATATTCTACAATTCATTGTTGTTTGCACCTCTCTGTTGTGTGATGGCACTGACCTGAGGCTTGCCATCTCTTTGAAAGCTCTTAGAATAATTTCTTCTTGTCCAATACCCGTAGACCGCTCAAAAATCTCGTGAGGAATGCTAATTACCATATAAGTGTGAGATCCATAAATGCTTGTTGAAATAATCTAACCTAATTCATCACCTATGTGAGTCAAAAATCTGTGTTTGGGTTTATGTGAATAACTATACTAACAATTATCATGCCTGCAATTTTTGACAGTTAAAATCATTTTGTGCATCTTATAGCTCTAGTATGATTTCTTGAAAGTGCTATTGACTCTTAGACAAAACAACAATTGGCATCAAAGTGCATATTAAAAGGGTTCCCAAATGATTATTATATACCTGCATGATTCCATAATGAATCTTTCCAGAAATAATCAAATTAACTTGAAGCTGTTCTACTCAAACCCAAAACAACAAAAATATGTCTTGTTTTTCCTTTTAAATTTCAAAGTTATTTTCTATTTTCTAGTCTTTTGTTGTGTAGATGTTGGACTATACAACTGGATATAATCTGTGAATCACTGACTAAAAGGATCAAGTTTGAGGTGATCAATCACTTCCAAACTAAAAGGATCATGTCTGAGGTGATCAAATGGTATTAAAAGTTCCTAATGTTATATCAAAGGTTAAAATTTCAAGTGTTTGAAAGTGTATGAGGTCAAACTCATTGTTATGAGCCAATCGTACGATTGAATCATAAGGATGAGCCAATCACACAATTGAACCATAAGTATTAGCCAGTCACACGATTGGACCATGAGTATTGGAGAACAATGTGATTGGATTACAAGACTGAACCAATCGTACGAATGGATGAAGGAGTATGAGTCAGTCGCACGACTGAACCCCGGTCGCATGACTGAAGCATGAGTATGGGCCCAGTCGCACGATTGAAGCATAATTATGGGTCCAGTGGCACGATTGACATTTAAAATAGTATAAATAAGGGGGTCAGTCAGTCGTAACCCTTACCACCCTTCAAGTTCTCTAAAATCGCCCATACTCACACATACGCTACCCAAATCTTGTTTACTTGTTTGACCTACTAATTGTGATTATAACGGTTATTCTACTCATCTCTAGTTACTGGGTGATTGAAATCGATCCAAATGAACACATTAATCGCATCATTAAGGACCGATTGGGCTAAAACTTAGAACCGAGACTAAACCCTAAAATAGACAACTTAAATTGACATAAAAGTTGATCTAAAAGACATTAGGTGTTATTTCTACTCTCGGCGAGTCGAATGAGTCTAAACGCAAAGCCTAACAAAAGTATTGACAAAGATTGAAATCCATGCGGTTATACAGTGAAGGATACCAATGGTCTTGCTGATGAACCTTAGTCACACGATTCAACCAGGCGCATGATCCAATCGCACAAATATATCATGCATATGGCTCAATCACACGACTAAGTCAACGGCATGGTGTAATATACGACTATGTTGAGTCGCAGGCTCAATCACAGGACTAAACTCAGCCGCCTGCTCAATCATACGACTGAACATAATCATAGGACTAAAACTAAGTCGTATGGTTTAGTCACACAACTGAACCAGTTTGATAAAAACAATTTAAGTTCCAACTATCTTCTATTATGCACAAATCTAATTTATACTTTTCTTGTGTTTTAGCAACATGGCTGATAGATGGACGATGAGCATGAAGCACAATATCTATGCTCACTTAGATGCTACTACTCGAAATGCTTTTGAGGTTACTGGGATCATAGCCATTCTGAGGAGATCAAAGATCTTATAGCCATATCTACACCCTACACGCCATACACATCATTACAGCAAACCTTTTGGGAAGGTGCTACAGTTGACAGGTCGTCTGAGCCCCACAGTATACGGAGCTCGATCTTCGGACAGGAGATTAGTATTACTATAGCAGATCTAAGGCGATTCCTAGATCTGGATGAGCACGAAGCACAATATCTGTGCTCAACAAGAGCAACTTGTGCCCCCAGTTTAAGTACTTGGCTCATGTCATCCTTAAGTGCATAGCGTCAAGGAGAGGAGGATTTGATGAGATGTTAGATCAAATCCAGAATGCATATGTTGTTATGGTACCGAACCACCCGTTTAGTTTCTGCCACATGATTTTCTCCTACATGGTCGAGAACATAGAGGCTAAGGGCAAGGAAGGCTTCTGCATGTAATTGACGTGTTTACAGATGATCATTGCCACAAGCTTTCTTTCCTGCCAAAGGAGAAAGACGATGTTGTGATTCTGGAGGTAATGGATGACATGACTTTTGGTCGGATGAAGGTGTACCGGGGGAAGCAAGTGAAACCCCCGATGAGGAAGCACATGACATGACATGACTTTATGTGGCGCCCTCTAACAGAAGTGGCATCATGATGATAGCAACTTAGATGTTGAGCCAATTGAGCTACCAACCAATGAAGAAGATGACGATGATGACGACCATGATGATGGTCAAGGTGTTGAGGCACCTGGTGGAACAGAGAAGGCTGCCTTCCACCAAGACTTCATGCTTGATGAAGTGGAAGAGTCTGATGATGAGCCACTAGTAAGGACTGTCGGGAGTAGGGTTGCTGCCACTAACAAAGGAAAAGAGGCGGTTGGCGGATGCCAGGCTGGGTCGAAGGATGCTGCTATAGATGTCACTGATCCTACTTACACCCCATACCAGCCACTCAACTCAAGGGGAGCCTCTGTTTGCAAGGGCTCCAGGAAGAAGAGGATGGCCCATCCCCATGGGAAAAAAAGTAACAGTCCAAGGTTTACTTTGATCACATCTTCTACTACTACCACCACTGCCACAGCTACCACTATAGCCACAACCATCACCACAACCACACCCATTACCACCACTGACACAGCCACCACCACTACCACACCCACTACCACACCCACTACCACAGCCACCACTCCATCCACCACTCATACACCTACTCCACCATAATCAATTCCCATCTTCACCACATCCACAGCTACCAGAACCACTCACCAAGTTGGTCTCTCCACCTAATCCACATTCACACCCGGACCTACTCTACCCATGGTTGGGTTAGAGGAGCAGCTAGCTACCTTGAACCAGATGGTGATAAAGCTTATTCCTACCGATTATCTGAGGGCTACTCAGATCAATCAGCTGATAGCGGTGAATGCGGTTCAAGAAAAGCAAATCTCTCGGCTGAGTGAGAAGAACGCTTAGTATGAGAGAGCGTTTGGCTGAGCCCACCACGTAATAAAAAGTCAAAACAAGCTGGTGTTGGCGTTGGTAAAGCAAATTGAAAAGCTTGAGTAGAAGAATAAAAGGATCTTGATAAAGCTAAAAGGATCATAATGTGAACTGTTAAAGATCAAGTATGGTGATGATGGGGATGATGATGATGATGATGAGGATGAAGATGAATCTAAGGAAGATGATGGTGATGACGAGGGAGTGGAAGGAAGTGGAAAGGGCAAAGGAGGAGATGGTGATTATGAGGATGATTGTGAAGATGATGCGTGTGCATCAGCCTCTAATCCATTAGTTAAGGAGAGGCAGACCAAAAGAAATCAAGATCAAGGAGCCTCGTCCTCAGCTTCTCAAGCTGAAGAGACTACTGACCAAGGCAAAAGTAATAATTAGATGTTTTTGTATTTGTAACTTTTGTACTTGAATTATATATTACATTAATGAAATTAATGATTATTGATGTTTAAATGTCTTGATTAATGACTTATGTGTGATGTGCTTAATGTTTAATCAAACAGATGAAGCTCAACAGACAGATGAATATGATGTTGCTCCCTTTCAGCAAGTCAAGACTTAACTTACCATGATTCTTGACTTGCAAGGGATTGTTAGAAGATCTGCGAGCTACACACCGGAGGAAGAAGAGATTATACATGATCTTACAGACAAGAAGCTTGTTGAAATGTTCCGACTAAATCCTGATGAGCTTATGAAAGATGCTCCAGAAGTTGACGTTATGAGTGATGATGAGCTAAAAGACATGGATGAAATAGAGATAGAGGATGTCACAGCAGAGCACCATCCACAGTACACTGACCCGGAAGGACACGTTATCCCCAACTTAGGTGAAACGTTTCGCAATGGTACTTTTAAGTAGTTGGATGAAATGGAGAAAGAAAAAGAGAGAGAAGAAATCATAGCCTAAGCTTCGGATGCTAATGTTGATATTAAGAATGACGAAAGGGCGGCTTGTTTTGTAGAGATGAAAGCCAACGCGCACCCCCAAAACAAAATGCCTACACCAAGATTTGTAGAGTCAAAAGACATTGAAAAATGTCAGGCAAGATTATAACATGGGGATATTTTGAAGATTTGGATGTTTATGGTGTGAAAAGGGAAAATGGGATTGAGTACTTCAGATATCCACATGATCTGAAGACTCTTCTTGGTTTTGAGCTTAACCGACTGCCATGCTTAGATCTGTTGTATGTTATTCCAAGAAAGATGTGAGGTTGGTTTGATGCTGCCTAGAAGAAGGAATACCAAACGAGATGCGTAAACTTCAGACCTCAACAACCTAAGAGGTCCATTCATAAGTCTGAAGTTGATCCTATATCTTGAAGGCCTAAAGTTGTGTTGAAGTGGAGTCCTTCACGCACAATGTCGAAGATTCCCTTACGGGAAATGCCTCAGGACTACACTCCACACTTCAAATGGTGGTATTATGACTATAGGATAGGGGAAGCGGTCATAGTTTTCAATAGAGATGGGAAAAGAGAGACTATCAGGGTATTTGACCCAATGTGGCTCACTAACTTGTCTGCTGAAGATGTCTATACTTTATACAAGTGGCCACTGTTCTCTGATACACAAGACATTGTACAAGCTCTTCATGACTAGGTTTCAGTAAGAGTGATATTCTTACTGAGAATCGAATATGATAATCAAGTCAATGATTGAGTGGCGGAAACAAACAATCAAAGAACATTCAAAGCAAGAAAATTACTTATAAATGTTGTTTTTATTGATATATGAAAGTTGACAAATTACAGAGAATAATTACAACAAAAATTCTCTATCTATTAGCCGTCACCTCAGTACGAGGTTAACGATTCTATTTATAGGCAGTCAAGATGCCTTTACAAAATGACTGAACTACCCCTGACCTATTACATTAGAAACTAGTCTAAGTCTTGATTCGCATCTCTGCTTGTTCATCTGCATTGACAAATGCGGATGAGTTAATCTTGATCAGCATTTCTACTTGATCATCAGCATTAGTAAGTTGGTCATCCGCATTGGTTAATGCGGATGAACAAATACTTGCGCGCATTTGGTTGGTTATTCGCATTTGTCAATGCGGATGAGCAAAGTCTTGTCCGCATCTTCTTTTGTTCTTTTGCATTAGTCAATGCGGAAGAGTAACTTGTTCTTGAGCATTAGTATTATGTCTTCCGCATTAGTCAATGCGGAAGAGTAAACACTTGTCCGCATCAGAGTTATGTCTTCCGCATTAACTAATGTGGAAGATAACACTTGTTATTTTCTTTGCAGATCTTCATCCGCATTTCATCTTGGACTTGTGGAATTCCAGCTGAGCAATCATCAATTCACCCATTGAGTTAGCATGTATGATCCTTTCGGGATGCAACAATACTACCCCTAAGGATTATACAGCCTAGTTTTCCTCAAAGTTTAGGAGGTGATTGATGTTGTGATGATTCAGCTGGGTCTTCAGGAGGTAGTATGAATGCAGCTTTAGTAGGATCTAGGATAGCCTTGATCATGTTTACAAAATCAGTTGCCTCTGACATCCTGTCTCTACTTAGCACATGCATCTTCATTCTGCTCATATTGTAGATGGCTTCCATTGGTAACTTTTTCAGTGAAATAGGTTCCCAGATGGAGATTGTAGAAATACCATCTCTATGAATCAATAAACTTGCCCCCACATCCACTTCATGTTTAACAATACTTCCAAGTTACAGTGGTGTTTTCTTCTTCTTTCTTTTGTCTCTTTTAATATTTATTCGATCATAGGCCAGTTTCAACAACTTGATGCATTTCAGAAAGAAGTGCATGTCTTGTTCACCTAATTTGTAGTTTAATTCCCTGAAGTGCCTAGTATAAATGCAATGGATGTATGATAAATCAAGTAATCTTACTTCATATCAATTAAATAGTCTTATGTCAGCTCCTTCCTTTCCTCCCCACTTCCTTTCAATCACCATCTCATAGGTTTTCTCATCATAGTACACGTTTGAGATGGGAGTGGAGGAATGAGTACCAGATACTACTTTCCTCTTCAATGTTTCAGTTCGCTTTACCTTCAACTCAGGGAATACAATTTCCTCTGCTTATATCTTTTTCTTCTTATCCAGGGGATTGACAAAAGTTTTATCTTTTCTCAACAAATTTTCTTTAATGAATTGAAGTTGTTTGTTCTTCTGAACATCTAAAGTATGTTTTCAAATTCATATCCCCTGAACATAGCTGCATGATTGATCACTTCAAGTTGAGCTAGCTCTTTCAAATCACGAATCTCAAGGGCATTTACAAGAGCTGAGTACTCTGTAAAGAATTGTACTAGCCCTGAGATTCTCTTCACCATGAACATGTTCCATTTGGTGTCATCCTTCCAGGCTATTATCTTTTGATCTACCTTACCCTTGGGAGTAGACACTCCTTTGATCAGTTCGGCAGTAGTGAGTCCTTGTTGCAGTTTCAACTGAGATGGTTCTGCAAACCATTCAGGGTACTTTTGGAGCACTAGGGCAAGTAGTTCTTGCTCTTTTTGGTTCAACAGCATGTCTTCAGACACTTTGCTTCTTGGTTTGGTCCTTGTCAATTCTTCTTCAAGTTTCTTGAGTTTTTCTTTCTTTTCATTGATCAATTGAAGAGTTGCAGCTCTTAAAGAATTTGTCATCATGTTAGCAATCCTTCTTCTTGTGAATTCCTGACATGAGAGATATTCCTTCATTTCCTTATCCGACATATTATAAGGATCAGGAAATAATGATTCATGGGATGAGGATGATTTCTTCATTTGAGACAGCTTGTGTAGGGGACCCCTTCTTGGCAATGGTATTTCATACCCTGTTGATTTCTTCAAAGATGAATCTTTATGTTTTGGAGTATCCTTTGTCATTTTTTTCTCATATTCAGTGTCTATTGTTAGATCAAGCAACAATTTTACTTTCTCTTCCTCCTCCTTCATTCTCTCATAAGTCATTCCAAACACTTCATCATGATCATAGCCTTGATTGATCAAAAACATGGCCTTAATCATCAAGTCATTAGTTTGTGCTTTGGTTACCATGTCTTCCACTGCCTGTTCTGCTTTAATAGGACTGTCCATGAGAATATCCTTTTCAACTTCATATCCACCAACAATTTCACCTTCTTCTAGATCAATTGCACCAGTCAATTTTTTTAACTGAGCTTCTGCCTGCTCATGTTCTTCCAATAATTCAGCAATTGCTGCTAGACTTATTGGGTCATCTTTTTGTTTCTTTGCTCATTCTTCTTCAATTATCGGTCCCTTACCTTTGGCCTTTTCAGCTAAATACTTCCTCTTTTGTGAGTAAGTTTGAAGTTGAGGGTTAGAGGTTTCAGTTTGTTCTTCTGGTTCAGGTACCTTTTCAGGCGTACATGGCTCTTGATCCTTCATTTTACTTTTCTCATTCTCTTTCTGTTCAGTTTCAGTTTCTTTTTTCCTTTCTTTTTCATACTTTTCTTTGAGTTCTTCGTGTTGTTCTTCAGTTAATGAGATAGTGGGACAATTTGCAGAGTTAAATCTTTTTCCAAAGGTACTGGTGATTTGGGAATAAAGACGATAGGCTCTAACTCAGTTCTTTAGTTGTTTATGAATTCCCAGATGTCATCATCAATGCTGAATTGTTTAGATGCAAAACTATCCAGTGCACTGAAGAGTTCTTCAATTTCACCTTTTTCATAGTCTGAGTAACCAGTGTTTCCAGAATACACTACCATGTCTAGGCTTTGATCTTTAATCTAAGTTTGACTTTCATCACCTCCTTGTTCTTCATTCTCATCTTCTCATTGGTTGTCATCATTATCAACCTTTTCTTGTTCTTCTTTCTCATCATCATCATTCACTTTAGTTCTGATCTTGATCATCATTTCAAGCTCGAATATTCTTTTGTTCTAGCTCTCAATTTCCTTTTCAAGTTTTGAGATGTTATCAGCTTGTTCTTCTATGATGTTTTCTAGTTCCTCCATTGCAATTGTTTGTATTTCAAGAGTATCTACATGTCCACTAACTTCTTCTCTTAAGTGTTTTAGTGCAGCTTTGAAATTCTCAATCTCCTTGTCTTGTTCTTTTTATTCAGCTGCATATTTCTCTTTAAGTTCTTTCAATTCACATTATTTCTCATCCAGTTCCAGGATTCTGTCATTGATGATTCCAGCTCTCCTGTTTAAGGTTCTTTCCATCCTTTCCACTTTGAGTAACAGCACAGAGATTAATTCATCCTTTTCATCAGGCCTGTTGATGTTGGATTCAGCATAGCTCTCTAAAGGAGTAGCCTCAGAAGGTTCTTTTATACATGTGGTTTGATCATGATAATCCTCCTTATCAGAAGATGATTTGGATGATTTAGATGCACTTGTTGATCCTTCTATTTTATCAGGGTGATCATAGGATGATGGTAAAGGTTGGTAAGGAGAAATAGGTGATTGGTGTGGTGATATTGGAGATTGATGATGTGGTGATATAGGTGTAGGTTGAGTGGTTGTTGATGGTGTTGGTTGTGGAGTTGAAAGTGATAATGGTTGTGGTAATGTTTGTAGAGATGGTTGTGGAGAAGGTTGTGGTATTTGTTGTGGTAATGGGATTGGTGATGGTATGGAGATGGTATTGGAGATGGTATTGGAGATGGTATTGGAGATGTTATTGGTGATGGTATTGGAGATGGTATTAGTGAATGTTGTGGAGTTGGTTGAGCTATTGGTTATGGAGGTGGTTGTGCTATTGGTTGTGGAGGTGGTTAAGCTTGACCTGCTTGATGTATTTGTTGAAGCATCCAAGGAAGAAGGGGTGAATCAGCACCACTGTAAAAGTCCCTTGGGTCCTTCTTCTTGATGTACTTATAGGATCTTGTATCATAATGAGGGATGTTAAGCACAGGTCCTTCATTAACAATGTCATGAAATGATTCATTGATTAGACATTAAATGAATCTGGGGTACATGAGAAACTTGTATCTCAATCCATCTTGAATGTGGGAGATTGGGCCATTGAATACATATGCAGACATATTAAACCGTCCATTGGTGTAGAGAGCACATATTGCAGAAGATGTGAGGACTGGAATGTCATTCCATCATGTTTTCCTTTTTGACAGACAATGTTGAAAAATATGAATTAGGACCTCCAAGGTAGGTCCACTAATCCTTTGACTATCTGTTTTGCTTCATAACCATTTTAGAGAAAAATGTGCTTATTACCTCATCAACTAATTCGAGAGCATCATTAGCATTATCATTGAATTGCAGACATCTTCTAACAGACTCTTCTGTGATCCTCATAGTATGTTCATTGTTGATTCTCCCATTAGAGTTCTCACTCCATCATCTTCAACTACTTCAGCTGATTCCCAGAAGGACCTGATGGGATTCTCATAGATTGTTGGTCTCACTGTCATGGCATATGCTACCCTTGTGGTAGATAAGAATCTTATCATATCTCTAAGACCTTCAGCTTCAGGCACATGAGGGTTTAGATAACCGCTGACATTATGGAGCTTGGTCCATGTAAGATTTGCCATGTAACCTGCACAAGAGACATGTGTGTTAGTAAACAGTTTTGACTTTAACTTTGATTTGATTTGTTAATGTGACTTTGGTTTGTTACACATTTTTCTTTTTCATTTTGCTTTGTTTTTCACAGTAAACATGATTATCAAGGTTTTCAATATCAGTTGAATTCCTATCAATATACATGTTTATTGAGATCACAAATGTGTATTGCATCACATTAATGAGTTTGATTTTGGTGTTCTTCATTATTAACTGGTTCATTGTTTGATTTAGGTTAATAGTCCGAGACTTAGGTCTTGGTTTCAAAATCTATTGAAGTGATACCTTATCTTTGAAATAACTGTGGTTCTGAATCGATGACAAGAATGTTTTAAGAAGAAACATAATAAAATCTTTGAATGTTTATCATGATGATGATTGATGGTGGTGTACTGTAGGTTTGCGCTCGTCTCACTATAAAGTCTCTCAAATTTGAAAAGTATTAAATGACCCATTTGAATTCCTTTAAATAGTCAAATAATACAATTTGAAAAATTTTATAAGTTTACAAGCAGATACAGTCAACACTGTAGCAAATGCTCAAGGTTAATTTGTTTGATTTTGGTCATCCACATTTGTTGACTGTAGCAAATACGGAAAACAAACTTTTGACATTGAAAGTCCGCATTTGACTACTTTTGGTCATCCGTATTTGTTACTGTAGCAAATGCGGAAGGTTAATTTGTTTGGCTGACTGTCCGCATTACCCTACTGTTACAAATGCGGAAGTTTTGTTTCTTAATTTTTTATTCTATCCGCATTTGTATACTGTTGCAAATGCGAAAGTTAAACTTGAAATTTTCAGCAGTCCGCATGTGTGTTGTAGTAAATGCGGAAGAACAACATTGTAACAAATGCGGTTGAGTTGCTTGTTTTATCATATCCGTATTTGTACACAGTAGCAAATGCGATAGAACAAAGTCAATCAGCATTTGTGCAACTACATCAAATGCGGTTGACAAGTCAACACAACACTATAGCAAATGCGATAGAGACCTGTTCATACGCATTTGTTAACTGTATCAAATGCGGTAGAGTAAATTTCACATTCACTTCGCACACTAATGCGGTAGAGTAAAATCATTGTCCGCATTAGTTGTACTTCAAAAAATATTGTTACCCGCATTAGTTACATGCATGGGTTACCTTCACCCGCATTAACTAATGCACTTACCTGCATTAACTTTTGAACTTAATCAAAAGTTAATGTGATTGAATTGATTATTTATCTTACTAAGAGGTATCCTTGATTGATTTTTTTATGAAGTTGGTTGTTGAAGTTGTCAATTCTTGCTTGGATTGACTTGTATGTCCACACTAATACAGGTTTCCTAATTTTGACAAATCTTGGGCTTATCATGCTTCTACGAATCGGCATAAGCTGATATATAATGGAAAAACTTATTGCAACAACACTAACTAAAATTGTTTTTGTTTTGTTTTTCAAAAATAATTTAATAAACAAAAATTTAAACTTACTCAAACCTTTTAAATTACTCCCCTTAAAGTTTATGTCCACATTTGGAGAGAAACTTTGAAGATTTAAAAGTTTTTGATTATTATTTTGTTTAATATTAATAATGAAGAGAAAAATCTCTTTGTTGGGATCATATCAATCTTACATTACACATGTTCATCCTTTATGATTAAATGCACATGATTATGAACATGAAGATTGAAGGTATGTTTGTCCTCTTAAACTCATACCTGGTTGATATTTTGATGCAAATGACTTTTATCATGTTTTGGTTGATTTATTATTCAATGTGTACCTCACACACATAAGCATGAAATGATCAACCCTCCTTATACAATGCATGGTAGAACTTTTTCACAAGTTTTCTTTCACATGATGTGGTGAAAGAGATTCACACAGTATCATTACCTCGTATGTTTAGGCTACTACACACACATGCATTCAGATAAGCCAATACAGACCTGTACTTTGTCATGAATGTTTCACAATTGAATATGTCCTTAATTCATCACTGCATATATCTTTTTTTCCAAGTTGAGCCTACCAACATATCTAGTAAGTCATTTTAGTCTTTTACATTTTGAAATTAAGCACAGTGAATGATATAACGATTGTAATTATATCATTTCCCAAAGAATTCTTTTCTTCATAAAACTTGAATTGTCTTTTTGGTTTTTTTGATGTATTAAATTGTTTTTGATGTTTTTCATAGTGTTTAGTCAAGGGTAATCATGCCAATTGACTAAACCAGAAATTCAAACCTACTAGGTTCAAATGCCTAGGTAAACAAATTAGCTAATTGATTTTCTGTTCGTACTTGAATCAATTTTATTAAACCCTTTTCAGCACAGTCTCTCAAAAAATGATATCTAATCTCAATATGTTTAGTTTTTGAGTGCTGAACTAGATTATTAGTTATAAAGACAGCTGCTGTGTTGTCAATAGAAATTGGTGTATGCAAAAAGTTAAAACCATAATCAAGCATCTAGTGTTGAATCCAGAGAACTTGAGAGCAACATGCTGATGCAGCAATATACTTAGCTTCTGCTGTGGACACAAACACATTTGTCTGCTTCTTGCATTGCCAGGATACTAGTCTGGGACCAAGAAACTGACAACCGCCACAAGTGGATTTTCTTTTTAAGTTGCATCGTCCATAATCAATGTCTGTGTATGCATAGAAATTAAATTCTCCTTCCTTTGGATACCATAATCCAAAAGCTGGTTTGCCCTTTAGATATTTGAATATCCTCTTGACTGCGTTCATATGTGATTCTTTTGGATCAGCTTGATATCTGGCACACACACAAACACCAAACATAATGTCAAGCCTACTAGCTGTTAGATACATAAGTGAACCTATTGTTGATCGATAGTGAGTCTGGTCCACTGATTTGCCTTTAGGGATAGGTCCAATCTTCACTTTAGTATCCATAGGAGTTCTGATAGACTGACAGTCAGCAAAGTGGAATTTCTTCAACATGGTTTCTACTTATTTTGATTGATTGATGAAGATTCCATATGCTGTTTGCTGGAATTGCACCCCTAGTAAGAAGGTGTGTTCCCCCATAGCACTCATTTGGAACTTTGAATGCATAAGATCTTCAAATTCTTTACAGAGTTGCTTGTTTGTCGAGCCAAATATATTTTCATCCACGTAGAGCTGGACTAACAGCATGTCTTTCCCTCTTATTCTTCTGAAGAGAGTGCACGATCGTTGAAGGGTTAGTTACAACACAACAACACAAAGAGGAGATTAACTAAACTTTAATCAAACAGTAAACTGGATTAGCCAAGTGTTGAGATACTAAGAACACAAGTAATGCAAGAGACAGAACACAAAGAACATAAGTATTTGGTTTTCAAGAATGCAGTATATTGCCTTCTCTATGTTCTATTACAAGTGTTACAAAAGCATATTCGAAAGATACAAGAACATGATATACGTATACTACATCCTACAGCCGGCTATACTTTAAAAGCCAGCTGGATACAATTGACTAGACACAAATAAAATCAATTGTAGAGTCAAAAGACAGATTGCGTTTTGAGTTGTGACTATGACATGCGATAGCTCACATCCTTATTTGTTACAAAAAGGATAAAGTACATAAAGTAGAAAGTTGCAGACTCAAGACCTCAATGTACAGTTACCAAAAGCATGGACCTTTTCACCAACTCATGTAAGTTGGTGACTTGCAGAGGTGCAGTGGAAAGTTGTCTAGCTTTATGGAACAGTACATCAGATAAAGCATGTTACTAAAAGTCTTTAGAAGAAATCTATCTTCATGACTTGAAGCTTCGAAAGACTTTGTCTTTGAGGCTTCGGAAGACTTCATGCTTGGCTTCAGAAGATATTGGTCTTGACTTCGGAAGATTTCACACTTAGAGTAATTTTCTGTTTCATGTGTGAAACTTCCTAAGCTTCTTCTTTAATGCACTTGTGCAGCATGCAGGAAAGACTAAAGATGTTTTGGTTGCATCAGCCTCTTCACTAATCTCTACAGAGAGTCTGATCAATCTTTCCTCTTTCATATCCATGTTCAAGAAGAAAGGATGATAGAGTCTCATACCATTTTCTTGGTGCTTGATCAAGACCATGCAGAGCTTTGTCAAGCTTGTAAACTCTGTAAGGGAAATCTGGATCTTCAAAGCCAGGTGGTTGACTCACATAGACTTCATCAGCAATCTTTCCATACAGAAAGGCACACTTTACATCCATTTGATAAACAGTAAATTTCATGGACGCAGAATATGCAAGAAAGATTTTGATTGCTTCTAGTTTGGCAACAGGAGCAAACACTTCGTCGTAGTCGATTCATTCTTCCTGAGAGTATCCGTGTGCCACTAGTCTTGCTTTATTTCTGATGACTATCTCTCTATCATCAGTCTTGTTCCAGTACAGCCATCTAGTACTGATAGAGTATTGTCCTTCGGGAAGATCTACCAACTGCCATACCTCTTGCTTCTTGAATTCGAGCAATTCTTCCTGCATTGCTTCAATCCAACTATTGTCTTCAAGTGCCTCTTTGATGTTTTTGTGTACTGTTTGACATAGAAAGCAGGAGAACAAATAGATGTTTGCAATACTAGACTTGCTTCTTGTCACCCTCTTATTAAGATCACCATAATGGTTTCAACAGGATGATTCTTGTGTATTCTTGTGGTTGGAATGGTGTCATGAGCAATAGTTACCTCAAGGTTTGAGACATTCAGTTCATTATGGTCAAAGGCACATTCATCTTGTATTGTTATTGAATTATGAAGACTGTCAACTTCTGTCTTAATAACTTCTACATCTTTAGCCGCACTGAGGTTGCTTGCATCATTTGATGTACCTTGAGTTTCTACTAGATGAGAAGCCTGTTTTTGATTTCTGATCTCATATGACAAGTTATCTGAGTGAGATGGTACCAGTCTGGGACCTTCTTCAGAAGAAACACTAAGGTTTTATGATAGATGTCTGATGGGATCAGCTTGAAGAGGAACATCTTCATTCATATGTTCATCAGATGTAGGTGGAATCAATGGATAATTATCTTTTCTTTCTACAGTTGATGAAGTATCACCTGAATGTATATTTCCTGTATCAGACAAGTGAAATTAGTCAAATGATTTAGTAAAACTGTCAATATCAAACAACCAATCAAGACAATTTGTAGATTTGGGAAACGAATGTTCTTTGAATTGAACATTTGTAGATTCATCGATAATGTTCAGTCTAGGATTGAACACTCTATAAGCCTTTGAGACGGAAGAATAACCTACAAAACATCCTTCGTCAAACTTAGATGAAAATTTTCCCAAATGATCACGTGTGTTTAATATTGAGACTGGACAACCAAATGATTTGAGGAATCCAATAAATGGTTTCCTATGAAAGATCAGTTCATAAGGTGTCATGTTACTTTCTTTAACAATCAGAGTTCTATTTTGCACAAAGCACGATGTATTAACTGCTTCTGCCCAGAAGGTGATTGGTAGTTTAGCATCGGCTAGCATTGTTCTTGCTGCTTCAATCAGTGTTCTATTTTGCCTTTCAGCTACCCCATTCTGTTGAGGAGTTCTAGCTGCACTGAAGTGATGAGCATGCCTTTGGTTGCACAAAAGGAACTCATATTTTCATTTTTGAACTCTGTACCATTATCACTTCTTATTATTTTGACTTTGAGATCAAGTTGATTTTCAATTTTAGTGATAAATTCTTGAATGATTTGGGATGCTTCGTTTTTATGAAGCAGGAAGAACACCCACGTGAATCGAGAAAAGTCATCAATGATCACTAAACAATATTGTTTCTTTCCTATACTCATTACATGAGTTGGTCCAAAAAGATCCATGTGAAGTAACTTCAATGGAGTATTGTTAGTGTTCACCAGCTTGGTTTTGTGAAACGATTTGTGTTGTTTTCCTTTGAGGCACGCTGAACATTGATCAATAAAATTAACTTTTTTTTGAGGAAGACCAATTACATGGTTTCCTTTGACTAACTTGTTCATATTTTTAAAGTTAGTGTGCCCCAAATGTCTATGCCAAAGTTGTGACTCATCAAATGATGCTTTAGACAAAAGACATGTTTCTTCCTTAGGTGATGCAGAACACAGGGTTAAGACATATGTATTATTCTTCCTCGGAATCTTTAAGACAACCCATTCTTCAGGAATCTGAAATCCAGGTTTCAGAATATAGTAGTGAGTGTATGTAAAGTGAGTTGAATATTTTTTGTCGCAGATCTGAGACATGCTTAGCAGATTGAAATTCAGTTGTTCACAGTAATTCACTCTGTCAAAGCTCAGCATCCTGTTTGTCACAGATCCTTCTCCTGTAATCCTACCACCTTCTGAATCTCCACCGAATGCCACAATAATTCCTTGTATGTACTTGAAATCATGAAGGAGGGAACGATCTCTAGTCATGTGTCAGGTGCATCCACTATCTACATACCATAGACTATTAAACATGTGTGGATGAACCTACAAACAAAAAGAACTAATTAGAATAAGGAACCCAAGCCATGATGGTCTTTGGTTTCCGTTCCTATTCATGATAGTCACCTCCTCGTATTTCCCTCTGAATAGTGATTTAGATGGAGGTGATCTGGGAGACTTTTCATAATGAATTGGTCGAGTCATCTCATCAACATCTAATGAGGATTCAGATGAATAATGAAACCTGACTGGATAAGATTTGAGAAAGATAATCTCAGTTGATGTGAATCAATAAGGACCGAATATAGTGATTGAGTCAAAGATTGAGAGGCGGAATCAGACAATCAATGAACATTGAATACACATGATACTCATAAATATGTTTGTATATATTGAATACTTTGATTGATTGATTACAAGAACATTCAATGCAAACAGGACATTCTAGGAACTAAGAATCAAATCAAATTACAGACAAAAGTTGGATAAGATTTGAGAAAGATAATCTCAATTGATGTGAATCAATAAGGACCGAATATAGTGATTGAGTCAAAGATTAAGAGGCGGAATAAGACAATCAATGAACATTGAATACACATGATACTCATAAATATGTTTGTATATATTGCATAATTTGATTGATTGATTACAAGAACATTCAATGCAAACAGAACATTCTAGGAACTAAGAATCAAATCAAATTACACACAAAAGTTACCCCATGTATGAGGTATACTATTCTATTTATAGGCAGACACGTTGCCATTACAAAAGACTAAACTACCCTTACTAAAGCTAGTCTAAGTCTTCATCAGCATTGGCTGTTGATCATCCGCATTGACAAATGCGGATGAGTTGACTTCATCAGCATTTCTTCAACCGCATTGAAGTTTGGTCATCCGCATTGGTAAATGCGGATGAACAAAACACTTGTCCGCATTTCTTTGGTAATCCGCATTGGTCAATGCGGATGAACAAATGTATATCCGCATTTATTAACTTCTCATCCACATTGACAAATGCGAATGACCAACACTTGTATTTTTCTTCTTATTCAGCAGATACTTGTCTTGATCCGCATTTGTTCTTGGACATGAGGGATTCCAGCAGAGCAACCATCCACCACTTGAATTGGCATGTATGATCCTTTCAGGGTCCAACAATACTCCCCCTAAGGATTATACAGCCTATGTACTTCAAGGATCAGAGGGTGGATTGGGTTGTGAAGATTCTGCTCGTTCTAGTGCTGTTGATGAAGGATCAGTGAATGAAGGGTCCAAGACCACTTTGATCATGTTTGAGAACTCTTTAGCATCAGTCAATCTTTCCCTGTTGAGCACATGTATCTTCATTTGACTCATATCATGAATGGCATTGATTGGCATCTTCCTTGTGAGATGGGCTCCGAAATTGATATAGTAGACAATCCATTTCTATGAATAAGAAGAGCACCATCCACATCAACTTCTAGTTTAACAATGTTGCCAAACTGCAATGGAGTCCTTTTCTTTTTCCTTATCTCCTTCTTTTTGTTGATTCTGTCATAAGCCAACTTCAGAAGTTTGATACATTTGAGGAAGAAGTACATGTCAGTTTCCCTAAGTCTGTTTCTTATTTCTCTAAAGTGCCTTGTATAGATGTAGTGGATATATGATTCATCTAGCAATCTTACCTCATATCCACTAAACAATCTAATTTCAGATCCCTCTTTTCCTCCCCATTTTCTTTCAATCACTAATTCATAATATTTCTCATCATAATACACATTGGATATAGGCAGTGAGGAATGTGTACCAGCAATGCTTTTTCTTTTTAGTGATTCTGTGGGTTTGACTTTAAGTTCAGGGAAGATCACCTCTTCTGCTGATTTCTTTTCCTTCTTGTCAAGAGGGTTTACAAAAGATCTGTCTTTTCTCATGCAAATGGTTTTCAGTGAATTGAAGTTGTTGGTTCTTTTGAACATTCTCAAAATATCTTCAAACTCATAACCTCTGAACATAGCTGTATGATTAATCAATTCCAATTGAGCTAGTTCTTTTAAGTCATGGATCTCCAGGGCACTTACTAGGGCTGAGTATTCAGTGAAAAATTGAACAAGCCCTGAGATCCTTTTCACCATAAACATGTTCCATGAATTATCATACTTCCAGGCGATTATTTTCTGATCAACTTTGCCTTTTGGAGTGGAGACACCTCTTATTAGCTCTCATGTGGTCAACCCTTCTTGTAAAGTAACTTGAGATGGTTTAGCAAACCATTCAGGGTATTTATGCAGAATAGGTGCCACATAGTCTTGATCTTTTTGAGTGAGTTGCATGTCTTGAGCACATACTCTTATTCTGGGCTCTTGACTAACAATCTCCCCCTCCATCTTTTTCATTCTTTCCTCCTTCTCATTGATTACTCTACGTATAGCAGCCCTGAGAGAGTTTGTCCTCATATTAGCAGTTTTCTCCTTGTAAATCCTTGGGAAGACAAATATTCTTTCATCTCCTTATCAGACATGCTATATGGATCATGAAAGGTAGTCTGTGAAGTTTCAGCAGGTTTGGATTTCAGGACAGACTTTGTCTTTGAAGGTTTGGGGGACAAGGATTTCTCATAGTTTGCTTCAACCATAGGGTCAAGTAGCTTGTTTACTTTTTCTTCTTCTGCTATCATACCCTCATAAGTTAGCTTGAATACCTCATCAGGATCATAGCCGTGGTCAATAAGAAATAAAGTTTTTGTCATCAAATCATCAGTTTTGGCTTTCTCAATCATATCATGCACATTTGATTTTTCTTTGACAGGGCTATCTTTGACAATTTGATCGTCATGAGTATATTCTTCTTCAATTTCTCCCTCTTCCAGATCAATACAATCAGTCATTGTTTTCAGTTGAGCTTCAGCCTTTTCATGCTCTTCAAGAAATTCAGCAATGGCTGCAAGACTGCGGGGATCATCCTTTTTAGTCTTTTTGATTGGTTCTTCTTCCACCATAGGTCTTTTACCCTTAGCTTTTTCAGCAAGGTACTTTCTTTTTCGGGTGTAGGTTTGAATTGGAGTAGAAGAAGAGGTTTCTGGAATTTTAGTTTCATCAGGCACTCTTTTAGCCTCTTTGATTGTTTCATCCTTTTCATTTATTATTCTTTGATCCTCACAGATTTTTCTGATTAATTCTTTCTGATCATGAGACAGTGATATAGTAGGTACAATTTGTAAACTCAATTCGTTCTCTAACGGGACAGGATATTGAGGAATTTCAACTATAGTCTCAGATGAGCTTGTTTGATCATTTATGAAGTCCCAGATTTTGTCATCAATAATAAAGTCTTCTGATGAAAACATGTCAAGTGCCTTGATCATGTCATTGAATTCAGCCTCTTCTTTAGTACTGGGAGCTTCTGCTTCACCTGAGTAAATCACTAACTCCATGTTGGATCCTTCTTGTCTGGATCCCATGTTTTCTTCTTCTTGATCAGTAGTACAAGTTTGCTCATTCACTCTCTCAGACTCTCTCCTTAGTTCAAGGATTAATTCAAGTTCAGCTATTCTTTGAATGAGAGCTTTATTCTGAGATTGTAGATTGCTAATTGTTTCGTTCTGCTCCTCTATAATTTCTTCTTGTTCAGCCATGGCTACAGTCTGGATGGTTAAAGTGTCAACATGACCACTTATTTCATCCTTGGACAGTTGAAGAGCAGCCTTTAAATTCTCAATATCACCATCCTTCTTCTTATTTTCAGTCTCATACTTTTCTTTTAAGGCTTTCAATTCTGCATCTTTTTCATCTAACTCCGTCAATCTGTCTTGAATTATGCTAGCTCTTCTGTTGAATATTTTCTCCAGTTTTTCAATTCTTTTCAACAGTTGAGAAATCATCTCATCTTTTTCATCAGGTTTTAAGACAATTGATTCAGTACAGCTTTTTGAAGAAGTAGCTTCAGAAGTTGTTGTTCTTTTCTGATGATGATCCTCCTCATCTGAATATGATTTGGATTTTCTTGAAGAACCAGTGGAGTCATCAAGGTTTACAGGTTCTATGTTTGGTGGTGATGATTGAATGGGAGATGTATGAGGTGGTTGAATTGGAGATAAGAAAGGTGAGGTGATTGGTTCAGATATATGTACTGGTGATTTGAGTGGAGATTGGTGAGGTGTTTGTAGTAGTTATTGGGGTGGTATATTTTGAGGTGAAGGCTGAGGTATAGGTTGTGGTGATGGAGGTGGTAATTGTGTAGGAGTATGATGTAGTGATGGTTGAGGTGAGTGTTGTCGAGATGGTTGAGGGGAGTGTTGTGGAGATGGTGAGGTGAGTGTTGTGGAGATGGTTGAGGTGAGTGTTGTGGAGATGGTGAAGCAACAGGCTGTTCTAGTTCAATCTGTTGAATCATCCAAGGAAGAAGTGGTGAATGAGCTCCACTGTAGAAGTTCCTAGGATCCCTTTTCTTTATGTACTTGTATGATTTTGCATCATAGTGGGGAATATCAAGTACTGGTCCCTGAATGACCACATTTGGGAATGCTTCATTGCTTAGGCATTGGAGGAATCTTGGGTACATCAGAAATTTATATCTCCTTCCTTCTTGGACATTGGATGTCATGCCATTGAAGACATAGGCAGACATGTTGAAGGGTTGGTTGGTGCAGAGAGCACATATTGCTCATGATGTTGTGATGGGAATATCATTCCATCCTGTTTTCCTTTTGGACAAACAGTGCTGATACAAATGAATCAGAAATCTCCATTGTACATCTACCAAACCCTTGACTATCTGTTTAGCTTCAAATCCACCTTCATAACCAATTTCTGCAAAGAAAGAGGTTATGGTATCTTCTTCAAGTTCCAATGGTGCTTCAGCATCATCACCAAACCTCAAGCATCTTCTAACACTTTCTTCAGTAACAATCAGTGTATGCTCACTGTCAATTCTCCCCGTCAGTGATCTTATTCCATCATCCTCAACAACTTCAGCTGACTCCCAAAAGTTTCTAATGCAGCTTTCAAATATGGTGGGTCTTACTGTCATGGCATAAGCTACCCTTGTAGTAGAAATGAATCTGATCATGTCTCTCAATTCTTCTGCTTCTGGTACATCAGGGTTGAGAAAACAACAGACATTATGGAGCTTGCTCCATGAGAGATTTGCCATTATAATCTGCATTCAAGACATATGCATTAGAATCACTTTATTCATTAAACCAATGTTCATCACATTTTGACTTTCATAGGTCAAAATTAAAATCATATAAAACAGTACACCTGATTTTGACCTATTCGAATTTTGTGATTCATGATTATGTTGTTTTGTTATTTGTAAATATGAGCACCAACATTACTTAGTCTTTAACATAGGATAATCAGATTCATAGTTTTTGATTTCATAATTGTTCTGATTTTAGTCTCAACGGTTCAAAAGTGCACTTTAGCATTGAATACATGTTTGAAGCTTGAAGATACACTTAAGAATGAGTCGAAATCCTTCCATGTTAATGAATATTTTTTCTGATTTAGTGTGAACATTCCTTAACCTAGGTCACTAACATCATCGTACAAATGAATGTTCGACATTTGTGATTATTCACCTTTTCTCAGAATCCTTTTGGTTAAGAATCAATGCCCATGGTTTTGTTGAATCGATTGGGAAACTAGGTTTAAATGGTGACCTCTTGAAGTTTTCCTCTAACCTGTGACCTAATTAGAGGTGGTCTTTGAGATTTTCTGTGAGAATATGAATGAGCTATTTCATCACCATCATTTGAGAAATCAGAAAAATTATGAAATCGTTGATCTCTGTTTTTTTGAGAAAATTGACTTGTTTTTTATTATCAACTGTTGACTTTGAGTTGGAAAAATCAAATTTTTGTTTTTTATTGATATATTTGTTTCTTTGATTTTTACCTGAGTCTTTCATATTTTCATCCTTTGTTGGTTTATACGTCCTTGATTTGTTATTATAAATGTGACTCTTAACAGTTGTTTTGTCAGATGATGTTGGTGAGATAGGCTTGTTTTGAGGAATTCTCACTCTCGATTCCTTGTAATAACAGTCATTTGTATTGCGATTGTTTAAGTCACAGACTGAACAATATTTGTTGAAATAAAATGTTTTTGTTGAATGATTGTTCATGTCACAGATGGAACAATATTGATTGAAAAAGCACTCATCTGTTTTGTGGTTAAACATATCACATATGTCACAATACATATGCTTGTTAATTTTCTCAGATTTTACTGGTCTTGACTCAGTTGATTTTCCTTTTTTTAACTTAGTATCATTCTTTTTGCTGGAAGAAGAATCAAATTCAGCCTTTTGTGCAGTTTGCTTTACTGCACTGAATTTGATTGTCTTTTGAGGCTGTTTTCGTTTCCTCATCCTTTTCTATAGCTCTTTCTCAAACTGTTTAACATGATCTTTATTGCATATGTCAAATCCTACTTCATTTCTTGATTTTGATGTTTGAGGATCAGGTTGACTGTGTGATTTTGAACTCGGAGATTTTTTGTTATTTCCTTTTAATGAACCTTCATCTGATATGCTTGAATTTTGATGAGTATTGATCTCATTATCAGAACTGCTTTCAGCAGAGGGTTTAATCTTTTGCATAAAGTCCTTTTTCCCATTAGCTATTGCAGGTATGAATTTTATGAATGGAACAATAGCTTTAATGGGGCTGACTGGTTTGACAACACTTACTATCTTGTCTGAACACTTTTATTTTTATTGGGTGACCTAACTTGATTTTATCCTCACTAGTTTCAATGTAAACACTTGGTTCATTTTGAGGATTTGTGATTTCTTTTACTATCATGTGGGTTTTAATAGTATTAGGTTCAGTTTGATTTTTGAGTGTGACAGATTCAGGCATGACAGTATAGTTGTCATTGTATGGTGGAGGACATGAATTATACCTAATCCCTGACATGTCCTTTGGATCCTTTTGAGAATCCAGCATCTCTTGTAGCTTTACTGAAGATTGTTGAAACTTTTCAAGTTTCATTTCAGTAAGGGCTTGGTCAGCATTAGATTGAGCTAATTTTTCAGATAATAGTTCATTCTCAGCTGGAAGAGAATACTTCTCACCATGAAGTTTTTCTATGTCAGAGATGAGAGATTTAATTTTAATTTCAAAACTTTTTATTTCTCTCTTCATCATCTCTCACTTTACTTTCTCCTCTTTTATTTTCTTAGCCAATTTGTCGTTATGCTCTCTATAACCTTGAAGTTCATTTATGCACTTATGAGAACAAAGATTGGATTTTACCTCAGATGGCATGGGGGATGGTCCATCATTAATGTGTGCCATCAGTGCATGGTTCTGGAATTGTGGCTTGACCTCCTCAGCATACATGCTCCAGTCACACACTCCATCTTGTCTGATCACAGGGCATTTGCTGAAGGTGGTTGCTCCCAAAAGCTTGATTGGCCAGTTGAGGTTGAGCTTGAGAAGATTGCTGTTGTTGATGATGATATTATTGCTGATAATTGAGGGAGGGAATGCTTGAAGACGGTTGATATGATGACTGACTCTGAGAATGTCATGGAGTATTGTTGTTTCTTCTTGGAGCATTACATTCTCTAGAGAAGTGCCTGGCCATTCCAC
Source organism: Flaveria trinervia (assembly GCA_025506515.1). NCBI lineage: Eukaryota > Viridiplantae > Streptophyta > Magnoliopsida > Asterales > Asteraceae > Flaveria > Flaveria trinervia. The sequence goes on along the minus strand of CM046443.1, from coordinate 50,010,965 downwards.
AATTGAAGCATTTAACTTTGGATTTGTCGTATCCGAGCTTAGTATTTTCATTCAGGCTGAGTTTTTTGCCTTTCCTGAAAAACTTTTTAGCTCTCATGGCAATCATAGCCATTTGCCATTGTAAATGCATCTCTTCTACATCATCTGGATCCATTTCCTCCGGATCTTCTTGGATTAGATGTGCAGAAGTCAGTCTTCCTCCCAAATATGCCTCAAAACTTGCTACAAAGGCATTATATGTAGCCTTTTGTTCTTCTGTTTTTTGATCATGAGTAGGGTTGGTAGAGACAGAAGAGAATCCTGTTGATTGATTGGTTGATGTTGATGCTGATGCTGATGGTCTGTTAATGAGTGTGCTGCAAAGAATCCAGTGGTTTTGTGTTGATCTCCAGATGACAGAAAGTCATCCTCTTCAGTGATGAAGGCATTCTCAACAGAATGAGTTTCAGATGGAAAGTTATAAGCTTCAACAACTTTTGGTCCTCCAAGATTCTTGCTTCTTTCATCAAGTTCCAGTGCTTCAATTTTTGCAATCATTATGTCAAGAGTGGTACTCTCCAAATCAAGAGTATTTTTCAGCATTGTTACGTTTTGTTTCCAATGCTCTGGAAGACTATGTAACATGTTCTTGTTGAGGTCTTTTGATTTGTAAGTCACTCCCATTATCTCCAAATCATTTACTAACTGCACGAATCTATGCAATTGTTTAGAGATTGATTCCCCTTTGAAATGATGGAAGGTTTCATACTGATTTATCAGTTTGTCTCGGTTGATTTCAGCAACCTCACTACTTCCTTCACACATAATTTGCAAAGCATCCCAAACTGCTTTTGCAGTTCCATACTTTTCCAGCCTTTTAAGCACATCATCTTAAGTGCTTGAGTGAGGATGGAATATGCTTTAAGGTCAATCTTGATCTTCTTATATTCGTCAGGATCTAGAGTAAGATCTTCAATGGGAATCCTGGTTGTTCTGTAGAGAGCTGCCTGATCAGCTGACAGTGTTATTGGGATGTGGGGACCTTTACATATCGAAATCCAGTAGTCAGGATCTACACCTATATATAATTCATAAATCTTATTTTCCATTGTTTGAACTCAGATTTATGTTTCAGCATTGCTGGTTTTGGGGTATGCCCAAGTTCTGAATAACTATGAGAATCCATTTTATCAGTTGATTTTTAGTATGGATTAGTGAGTTTTAAGTCTGTTCAGTGGGTTTAGTTCAAATAATCATTAAAAACGTCCGGTAGATTCAGATCTGATGACTATGATGTCTGTAATCAGGAGTGTCTTTGTATTGTTGTAGGTTGTCGGACTTGTAGTCTATAAGATGTTCTGTGTTCGACTGATTGGTTGAATGAGGGGCTGTTGATGAGTATTTCAGGTAGTATTTAGTGTGTAAACTGATTAGAGATGTATAAATACTCTGTTCAGCTACTCAATCACCAGATCTATCGGGTTCAGACCAGATCTATGCAGATCTGAGTAAGAACTGAGAGCCGTGGCTCTGATACCAATTGTCTGGATAAGATTTGAGAAAGATAATCTCAGTTGATGTGAATCAATAAGGACCGAATATAGTGATTGAGTCAAAGATTGAGAGGCGGAATCAGACAATCAATTAACATTGAATACACATGATACTCATAAATATGTTTGTATATATTGAATACTTTGATTGATTGATTACAAGAACATTCAATGCAAACAGAACATTCTATGAACTAAGAATCAAATCAAATTACAGACAAAAGTTACCCCATGTATGAGGTATACTATTCTATTTATAGGCAGACACGTTGCCATTACAAAAGACTAAACTACCCTTACTAAAGCTAGTCTAAGTCTTCATCAGCATTGGCTGTTGATCATCCGCATTGACAAATGCGGATGAGTTGACTTCATCAGCATTTCTTCAACCGCATTTATGTTTGGTCATCCGCATTGGTAAATGCGGATGAATAAAACACTTGTCCGCATTTCTTTGGTAATCCGCATTGGTCAATGCGGATGAACAAATGTATATCCGCATTTATTAACTTGTCATCCGCATTGACAAATGCGGATGACCAGCACTTGTATTTTTCTTCTTATTGAGCAGATACTTGTCTTGATCCGCATTTGTTCTTGGACATGAGGGATTCTAGCAGAGCAACCATCCACCACTTGAATTGGCATGTATGATCCTTTCAGGGTCCAACAAAACCGTTGGTGTCTATTTCGTTGTAAAATTTTAGCCCGAGTTTTATTATCAAAAGTTGGTTTTTGCTTTGGAAGGTCAAGTTTGTGTTTCATTGTGAGATGATTTCTTTGACCCTTCCTTAAATCCTTCAGGTTATTTCTGTCATTGTTGATCTAGTGTCCTAGATTGATTATTATGAAGATGAGGTCCGACAGAATGCATCACAGTAGATGTTTTTTAGATGGGCTTGTGTTGTGGAATTCTCAACCCCTTCTGATTAAAGTAACAATCAGATGTATTGTGATTGTTCATGCCACAGATTGAACAATACTTGTTGAAATAGCAACTTTTGGTGGAGTGATTGTTCATATCACAGATAGAACAATATTGATTGAAGAAGCATTTATTTGTCTTGTAATTGAACATGTCACAAATATCACAATACATTTGTTTGTTTCTTGAATCGGATTTTTCTTTGTGTGACTGAACTGATACGTTCTTTTGATGAGTCACTTTCTTTTCTTTAGGTGATGAATGAGAATTAACCCTTTTAGTAGATTGTTTCACAACACTACTTTTGTTGAGTTGTCTAGGCTATTTTTGTTTGTTTAACCTACTTCTCACCTCTTTCTCAAACTGGTCAACATGTTCTTTGTTACAAATATCAAACCCAACTCCCTGCCTTAACCTTGATGACTGAGGGTCTGATGAAGTTTTATGTGTTGAACTCAGTTTTACAGTTTGTTTCTTTTTTAGTGAAACCTTTTCTGATTTGCTTGAATTTTGTGGAGATACAATCTCATTATCAGAACTACTCTCATTATTGGGTTTCACTGTTTTGACATATTTCTTTTTGCCTTGTAAAACAGATGGTATGAATTTTACAAAAGGTACAATTTTTATTACAGGGCTTGATGGTTTCATGACACTCACTATATTCTATGAGCACTCTTTGATTTTGATTGGGTGTCCTAACTTGATTTTATCCTCATTGGTTTTAAAATAAACATGAGGTTTGTTTTGAGGATTTGTCACTTGTTTCACTACTGATTTAGGTTCCATAGTTTTAGGTTTGATTGATTCAGAGAGTGAGACAGAGTCAGGCATGATAGTGTAATTGTCATTGTATGGTGAAGGACATGTATTATACCCAATCACTGACATGTCCTTTGGATCCTTTTGTGAATCTAGAATCTCTTGCAACTTGACAGAAGACATTTGAAACTTTTCAAGTTTCACTTCAGTCATAGATTGTTGAGCTTTAGCTTGAGCTAACTTTTCAGTAAGTATCTCATTTTCAGCTGCAAGATTGTATTTCTCACCATGCAATTTTTCTATGTCAAAAATGAGAGATTCAATTCTGATTTCAAAACTTTTTAGTTCTCTCTTCATCATTTCTGACTTCACTTTTTCTTCTTTAATTTTATCTTCCAGATATGGTTGTGTTCTCTATACTCTTGTAATTCATTTATGCATTTCTCACTACAAAGGTTAGTTTTTACCTCAGTAGGCATTGAAGATGGTCCATCACTGATGTGAGCAATAAGAGCATGATTCTGGAATTGAGGCTTGACTTCCTCAGCATACACACTCCAGTCACATATCCCATCTTGTTTGAGCACAAGGGCACTGGCAGAAGGCTGACTGCTTGCATGGGCTTGATTAGTCAGCTGTGGTTGATTCTGGTATGTTTGTTGATGATGAGAATGATGGTACTATTGTTGTTGTTTGTTTGAGTGATAGCTTGAATTGGGTTGTGATGATGATTGACCTCGAGAGTTCCTTGAATGGTTGTTTCTTTTAGGAGCATTGCACTCTCTTGAGAAATGGCCAGTCATACAATAGTTGAAGCATTTTACCTTGGATTTGTCATATCCAAGTTTTGTGTTCTCATTCACGCTCAACTTTCTTCCTTTTCTCAAGAATTTCTTTGCTCTCATGGTAATCATTGCCATTTGCCACTGTAGATCCATCTTCTCAACATTATCAGGATCTATTTCTTCTAAATCTTCCTGTATTAGGTGGGCAGAAGTGAGTCTTCCCCTAAATATGCTTCAAAACTTGCAACAAAGGCATTGTAAGTTGCCTTTTGCTCTTTTGATTTTAAGTCTTCCGGAGAGGTTTGAGGAACAGTGGAGACTTTTGGTGCTTGAGTTGAAGTTGAAGAGTGATTGAATGGTGTAGATGCAATGAACCCAGTATTGTTCATTTGATCTCTTGATGAGATGAAGTCGTCTTCCTCTGTGATGAAAGCATTTTCAACAGAATGTGATTCTGAAGGGAATTTGTAGGCTTCAATCACTCTTGGTCCACTCAAATTTCCGCTTAGTTCATCAAGTTCCAAAGCTTCAATCTTGGCTATCATAATGTGTAGAGTGGTACTCTCAAGATCAAGAGTATTTTTCAGCATTGTGACATTTTGCTTCTATCTTTTAGGTAGACCGTAAAGCATTTTCTTGTTAAGTTCTTTAATGTTATATGAAACACCCATAATTTCCAAGTCATTGACCAACTGTACAAATCTGTGTAGTTATTTTGATATGGATTCTCCTTTGGTGTGATGGAAGGTTTCATACTAATTGACCAGCTTGTCTTTGTTAATTTCAGCAACCTCACTGCTTCCTTCACACATAATTTTGAGAGCATCCCAAATAGCTTTAGTAGTTCTATATTTTTCCAATCTTTTCAGCACATCCATTTTGAGTGCTTGAGTCAAAATTGAGTATGCTTTTAGATTAATTTTGATTTTCTTATAGTCATCTTCATCCAGAGTTAAGTCTTCAATTGGTATTCTAGCAGTCTTGTAGAGTGCAGCTTGAGCTGTTGATAGAGTAACATGAATATGTGGTCCCTTACATATTGAGATCCAAAAATCAGGATCTACACCTGTGATATAATTTCTAAACCTTATTCTCCATTGTTTAAACTCAAACTTGTGTTTAAATATGGGAGGTTTAGGTGTATGACCTAGTTTAGAGTAACTGTTAGAATCCATGTTGATTAGTGAAAGTATAGATTTAGTTGATTTTAAGATTGATTATGTTTGATGAGTCCAACTTGTTCAAGCAGTTCTTTCGAGGTTCAGAATGAGTATTCTTGCTATTTGACAGAAATATTCTTGTTGTTTGCTAAGTAGAGATGATGATATCTACTACTAGCAACTTGATTATCACATCAATCGAGTTCTATTCGGTCTGTGCGTAGATCTAAAAGAGAGTCGAGAGCCAAAGCTTTGATACCAATTGACTGGGTTTCAGTAAGACTGATATTGTTACTGAGAATCTAATATGATAATCAAGTATATGATTGAGTGGCGGAAACAAACAATCGAAGAACATTCAAAGCCAGAAAATTACTCATAAATGCTGTTTTTTTATATATGAAAGTTGATAAGTTACAGATAATAATTACAACAAAAATTCTCTATCTATGAGTCGTCACCTCAGTACGAGGTTAACTATTCTATTTATAGGCAGATAAGATGCCTTTACAAAATGACTAAACTACCCCTGACCTATTACATCAAGAACTAGTCTAGGTCTTGATTCGCATCTCTGCTTGTTCATCCGCATTGACAAATGCGGATGAGTTAATCTTGATCAGCATTTCTACTTGATCATTAGCATTAGTAAGTTGGTCATCCGCATTGTTTAATGCGGATGAACAAATACTTGTGCGCATTTGGTTGGTCATCCGCATTTGTCAATGCGGATGAGCAAAGTCTTGTCCGCATCTTCTTTTGTTCTTCCGCATTAGTCAATGCGGAAGAGTAACTTGTTCTTCAGCATTAGTATTATGTCTTCCGCATTAGTCAATGCGGAAGAGTAAACGCTTGTCCGCATTAGAGTTATGTCTTCCGCATTAACTAATGCTAAGATAACACTTGTTATTTTCCTTGCAGATCTTCATCCGCATTTCATCTTGGACTTGTGGGATTCTAGCTGAGCAATCATCAATTCACCCATTGAGTTGGCATGTATGATCCTTTCAGGGTGCAACAATACTCCCCCTAAGAATTATACGGCCTAGTTTTCTTCAATGTTTAGGAGGTGATTAATGTTGTGATGATTCAGCTGGGTCTTTAGGAGGTAGTATGAATGCAGCTTTAGTAGGTTCCAGGATAGCCTTGATCATGTTTACAAAATCAGTTGCCTCTGACATCCTGTCTCTACTTAGCACATGCATCTTCATTCTGCTCATGTTGTAGATGGCTTCCATTGGTAACTTTTTTGGTGAAATAAGTTCCCAGATGGAGATTGTAGAAAGACCATCTCTATGAACCAATAAACTCCCCCCACATCCACTTCAAGTTTAACAATATTTCCAAGTTGCAGTGGTGTTTTCTTCTTCTTTCTTTTGTCTCTTTTAATATTTATTCGATCATAGGCCAGTTTCAACAACTTGATGCATTTTAGAAAGAAGTGCATGTCTTGTTCACCTAATTTGTTGTTTAATTCCCTGAAGTGCCTGGTATAAATGTAGTGGATGTATGATAAATCAAGTAATCTTACTTCATATCCACTGAATAGTCTTATGTGAGCTCCTTCCTTTCCTCCCCACTTCCTTTCAATCACCAACTCATAGGTTTTCTCATGATAGTACACATTTGAGATGGGAGTGGAGGAATGAGTACCAGATACTACTTTCCTCTTCATTGATTCAGTTGGCTTTACTTTCAACTCAGGGAATACAATTTCCTCTGCTTGCATCTTTTTCTTCTTATCCAGGGGATTTACAAAAGTTTTATCTTTTCAAAAACAAAATGTCTTTAATGAATTGAAGTTGTTTGTTCTTCTGAACATCTTAAGTATGTTTTCAAATTCATATCCCCTTAACATAGTTGCATGACTGATCACTTCAAGTTGAGCTAGCTCCTTCAAATCATGAATCTCAAGGGCATTTACAAGCGCTAAGTACTCTGTAAAGAATTGTACTAGCCCTGAGATTCTCTTCACCATGAACATGTTCCATGTGTTTTCATACTTCCAGGCTATTATCTTTTGATCTACCTTACCCTTGGGAGTAGACACCCCTCTGATCAGTTCTGCAGTAGTCAATCCTTCTTGCAGTTTCAACTTAGATGGTTCTGCAAACCATTCAGGGTACTTTTGGAGCACTAGGGCAAGTAGTTCTTGCTCTTTTTGGTTCAACAGCATGTCTTCAGCTGACACTCTGCTTTTTGGTTTGGTCCTTTTCAATTCTTCTTCGAGTTTCTTGAGTTTTTCTTTCTTTTCATTGATCAATTGAAGAGTTGCAGCTCTTAAAGAATTTGTCTTCATGTTAGCAATCATTCTTCTTGTGAATTCCTGACTTGAGAGATATTCCTTCATTTCCTTATGAGACATATTATAAGGATCAGGAAATAATGATTCATGGGATAAGGATGATTTCTTCATTTGAGACAGCTTGTGTAGGGGACCCGTTCTTGGCAATGGTATTCATACCCTATTGATTTCTTCAAAGATGAATCTTTATGTTTTGAGTACCCTTTGTCATTGTTTTCTCATATTCAGTGTCTATTGTTGGATCAAGCAACAATTTTACTTTCTCTTCCTCCTCCGTCATTCTCTCATAAGTCATTCCAAACACTTTATCACGATCATAACCTTGATTGATAAAAAACATGGCCTTAATCATCAAGTCATCAGTTTGTGCTTTGGTTACCATGTCTTCCACTGCCTGTTCTGCTTTAATAGGACTGTCCATGAGAATATCCTTTTCAACTTCATATCCACCAGCAATTTCACCTTCTTCTAGATCAATTACACCAGCCAATTTTTTCAACTGAGCTTCTGCCTGCTCATGTTCTTCCAAAAATTCAGCAATTGCTGCTAGACTTATTCGGTCATCTTTTTGTTTCTTTGCTGGTTCTTCTTCAATTATCGGTCTCTTATTTGGACCAAAAGAACCAATGAGCCAAGATCAGAAAACCTCTAAGTCCCACATGGTATCACAACAACTGCTGAAAGCCTCATCAGTAGTTTGACAAGTGTTGAAGACTTCAACAGCTGAAGATCAAGTGCTGAAGACTTCAACAGCTGAAGAGCTAAAGTGCTGAAGTACGACAGCTGAAGAACACAAGTGCTGAAGCTCAAAGACCAAAGTACAACAGCTGAAGAACACAAGTGCTGAAGCTCAAAGACCAAAGTACTGAAGTACAACAGCTGAAGAGTTTACAAGTGCTGAAGATCAACAACTGATGTACAAAGTCTGAAGACAAAGACTGAAGACATCAGCTGATGACATCTACTAAAGTCATCAGCTGATGAAACACCTGAAGGTCAAAGTCTGAAGATCAAGTACTGAAGCCTTAGTAGTTTGTCACAACTGCTGAAGAGTACTTCTTCAGTAGTTGTGATATCAGTAGTTTTATATTTCTAGTTTCAGTAGTTTTATGTTTCGGTGGTTTTGTAAAACGACTGAAGAGCTTGTTCTTCAGTCGTTGTAGTTTCAGTAGTTTCTAATCAGTAGTTTATTAAGATCAGTTATTTTTGTAATAGATCTGCCAGTTGTCACTTTCCGTGATAACAGCAGTGATTGTTGCACTCTATATAAGGAGTGACAACCTATTGTAATATGTGAATGTTTTTGAATGACGTGAATGAATGAATGATTTGATTAGAAACATTCCATATCTATAAACATTCCTTGAATCAGAAATATATTCTCTCGCTATAACCGTATGTGCTCTTAATGCATACAAGCATCGACTTCTTGCTACAATTTGTCTAATTCCTATTCTTATTCCGCTGCTTTGAACTCTAATACATCAAACTTGTGATCGTTGATCCTGTCAAATGGTATCAGAGCAGGTTAATCATTGATCGATCTAATAATTGATCATTGAAACTGCTATTCAAGATCTAAGTTTGATTGAATTAGCTTTTGTTTTTGCAAGAAACGGTTATAGAAATTGAATTTTCTGTATTTCTGGTCATTCATCCTGAGATTTTTTCTTGGTTTTCATTGAGTGTGTTGTGGTCTGTGTAAAACTTTTAAAAGCTTGAATTAAATTGTTTTTGAACTAAAATGACTACTCCCTCCAATGATCCTCACAATACTAGTTCCTCAACCAAGCCACCAATTCTGGTTAGGAATGAGTATAACATATGGCAAAGACGAATGCTCCATCACCTGTCTGTTAACAGCGCAGGTTGTTGGACATCAGTGGTACATGGTCCACACAATCCTATGGTGAATAACCCGGAAACCAATCAAATGGTTCCGAAGAGGAGGGAGCAATACTCAGATGAGGATAAGAAGTTGCTTGAAATTGATGCAAAAGCCCATGGAATTCTGGCCATGGCACTGCCAAATGAAATCTATTCTGGGCTAATGCATCATGAAACTGCCCATGACCTCTGGAATGCCTTGAAAGAACAATTTGGAGGAACAAATGAGGTCTTGGCAAATAATAGAGAAATCCTTGCCCAACAATATGAGACATTTTCTCATAGAAAGGGTGAGACACTGACTCAACAATATGAGCGGTTCTCTTGTTTGATCTCTGAATTAAAAATGGTCAAACTTGAGTACACAAATATCTAGATGAATAACAGATTTCTCAGATCACTGCCTGAGAGATGGGACACATATACTATTATCCTACGCTCCAGTGCAAGTTTGGACAAACTATCTCTCACCCAACTCCATGGGAAACCGCTCACGTTTGAGAGAGAGATAGAACAGAAGAGAAAGTTGTCTTCATCTGGAAAGCTCACTGAAGACTTTGTACTAGGCAACACTGTCTTGGTGGGTCATGAGTAAGAATATGCTTCATCTGAATGCCAGTATGATGAGCATATTAATTTCTCCTCAAGCACTTCTGATTCTGCATTTGTGAGTGTTGATGGTCAGTTTACTAGGTGTAATAATGACAATCTATGCTTCATTATGGATGATCTCAAGGGGATTGCTGATGATGACTTAGAAGAGATGGATATTTTGAGCCAAATGGCCCTGATAAATATCAGATATCAGAAGTTCTATAAAAGAACTGGAAGAAAATTCCCAGGACTCTCTGGCAAAACCAAAGTTGGTTTTGACAAGAGCAAGTTGAGGTGTCACAAATGCCAAAGGCTTGGACACTTTGCAGAGAGTGTAGATCAACTGGATCTAACTCCACTGCACCCTTTGTGACTTTTCCTGGCAATAGTCAACAACACAGAGGGCAACATCATGTCACTTCTAGTCATCATCCTCAACAACAATCTCCGGCATATTTTGTTCCTCAGGGTCAAATGCCATATCCGTACCCTGTTATTACATGCCACAGTCAAATCAAGTTCAAGTTCCTATAGCACCACAACCTCATGCACTACCAGAACCTCAGCCATCCCAATCTCATCAAAAAACTCAACCTCAACAACACAGCTTCTTCACCCCAGGAGTTGTTGACTGGAGCAGTTTACCAGATGACATGTCTGGTCATGACCAACTGTTCTCAGGTGCTGGTCAACATGGTGATGACAGTCCTTTTGGGAATCTAGCTCTTATGGCTTTGGAGTCTGCTGATACTTCATCTTCTAATGCCTCCACACCTCAGGTATCACAGGTATCCTCTGAGGCAAAAGCCAAATTATGTTCTGAACCATGCATAGCAGCATTTGCTTCCATTAGAGAAGCAAATGTAGCTCTAATTAATAAGAACATTGAGCTAGAACAAATAATTTCCAAAAACAAAGCTGAGTTTGAGTCTGTGCTCAAACATAAAAATGATGAGATTTATAAACTGAATTGTCCAATAATTGATGATAAGGCTAGAAAAGAGGTACTTCTAGAGAAGTACAAAGATCTCAAAGAAACCCTTGCAGTTACCCAGGTAGAGTGTGATAGATGGGTACAATCATGCAAAGGTTTTGAAATGCTTCTTAGTAAGCAATCTGCTTCCAATGTGAAGTTTGGAATTGGTTACAATCACACTGCTCCACCTACAGATTTTACCCCAAGAGCAGAGGTAGAATCGGATGGTGAGAGTGATAACCAATCCATCACATCATGTGATCTACCTTCTGATACAGCACAATCAGAAGTAGCAGTCAGCATCAAGCCCTCTTTGAACTTATCAGCTGATGTTGATGGTTCAAATGCTGACACTCACATGATCAATGAGTTGATCAACTCAGGAGTTAATTCTGAAGGTCCTGAAAGGACTAGAGAGCAGGATTTAACACCTGAAGTTCAAACTTCAACTACTGTCAGTACTGAAGAGAAGAAAACTGCCAGTAGAAAGAGTTTGAAGTCTACTAAAGAGGCAGTCATGAAAGCAAACAATGCTTCCAAAGCATTGAAGAACAAGTCTTCAGTTGCTTCACCCTCTTTAGTTGATGATCAACCTAAGATGAAGAAGAAACCATGTGAAGTATGTGGTTGTTCAATCATCTTACAGATGATTGTTGGTACAAAAGAGGTTCCAAACTCAAACAAAAAGAAGAAATTAATGAGAAAATGGTAAAAATGAAAACTGAGTTTGAGACCACATTGTATCAGCAACATCAAATCCTGTAACCCTTAAGTCCTCAAAGAAATCCAAAAAGGAAGGGGTTAAACAGGTGACAGCTGAGAATGCTCAGAAGAAGAAGGGGCAACATAGGAACTTATCAAACTCCACTAGCAATGTGTCTGATGAGCTGAAAGCTTTGTCACAAAATCAGACACAGCTAGTTATGATGGTTCAACATCTGTTGGGTAGAGTTAACCAACTAGATGCTCCTATGTTGAAACCACAGAAAAGGAGGTCCAAGCCAAAGGACTCCTCTTCTACACCATCTTCTTCCTCTCAGGCTGTTGTTTCAGATAAACCTGTTAGTTTACCATCTATTGATGAGATCAGGCCCAAAACCAAAAAGGTTTGGGTCTCTAAAACTAACTGATTGTTTATTATTGCAGGGTTCTTCAACATGCCAAAGTAGCATCTGGTGTGTAGACAGTGGGGGATCTATGCACATGACTGGGAACAGCTCTCTTCTTCATGACTACTCTCAAGGAAAGAGGGGATTTGTTTCATTTGGCAATGATGCTAGGGGTTACATCATTGGTAAGGGCTTTGTCTCCAATGGAGAAATCAAATTTGATGATGTTAATCATGTGGAAAATCTCAAGTACAATCTCTTGAGTGTCAGTCAAATGTGTGATAAAGGCCATGTTGCTCTTTTCACCAGCCAAAACTGTAGGATTCTGTCATCCAAAGTTTTGCACTTGATTGACAAGGTGTGGATGATCACACTCTCCTGAGAGCCAACAGGACAGGAAGAGTATATGCCTTAGATCTTTCCAAGAAAATAGATCTCAAAGGCAATCCTTGCCTATTTTCCAAAGCCTCTTCTCAAGAATCTAAACTATGGCACAGAAGGCTTGGTCATGTTAATCTCAAAAACATGAATCAGCTTACCCATAATAGTTTAGTCAGAGGCTTACCAATAAAGGAGTTCCACTGTGATGAAACTTGCACTGCTTGTTTAAAAGGAAAACATCACAAAGTCTCATTCCCTCCTATTGAAGTGCCTAAGTCCACTGCCTGCTTGCAATACTGCATATGGATCTATTTGGTCCTGTGAGAGTAATGAGCATGGCAAAGAAGAAATATTGTCTGGTAATTATGGATGATTACTCCAGATTTGTATGGACTTTCTTTCTACATTCAAAGGATGAGGCTGCTCAGAAGATTATTCACTTTGTGTTGTATATTGAGAAGCAGTATTCCCTTCCAATCAAGTGTATTAGGAGTGACAATGGAACTGAGTTCAGAAATCATACACTTGATGACTTCTATCTTTCAAAGGGGATCAAAAGGCAGTTTAGCATTCAAGGACTCCAGAACAAAATGGAGTAGTGGAGAGAAAGAACAGGACTCTCATTGAAGCTGCAAGGTCCATGCTGGCTGACTCAGGTTTGCCACTGACCTTTTGGGCTGAAGCTGTCAACACAGCTTGCTATGTGCAAAATAGAGTTTTAGTAAATCAGAGGTTGATGAAGACTCCATATGAAGTTCTCCATCATTTGGCTCCTCTGATTTCATTTTTCAAAGCATTTGGGTGTCCCTGTTTTATTCTCAACACAAAGGATCAACTCCATAAGTTTGATCCTAATGTGGATGCAGGGTATTTTTTTGGTTATTCATCTACTTGCAAGGCATACAGAGTCTTCAACTGCAGAACAAAGATGGTTGAAGAAACTCTACATGTTAAGTTCAATGAATCTCCAAAGGACAAGATTCCACAAAGCCCTGTGGAGTTATTTGATTTGGACATACTGCAATATGTTCCCTATCAAATTCCTGCTGTTGCTCCTGTCAACAGTTCACCACCTAGTGGTACTGCTGCTGATGATGATGATTGCAGTACTCACCTATTCAGGTTTAGTGATCAGCTGCCTGATTCAGCTAGACCTGATGTTCCTGTAGCTCCAGTAGCACCATCCACAACAAATGCTGATGAGATCTCTTCGAATTCAACTTCCTTTGAACTACCATCCACTGATTGGTTTCAAGGAAATGATTCACCATCACCATCTGTTACTGCTAAACCTGCTACAAACACTTGCACAGATCTCATTATGTATCAAGATGTGAAGAATCACCCTATGTCTCAAATCATTGGTGATATCACTGCTGGAGTATCAACAAGAAGTCAATTGTCAAATTTCTGCTTCTATGCTCTCTTCATCAGTTAGCAAGAGCCAAAGAATTATCACATTGCTTTAAAGGACAATGGATGGGTTGATGCCATGCAGCTTGAGCTTCTTCAGTTCAAGAAACAGCAAGTGTGGGAACTGGTTCCTCTACCTCCAGGTAAGTGTGCAATAGGCACTAAATGGGTGTTTAGGAACAAAACTGATGAAAATGGGCTATTGTTAAGAACAAGGCCAGACTGGTTGTTCAGGGGTTTGCACAAGAAGAAGGTATTGATTATGATGAAACCTTTGCCCCTGTAGCCAGACTGGAAGCAATTCGATTGTTTTTTGCTTATGCTGCTTATCAAAACCTTAAAGTTTTTCAAATGGATGTCAAAAGTGCATTTTTGTATGGAAAAATTAAAGAAGAGGTTTATGTATGTCAACCTCCAGGCTTTGAGGACAATAAACATCCTAATTGGGTGTATAAGCTTGATAAGGCTCTTTATGGGTTAAAACAAGCTCGTAGAGCCTGGTATGAGACATTATCAAACTTTCTTCTGGAAAATAATTTCACTAGAGGCTCCATAGATAAGACTTTATTCATTAAGAAAGCTGGGCAGCATAATCTACTTGTTCAAATTTATGTAGATGATATCATTTTTGCATCCTCTGATCCTAAGTTGTGTGATGCCTTTACAAAGTTGATGCAACAGAAGTTTGAAATGAGTGCCATGGGAGAATTACAGTTCTTTCTGGGGTTGCAAATCAAACACAAGGCTGATGGAATTTTCATTCATCAGTCCAAATACACAAAAGATCTTTTGCAAAAGTTTGATTTACAAAACTGTAAGCCCTGTTCTACCCCCATGTGCAGCACCACACAACTGGATACAGATCAGAAAGGTAAAGTGGTTGATGAAACACTTTACAGATGTATGATTGGGTCCTTGATGTATTTAACAGCTTCTAAACCAGATATTATGTTTGCTACATGTGTTTGTGCTAGATTTCAGGCTGCACCTAAAGAGTCTCATCTGATTGCAGTCAAGAGGATCTTTAGATATTGCAAGGCACTCCATCTCTAGGTTTATGGTATTCTACTGGACATTCTGGTAAATTAGTTGCTTTTTCTGACAGTGACTATGCAGGGTGTAAGTTGACCAGGAAATCAACTTCTGGTGGATGTCAATCCTAGGCAACTGCTTGATTTCTTGGCAGAGCAAGAAACAGACCTCAGTTGCTACATCAACTGCTGAAGCAGAGTACATTGTTGCTGCAAGTTGTACATCTCAGGTACTCTGGCTTCAAAACCAACTTTTGGATTATGGCATTACAGAGACTAAGACTCCATTGTTAATGGATAGTGCTTCAGCTCTTTGCATTGTCAAAAATCCAGTCCAGCACTCTAGGACCAAACATATAGAGATCAAACATCATTTTATAAGGGATTGTTTTGAAAAAGGTCTGATTGATCCTAAGTTTGTGCCTAGTGCTGATGAGCTTGCAGACATTTTTACTAAGCCTTTGGATAGTTCAACTTTCCAAAACCTGGTGTTAAGGCTTGGTATGCTGCAGCTAGAATAAGTGACAACTACTGATGATCTTGGTAATAAGTACTGATGATCATTGGTAACTATGTCATATATAAGTACTGATGAGCTCTTTTACCCTCAGCAGTTTTTATAACTACTGAGGCTAAATGTCTCACAAGTACTGAAGTACTTCATCTGTTCTAAACTACTGATGCAGTTACAACGACTGCAATCAGTAAAAACAGATAAGTACTGATGTCCTATGAAACAACTAAAATCAGCCAAAAAGGCTGATGAATGTGTTGAGGACAGCATGAAACAGCTGAAAAGCTAAGAATTGACGAAAACAGCTGATGAGAAATTTTTCTTCAGTCGTTTGTACAACTGTTGTTTCATTCTAAACAACTGAAGCAATACCATGTCTTCAGTAGTTTTATAACTACTGATGACTAATACCAAGTCTTCAGTTGTTTACAACAGCTGATGACAAAACCACTGTCCTCAGTAGTTTCATAACTACTGATGACAAACACCAAGTCCTCAGTTGTTTAAATCATCTGAAGTCAAAACCACGGTCTTCAGTAGTTTTCTAACTTCTGATGCCTAACACCACGACTTCAGCTGTTTAAACGTCTGAAAGGATAATACCATGTCAACGGTCGTTTAAAACTACTGATGACTAACAACACATCCTTCAGTCGTTTCATTACCCGCACCCTAATATATCCCTGACCTAATCCTTCAATGCTTCATCTTCTTCAAACCTAACGTTCCTCTCCAAAACTTCCCTCCTCTCAATGGCGTCCATGCAAATTAAACCGCGACACAACTGTGTTGCCTACCTCACTAAATCGCCTATCTGGACTAAGTTCGATACTGCTGTCGATCTTATGGTTCAGTCCCAATACAATACGGCATTCTTCTGAATCCCATACTACATGCCGAATCCCTTCAACAATTTTGGATGAACGTTACTATTACCACTAGGGAGAACAACACACCATCTCTCCAGTCGGTCGTCAACAACAAAGAAGTAGTCATCACTCCTGCAATAATCCGCCAAATTCTTAATCTGAATGATGCTAGTTCTCCTGCTGGATATCCGAAGGGCACCACAGATCTATCTTTGCCCAACATGGATATCAAGGCGATCTCAGTGCCTCCACTATCATGAAGAAACACTTTAATGACACTGAGCGCCTAATCTTTCACATGGTGAATGTATGTTGGCCCCTAAGACGTCGTCTTGGGATCAAATGTCGACAAAATGGCAGCAGGTAATGTATTCTATTCTTGAGCAACAACCGCTAAACTTTTCTGAAATAATATTTTCGGAGCTCAAAGACATGGCTCAAAAACTAACTGCCAACCGTTGGATACTATATCCACGGTTCATAATGGCCATCATTACAAACCAGCTTAATGCTGAGGGACTTGTTGGCTTGGGAGTCCCTGCTACGGCTGTTCTGCCGGAAGTATACTCCCGGCACAACTCTGACCAGACACTAAAAATGGCTGCCAAGCTGCGAAAACCCACGCAGCTGGAACCCACAGCCACCACCTCCAAATCAAAAGTCCCCACCAAACCCACCAAAAAGAAACCCAAAACGGCTACTCAGGGAATTGAGTCCCCTGAGGATGCCCCTGCACCACAAACGCAGGATATATCCACTAGTCCAAACCCCCTAGTGGACACAATGACTCTTCCAGCCATAGCCGCTCAGGCCTCCTCTCAACAGGAGCCTGCAGCAACCACACAAGGGGTACCTACATATCTGGGATCTTCCTCACTTGAGGGGATTGCCATTGAAGAGCACCCACCTCCCCAGGTGCACACTGCTTCTATCCCTTCACCCCAAACAACCGCCCCTCACAGCCCATCTTTAATAGTTGCACAAGTGCTGACTCAACTGCACTCCTCACCCCCTCCCCTGAAACCACTTACTACTGGGTATTCCTCTACAATTGAGGGGGAGGAACACAGTGCACTTGAGAACCCACCGCACAGGGGTTTACCACTTCTATCTCCTCGTGTAGACAAGGAGCTTAGAATATCTAGTGAGGTTGCCACCTCCTCTGACTCAGCACATGATCAGAATGAGGCTGGTAACATTGCTAAGACCTTACTAGAGGCAACATCCGATGATGGACACTGTCCTGAGGCTGGAAGTCCCCAGTACCAAGCACAAGGGGCACATGCATACCTTTGGCCTTTTCAGCTAAATACTTCCTCTTTCGTGAGTAAGTTTGAAGTTGAGGGCTAGAGGTTTTAGTTTGTTCTTCCGGTTCAGCTACCTTTTCAGGTGCACTTGGATCTTGATCCTTCATTTTACTTTTCTCATTCTCTTTCTGTTTAGTTTCAGTTTCTTCTTTCTTTTCTTTTTCACACTTTTCTTTGAGTTCTTCCTTTTGTTCTTCAGTTAATGAGATAGCATGGACAATTTGCAGCGTTAATTCTTTTTCCAAAGGTATTGGTGATTTGGGAATAAAGACAATAGGCTCTGACTCAGTTCTTTGGTTGTTTATGAATTCCCAGAAGTCCACATCAATGCTGAATTGTTCAGAAGCAAAACTACCCAGTGCACTGAAGAGTTCTTCAAATTCACCTTTTTCATAGTCTGAGTAAGCAGTTTTCCAGAATACACTACCATGTCTAGACTTTGATCTTTAATCTCAGTTTGACTTTCATCACCTCCTTGTTCTTCATTCTCATCTTCTGATTGGTTGTCATCATCATCAACCTTTTGATGTTGTTCTTTCTTATCATCATCATTCACTTCAGTTCTCTGGATCTTGATCATCATTTTAAGCTCGGATATTCTTTTGTTCTGGCTCTTAATTTCCATTTCAAGTTATGAGATGATATCAGCTTGTTCTTCTATGATGTTTTCTTGTTCCTCCATTGCAATCGTTTGTATTTCAAGAGTATCTAAATGTCCACTGACTTCTCCTCTTGAGTGTTTTAGTGTAGCTTTAAAATTCTCAATCTCCTTGTCTTGTTCTTTTCTTTTAGCTGCATATTTCTATTTAAGTTCCTTCAATTCACATTCTTTCTCATCCAGTTCTACGATTCTGTCATTGATGTATCCAGCTCTCCTGTTTAAGGCTCTTTCCATCCTTTCCAATTGACTGGGTTTGAGTAAGAGTGATATTCTTACTGAGAATCGACTATGATAATCAAGTCAATGATTGAGTGGCGGAAACAAACTATCAAAGAACATACAATGCAAGAAAACTACTCATAAATGTTGTTTTTATTGATATATGAAAGTTGATAAGTTACACAAAATAATTACAACAAAAATTCTCTATCTATCAGCCGTCACCTCAGTACGAGGTTAACGATTCTATTTATTGGCAGACAAGATGCCTTTACAAGATGACTAAACTACCCCTGACCTATTACATCAAAAACTAGTCTAAGTCTTGTTCCGCATCTCTCCTTGTTCATCCGCATTGACAAATGCGGATGAGTTAATCTTGATTAGCATTTCTACTTGATCATCAGCATTAGTAAGTTGGTCATCTGTATTGGTTAATGCGGATGAACAAATACTTGTGCGCATTTGGTTGGTCATCCGCATTTGTCAATGGGGATGAGCAAAGTCTTGTATACATCTTCTTTTGTTCTTCCGTATTAGTCAATGCGAAAGAGTAACTTGTTCTTCAGCATTAGTATTATGTCTTCCACATTAGTCAACGCGGAAGAGTAAACACTTGTCCGCATGAGAGTTATGTCTTCCGCATTAACTAATGCGGAAGATAACACTTGTTATTTTCCTTGCGGATCTTCAGCCATTGTGTTGGCATGTATGATCCTTTCAGGGTGCAACACTTCAATTTTAACACGTTATAAGGCTATACTTTACATTAAAGATACATGCAGGAGTCACAAGAGAAGAGAAGTACAAGAAGTTCCAAGAACTTGTGAATAATGTGTAACACCCTGTTTTTTTTAAAAGACAAGGTATAAAGAATAAAAGCAAAAAGGCAATAAAGTCCAAGTGGAGGGAATAAAAGTGTCCAAAAAGGACAAAACTTTCAAAAGTTGGTGTAAAGGTGCACATGGCCGCCCACCCTTACCTCACATCAATCTTTCTTCGGTTCTATAGAGAGAGAGAGTGTAGAGAAAGCTCTCGGTTGAAGAATAAGAGGAAGAAGAGAGGTGAATTCAAGGTAAGAATTCAAGTTTTTTATCTTTTTATGACGTGTTTTATCCCGGTAATTTTTTTATGTGCTTATGGGTTATGTTTGTGCTTGGGTGTGTGTGTTTTTGGTGTTGGTTATAGGTGATTGAACTCTTTGCAAGCGGGTTAAAAGGAAGAACACCCAAGTTGCACCAGGTGAGTTCTAGACCCTGGTTTTTACATGTTTTAAATTATCTTTGGGGCTGAAAACATACTAAAATGATTTTACAAAGTTTATGTGTGAATACCGTATGTACTGTATATGTTGGATGTTGGTTCTTGAATGTTTATAGCTACTCATGTTTAGAATAGCCACATTATGCTTAGGACACATGGGTTTGATGATTGGGCTTGAAAACATCCTAGAAACACGTTTCACAGAAGCTCATGCGCCTAGATAAGTGTTCATACGCCTGAAATTGCCTTAGATAGAATTAAGTGCAAGCCATGCGCCTAAATAGTAGCTCATGCGCCCAAAATTTTCCTTAGGAATGTTTTAAGTATAGCCCATACGCCTGAACAGTGGTCCATGCGCCTGATGGGAATAAGGTGACGATTTATGGTGATCGTGGCACGACGATCCCGAAGGTGATTTCGATGGCGGTCGCGGGAAAGTGCATGAGACCCGGATGTAGTGCCTACTTGGCATACATAAAAGATGTGGATGTGTCGGCACAACAATTATCCGAAGTACCACTGGTGTGCGACTTTCCGGACGTATTCCCGGAATACTTACCCGATGTGCCACCAGATCGCGAGGTTGAGTTCCAAATTGACTTGATACCCGGTGCTCAAGCCCTTGCCAAAGCATCTTATCGGTTAGCTCCCACGAAAATGAAAGAACTAATGAAGCAGTTGCAAGAGCTGCTCGATAAGGGATTCATTAGACCGAGAATCTCTCCCTGGGGTGCTTCGTCCTGTTTGTGAAGAAGAAAGACGGTAGTATGAGGATGTGTATAGACTACCAAGAGTTGAACAAGTTGACAGTGAAGAACCGATACCCCCTACCAAGAATAGATGATCTGTTTGACCCGCTCCAAGGTGCCAGTTGGTTTTCGGGGATAGATCTTCGATTTGGTTACCATCAGCTGAAAGTGAAGCAGCAGGATATCCCTAAAATAGCTTTTCGTACGCGCTACGGTCACTACGAGTTTCTTGTCATGTCCTTTGGTTTGACCAATGCGCCAGCTGCATTATGGATCTGATGCACCATGTGTATCGGCCTATTTTGGATAAATCAGTGATTTTATTCATTGATGATATCCTGATTTATTGGAAGAGTGAGATTGAGCATGCCGGTCACATTTGGGAGGTTTTGGAGACAATAAGAAGGGAGAAGTTGTATGCAAAATTCTCTAAGTGAGCGTTTTGGTTGCGTGAAGTTCAGTTCTTGGGTCATGTGGTGAATCCCGATGGGATTATGGTGGACCCAGCTAATGTGGAGGCAGTGATGCAATGGAAGTCTCTAAAGACGCCATCTGAGATTCGTAGTTTCTTGGGTTTGGCGGGGGTACTACAGAACATTCATCCAAGACATGTCCAAGATCTCTTCTCCACTGACCAAGTTGACCCGAAAGGATGTAAAGTTTACGTGGGGTCAAGCTCAAGAACATGCGTTCGAGGAGTTAACTGTGAGGTTTACTCAAGCTCCTGTCTTGTCGTTACCCGATGGAAGCGAAGATTTGGTGGTGTATTCACATGCTTCTTACACGGGGTTGGGGTGTGTTTTAATGCAAAGAGGAAAAGTTATAGCCTACGCATCCCGAAAACTAAAGGTTCATGAGGTCAACTACCCTACTCATGACTTGGAGCTAGCGGCCGTGGTCTTTGCACTAAAGATTTGGAGGCACTATCTGTATGGAACGAAGTGGACCATCTTCACCGACCACAAGAGCTTAAAGTACTTCTTTGAGCAGAAGGACCTGAATATGAGGCAGAGACGATAGTTGGAGCACATAAAGGAATATGATTGTGAGATCCATTACCATCCGGGTAAAGCTAACGTGGTGGCTGCGCTCTTCGCCGAAAAGAGAGGCCCGAGCCGCTTCGGGTGAAGGCATACCAACTGATTATGACCTCTAAGGTAATGAAGCAATTCAAGGAGTTTCAGGATGAGGCATTGAAAGAAGATCATCTAAACTCTGAAAGAATGAGAGGTCTGGTTGGGGAATTGGGTGAAAACACACTTGGTGTTAAAAATCGATTTGGACGTGTGTGGATTCCTTGTTTCGGAATCTACGTGTGAGGATTTTGGATGAAGCTCACAAGACTCGATACTCCATTCATCCTGGTGCTACAAAGATGTATCAAGATATGAAGAAAGATTATTGGTGGCCGGGTATGAAGCGTGATGTGGTGGAGTATGTGAGTAAGTGCCTTATTTGTTTGCAAGTGAAGGCGGATCATCTGAAGCCGTATGGGAAGATCCAACCTTTGGATATACCGGAATGGAGGTGGGAGCACATCACCATGGATTTCATTACTAAACTGCCCCGTACTCCGAAAGGATACGATGCCATATGGGCAATTGTTGACCGCTTGACGAAGAGTGCTCACTTCCTACTGATCCGCGATACATATTCATCTGAGAGGTTGGCTGACCTGTTCATCAAGAGATTGTAACTCGTCATGGTATGCCGGTGTCCATTATGTCTAATCACGACACCCGGTTTACATCTAAATTCTCAATGAAATTCCACGACGCTATGGGGACGAGGTTACATATTAGCACGGCTTATCATCCCCAAACTGATGGTCAGTCAGAAAGGACCATTCAGACATTGGAAAACATGCTTCGGGCATGTGTGATTGATTTTGGGGGAAGTTGGGATGACCACTTACCGTTACCTGAATTCTCGTACAACAATAACTATCATGCCAGCATTGGCATGCCACCATATGAGATGATATACGGTAGGAGATGCAGAACACCCGTTTGTTAGGGTGATATTGGTCCAAAGGAATTAGGGAGCGTCGAGGTAATCGAGGCTACGACTAAGAACCTTGAGACGATTAAAGCTTTCATGAAGGTAGCCAAAGATAGACAAAAGTCGTATGCCGATAAACAAATCGAGTTCCAGGTGGGTGACCGGGTTATGTTGAAGATCTCACCTTGGAAGGAATTATCCGATTCAGGAAACGAGGTAAGCTAAGCCCGAGGTACATAGTACCTTTTCGAATTATTGCTCGAGTAGGGGAGGTGGCCTATAGATTGGAGTTACCAGATGAGTTAAGTGGAATTAACCCGACATTCCATGTATCTTATTTGAGAAAGTGCTTAGCTGATGAAGACATGATTGTTCAACCGGAGGATATCGAAATAGACGAACGGGTCAATTATGTGGAGCAACCAGCGGCAATCATCGATCGTAAAGAGAAAAGGCTGAGAAAAAGTGGTTCCTCTTGTGCGTGTATAGTGGAAGCACAGGAAGGGATCCAAGGCTACATGGGAGACTGAGGAGGATTGAGGCAGCATTATCCTCATCTGTTCGAGAAATAACAAGTTTCGGGGACGAAACATATATAAGGGGGGTGGACTTGTAACACCCGGTTTTTTTAAAACAAGGTATAAAGAATAAAAGCAAGAAAGGCACTAAAGTCCAAGTGGAGGGACTAAAAGTGTTCAAAAAGGACAAAACTTTCAAAAGTTGGTGTAAAGGTGGGCATGGCCGCCCACCCTCACCTCACATCAATCTTTCTTTGGTTCTATAGAGAGAGAGAGAGTAGAGAAAGCCCTCGGTTAAAGAAGAAGAGGAATAAGAGAGGTGAATTCAAGGTAAGAATTCAAGGTTTTTATGTTTTTATGTTTTTATGACGGGTTTTATCCCGGTTATGTGTTTATGTGCTTATGGGTTATGTTTGTAGTCGGGTTTGTGTGTTTTTGGTGTTGGTTTTAGGTGATTGAACTCTTTGCAAGCGGGTTAAAAGGAAGAACACCCAAGTTGCACCAGGTGAGTTCTAGACCCTGGTTTTTACATGTTTTAAACTATCGTTGGGGCTGAAAACGTATTAAAATGATTTTACAAAGTTTATGTGTGAATACCCATATGTATTGTGTATGTTGGATGTTGGTTCTTGAATGTTATAGGCTACTTATGTTTAGAACAACCACATTATGCTTAGGACAGATGGGTTTGATGATTGGGGTTGAAAACATCCTAGAAACACGTTTCACAGAAGCTCATGCGCCTTGATAAGTGCTCATTCGCCTGAAATTGCCTTAGAAAGAATTAAGTGCAAGCCATGCGCCTAAACAGTAGCTCATGTGCCCAAAATTTTCCTTAGGAATGTTTTAATTATAGCCCATGCGCCTCAACAGTGGTCCATGCGCCAAGAAATGTTAATGGGAAGACTAAGTGTAGGGCCATGCGCCCCAATAGTGCTCATGCACCTAAGTAGCCCATGTGCCCAAGTGGTTAATGTGCCTGAATAGTACCCATGCGCCTAGAAAATTGGGCTGGAATTAACTAAGTGTCCAGACGTCCAGGGTTCCCATGCGTCTAAGCACCCATGCGCCTGCATAGTGCCCACGCGCCTGAAAGTTGTCCATGTGCCTAAGTGTTCCCCATGTGCGTGCATAGTGTCCATGCGCCTGCATAGTGCCCATGCGCCTAAGAACTTAGAATATTTTTCTGATTTTTGGGGAAAATGTGTATAGTAGGCTTTGACTTGGGAGATTCTCGGGGGACTATATAAATTGACCTTTGGGGTCATAGATGATATGATGGGCATGTTTTGTATTGTGATTGATGCTTATGCATGAGGATGATGATGATGGTGCATGGTTATACATGATGTATGTTATGTATGTATGATTCCATGTATGATGATGTATGAATGATATGTTATGTTCCTTATGATGATGTATGTTTATCTTTCCCTGGCTTTATGTGTTATGTTAATGAATGAACCGAAAGTATTATGTAACATAAAGTGAAAGATATTGAAAGAGGAACATGATGAATGAAAGCATGCATTAACGAATGAATGAACGTAAAAAGTCTTACAAGCAAATGTATGGAGGTCCACACCCAATGAAGGGTGTTAGCTCAACTGTGTGTGGGTTAGCTACCCGAGAAAGATGCACACTGGGGTCCAATTCTTGTGATTGACCATATGTATGGGATTCTTGCTACTTGTCCTAGGTACTGGAGTCAGCTTCATGCACAATGTTCGAGGTCTATGAAAGACCTCAGCCCAGTAACCAGCTTCGTGCACAATGTTCGGGGTATACCATATGTATGGAATGTATGTTTTAATGATTATCATTTAATAACCCATATTGAACCAACTATATTGGTTTGAGGTTGTTTGAATAGATCCTAGTCAAATAATGATTGAGAAACATATTCACACTTAGTCGTATGAAGTTTTCATGCGAATGGACCATGCTAATGGACCATACACATGAATAGTTCATCCGAATGGACCAAACGCATGACTAAACCAAGAGACTGGATCAGTCGCACGACTGAGACATACAGATGACTCTGTCGCATGACTGAACCTTCAGTCGTGTGATTGACTCAGTCCCATGCTTTAGTCGCACGACTGAACCATGCTAATGGTATAGTCGTACGATTGACTAACCCTAACCTATAAATACCACTTAATTCGTGGAAAAACGTAACACTTTGAAGAATTCGACTCCTACTCGTACCCTAGCCGTCCAGAACTTCCAAGAAAGCCAGTCCAAGTTCATAGATCGTTCTTGATAGATTCCTACTCATTCTTAATGTTTAGTTTATTCGTATATTGATAAGGTTAATGCTCTCACTGATTGGATCACCAATAAAATAGGATTCCGCACTATTTGAGTTGGTATACACGTAAATCAGTTAGTACTCCGTCCAGTACACGGTCCCTAACAATTGTGTATAAGTGGACGTCATATCATTATTTCCATTATTGTTGGTTGCCATGTACAAAAATTAAAAAATTTCAAATTAGTATTTTTGATATTATCATATTTTAATTATTAATACCCTTTTATGTTTCTTACACAATTTTAAAATTCTAGAATCCAACGTTACATTTAAATAGTGGTTAGGTGACCTTTATTGCATTTTTTTGACAATTGCAACCCTTTGCAACTTTTAGAGGTATGGGATCGACTTTAAACATCATATGTATAGTCGGCATGTTAATCCCATCAACACCATTGTAAACCACATTGTAGGTGATGCATTTAACATGGTTTGCAAATCAAGTCGTCCTACTTACACACACATGTGAGTTTTCCAACATAAGTGATTAGGTGACCTTGATCCCACAAATATGGTAACCCAACATTAAATCACAAGTTCCCTAAAAAATGGTTAGGTGACCTTTATCCCATTAAGAGTTTCCAATTGACTCAAGTGTCGTGCAAAAGGACGGTGTTAAACTTGTTTTTGAAAGAAAGTTTATGTTTTCATAACTCTAGATTAGAACCCTCTATGTACCTTGTATTTGTGTGCTTTCAAATACATGGCACCCTATGGTTCTCTTTTTAATAACACCCTTTTTATTAAAATCATTAATCCTTTTAATAACCTTTTAGTAATTACTTAATGATAAAGAACCATAAATATTCAACTTGTTATGTTTGTTAATAAGTTTGTTGTGCATATCCTCATAGATACTCTGCCCAAATCTTGTTTACTTCTTTTACCTACTAATTGTGATTCTAATGGTTATGCTACTCATCTATAGTTACTGGGTGACTGAAATCAATCCAAATGAACACATTAATCGCATTGTTAAGCACCAATTGGGCTTAACCTAGAACCGAGACTAAACCCTAAAATAGACAACTTAAATGGACATAAAGTTGATCTAAAGGACATTAAGTGTTATTTCTAGTCTCGACGAGTCTAATGAGTCTAAATGCAAAGCCTGATAAAAGGTTTTGACAAAGATTAAAATCCATGGGTTTATATAGTGAAGGATACCAATGGTCATGCTGGTGAAGCTTAGTCAGGCGATTCAACCAAGCGCACAATCCAATCGCACGAATAAATCATGCATATGGGTTCAATCACACGACTAACTCAACGTCATGGTGTAATATACGACCATGTTCAGTCGAAGATTCAATCGCACGACTGAACTCAGCCGACGGCTCAATCGTACGACTGAACTTAATAGTAGGACTAAAACTAAGTCGTATGGTTCAGTCGCACGACTGAACCAGTTGATAGAAACAGTTTAAGTTCCAACTATCTTCTATTATGCACAATTTAATTTATACTTTTCCTGTGTTTTAGCAACATGGCTGATAGATGGACGATGAGCACGAAGCACAATATCTATGCTCACTTAGATGCTACTACTCGGAATGCTTTTGAGGTTAATGGGATCTAGCCATTCTGAGGAGATCGAAGATCTTATAGGCCATATCTACACCCTACACGCCATACAGATCATTACAGCAAACCTTCTAGGAAGGTGCTACAGTTGATAGGTTGTCTGAGCCCCACAGTATACTCAACTCGATCTTCAGACAAGAGATTAGTATTACTATAGCAGATCTAAGGAGAGTCCTAGATCTGGGTGAAGATGATGCCACCCAACCAAGCTACATCCTCTGACCGTTCGGGGATACTTTCTGCCGATGAAGTACACTGGGGACATCAATGCAGGTGTGCTCAACAAGAACAACTTGTGCCCCCAGTTTAAGTACTTGGCTCATGTCATCCTTAAGTGCATAGCGTCAAGGAGAGATGGATTTGACGAGATGTCAGATCAAATCAAGAATGCGTATGTTGTTGTGGTACCGAACCACCCGTTCAGTTTCTCCCACATGATTTTCTCCTACATGGTCGAGAACATAGAGGCTAAGGGCAAGGAAGGCTACCGCATGTACCTGAGATTTTTACAGATGATCATTGACGAGAAGCTTCCTTTGGTACCAAAGGAGAAAGACGATGCTGTGATTCTAGAGATAATGGATGACATGACATTAGGTCGGATGAAGGTGTACCGGGGGAAGCAAGTGAAACCCCCGGTGAGGAAGCACATGACATGACATGACTTTATGTGGCGCCCTCTCACAAGAAGTGGCATCACAATGATAGCAACTCAGATGTCGAGCCAATTGTGCTACCAACCGATGAAGAAGACGACGATGATGGCGACCATGATGATGGTCAAGGTGGTGAGGCATCTGATGGAATAGAGAAGGCTGCCTTCCAACAAGACTTCATGCTTGATGAAGAGGAAGAGTCTGATGATGAGCCACTAGTAAGGACTGTCGGAGTAGGTTGTTGCCACTGACAAAGGAAAAGAGGCAATTGGCGGATGCCAGGTTGGGTCGAAGGGTGCTGCTACAGATGTCATTGATCAAACTTACACCCCAGACCAGCCACTCAACTCAGGGGGAGCCTCTGTTTGCAAGGGCTCCAAGAAGAAAAGGATGGCCCATCCCCATGGGAAAAAGAGTAAGAGTCCAAGGTTTACTTTGATCACATCTTCTCACTATACCACGACTGCCACAACTACCACCATAACCATAACCACCACCACTACGACACCACTACCACCACTGACACAGCCACCACCACTACCACACCTAGTACCACAGCCACCACTCCATCCACCACTCATACACCTACTCCACCACAATCTATTCCCATCCCTCCTCCCATCTTCACCACATCCACCACTACCACAACCACTCACCAAGCTGGTCTCTCCACCTAATTCACATTCACACCCGGACCTACTCTACCTATGGTCGGGTTAGAGGAGACGCTAGCTACCTTGAACTAGATGGTGCTAAAGCTTATTGCTACCGACTATCTAAGGGCTACTCAGATCAATCAGCTCATAGCGGTGAATGTGGGTCAAGAAAATCAAATCGCTCAGCTGAGGAGAAGAAAGCTTAGTACGAGAGAGCGTTAGGCAGAGCCCACCATGTAATAACAAGTCAAAACGTGCTGGATTTGGCGTTGGTAAAGCAAATTGAAAAGCTTGTGAAGAAGAATAAAAGGATCTTGATAAAGCTAAAAGTATCAAAGGTGAACCATTAAAGATCAAGGATGGTGATGATAGGGATGATGATGATGATGAGGATGAAGATTAATCTATGGAAGATGATGTGATGACGAGGTGGAAGGAAGTGGAATGGGGAAATGAGGAGATGATGATTATGAGGATGATGGTGAGGTGATGCGTCTGCATCAGCCTCTAATCCATTAGTTAAGAGAGGCAGACCAAATGAAATCAAGATGAAGGAGGCTCGTCCTCAGCTTCTCAAGCTGAAGAGACTACTGACCAAGGCAAAAGTAATAATTAGATGTTTTTGTATTTGTAACTTTTGTACTTGAATTATATATTACATTAATGAAATAAATGATTATTGATGTTTAAATGTCTTGGTTAATGATTTATGTGTGATGTGCTTAATGTTTGAACCCCAACAATAAGTTGCAAATGTGAGTTCCACATAAGGTATCCAATACCCATGTGTTAGAGGATATTAAATTTTGATCAATATGAATCATGAAAATTGTACCTGAGGTTTGCCCGACATCCCTCTTAGGTTACAACTCTTTGAGATGGACTAGGCAATTTCTTGCCCAATATCCAATCTCCCAACACTTAGAGCATGGGTTATTCGAAGCAACCTTTTGCTTCTTCTCCGCTGGTTTTGGTGGTGACACTCTCGCCACTCCCTTTCCCTTTCCCCTAACATGCCCCTTACCCTTGGAAATATTTGCCTTGGGTGCGAGATGAGGCCTCTTCTTGTTCCCACCTTCATTGATGGTGAGAATGGGTAAAATCCTTTTACCCATGGCCGCCTCGACAGTTTTGAGCGTAGAGTGAAGTTCACTTATGTCCTCATCCCACCCGTTCATGTTATAATTCATGACCAAGTTGTCAAACCTTTTTGAAAAAGAGTTGAGGATTAAATATGTGGACAATTCAGCCTTTCGAGGCAGTTGATGTGGCTTTTCATCTTAAGTACGTAAGATGAAATAGATTCGGTGTCATCCATACGACACGCATGGAGTGCTCGAACGGTTCCGAAGCGCTCTACCGTCGCTTGTTGTCGGAACGTTTCCTTCAACTGGGTTATCATGTCGTATGCTCCATGATGTTCATACTCCTTTTGGAGATGCGGAGCCATACTTGCCAACATGAGGCATGACACTTGGACCGAGTCCTCAGTTTATTTCACCCAATTATTGTAGGCCTCCTTATCCTCCTCATCAGGTTGATCGGGAATTGGATCATCTAAAATATATGAACGTTTCTCTTGCTTGAGAAAAATTCTCAGGTTTCGAAACCAATCAATATAGTTATAATGGTTTAGATGCTCCTTTTGGACAATGGTCCTTAGTGATATTGAGTGATCGGATGGGATATCATTATTGTCATTGTTCTTGGTGGCAATCTACAAAATTTAACAAAGTTCAATTTTATTATTTTCGATATTGTTCATATTTTAATAATTAAAGCCCCCTTTTAAGTGTCTTACACAATTTTAAAATTCTAGAATCCAATGTTACATTTAAATAATAGTTAGGTGACCTTTATCCCATTATTTAAATTAACAGGTAGTCAACGTTTTGACAATTGCAACCCTTTGCAACTTCTGGAGGTATGGGGTCGACTTTAAAACATCATACGTATAGTCGGCATGTTTATCCAATCAACACCTTTGTAAACCATATTGTAGGTGATCCATTTAACATGGTTTGCAAATCAAGTTACCCTACTTGCACAACATGTGAGTTTGCCAACATAAATGGTTAGGTGACCTTTACCCCATAAATATGGTATCTCCACCTCAAATCACAAGTTCCCTCAAAACGGTTAGGTGACCTTTATCCCATTAAGAGTTTCCAAGTGACTCAAGTGTTGTGCAAAAGGTTGGTGTTAACTTTTTTTATAAAAGAAATTTTAGGTTTTCATAATACTAGTTTAGAAAACTCTATGTACCTTATATTCGCATGCTGTCAATTACAAGGTACCCTATGATTCACTTTTTAATAAAACCCCTTTTATTAAAATCATTAATCCTTTTAATAACCTTTTATTAATCACTTCATGATAAAAAACCATCAATTTTCAGCTTGTTAAGTTTGTTAATGAGTTGGTTATGGATATCCAAATATTAAAAACAAACGTAAAATCAAACAACCATACAAGCATAATCAAACAAACGTAAGTGCATAACCATAGCCACTAAGTTGACCACACTTGTTGCCATCACAAGTTTTGTCAAAAGGTCTTTCCTAAGGGTTAAAATGAGACATCAAAATGTATCGGTGAACACCCACTTGAATCCACATCCAAATGCTTCAAGTGTCCATGTCTTTTGTGTCCTTTCTTTTGGTCTTCATCTTGTGCATCTTCTTTTACAAAATCATATCCTAATACAATTTTTTTCTAATAACAAAATGCACCTAATCTATTTATTACATAATCAAATGAATAAATAAATTTCCACCCAAAATATAAACACAAATATTATAACCCTTTCAAGAATCAAAACCAACATGACACACCACAATCAACCAAATCCAAAACACATAAGGTCAAAGCTATGTTATGCACCAAAATATGAAACATATTCAACATCCAAGAACAACAAAGAACCCCTTTTAATAACCTTAGAGTTCCGGCCAACATGAACCAAAACTTTAGGGTATTGTCCAAACAACACAATCACCATTTGATCTTGATCTTTCAAGGTTTATACTAAAGCA
Organism: Flaveria trinervia; assembly: GCA_025506515.1. Classification (NCBI taxonomy): domain Eukaryota; kingdom Viridiplantae; phylum Streptophyta; class Magnoliopsida; order Asterales; family Asteraceae; genus Flaveria; species Flaveria trinervia. Next base: position 49,979,753 of record CM046443.1, on the reverse strand, counting down.
TGTAAGATTAAACCTTGAAACATAAGGCATTCATACATCCACAACAAAACAGCCCCTAATGGGTTGAAAAAGTCCATGAAAACTAACTTTTCAAGAAATTTCGAAGCACATATTCAACAAATCTAGCTCTAGATGCCATTGTTGGGTTTTATAACAAGTTAATCAAAGCTAGTTTAACCATTTAAACCATAAAACACAGCGGATATTATGGTTTAAAATGAGGTTAACAATCTGAAATTCTTACCATTTTAAACCATAAACAAAACCCACGAACATGGATCACAAATATATTGATCTAGAATGCTATCAAAACCAAAATAACAACCATATGGTGTTCAATGAAACAACCTTTACAAGAATCAAGATGTTGTATGGATGATATGATGATGATGATGTTCTTGAATGTCCAGCCCCCAAGAGAGAGAGCCTCCAGTTTGTATACCCACAAGCTCTTCCAAACACTTAGCTAGTTAGGGAGCACAATACCAAAACTCTCTACCTGTGCACCTTCAAAGGTCCAAAATTTTCAGCTTGTTTGTGCCTTGAATCCCAAAATTTTCAGCTTTGTTTGGAAAGAGTTCTTTGCTTGTTTGTGTGAGAGAGACTGTGAGTGTTGATGGAAGAGTGCAAGAATGGAGAAGGTCTTGTAGAATCCAAGACAAAAGACTTCTCAAACCCCACATGGGGCAGCTGAATGTGGGTTCAAAAATGGTTTCCCCCCATTTTGAAACTTTTATAATATTGCACACTTTCAACCCTTAGTTTATAAAATTAAAATCTATTTTAATTTTATAACATTAACACACTATTGTTATTATTTAACCAACTTAAATAATGAAAAAAATAATATCTCATGAACAAATTATCCATATAATGTTGTTCTATCACAAAAGCAATGTTTTAGAAAATCCATTTTCTAAATAGGTGTCAATATTTATTTGTATGATCTCATCAACAAATAAATATTTATTGGTGTTTATTTGGCTTATTATTGGGTATGACCCCCCTTGGATCATAACGTACTAACACATCAATCTTGTATGTGTCTTCGGCATACAAGATCCAACACACTTGCCACGAACCATGATGTCGCACCCAACGAAAATGGTGGTCTGGTTGATGCCACCATGTATAGAGGAATGATCGGATCTCTCATGTACCTCACAACCTCTCGTTCTAATATCATGTACGCCACGTGGTTTTCTTCTAGATATCAGGCAAAACCAAAAGTAAATCATATCATCGGAGTTAAAAGGTTCTTTCGTTGTCTGAAAGGTACTCCAAACACTTGGGTTGTGCTATCCTCATGATGAGGACTTTGAGCTTACAGCGTATAGTGACTCGAACTATGGTGGCTGCTAGATGAATTACAAGTCAACATCAATGGGATGTCAGTTCTTTGATAGATGGTTAGTCACCTGGCAGTGTATGAAGCACACATCAGTTGCTCAATCAACATGTGAAGGTGAATACGTTGCTGCTATATGTTGCAGTTCATAAATCATTTGGATTTAATAGCAATGCACGAATAGGGTTTGCAATTTTCTAACACCCTATCTTTGTTGGTAATTTTGCTGCAATTGTTGTAATCAAAAATCCTGTCCAACAGCCTAAAAGAAAACACATCGGTATTAAATATCACTTATACGTGACTGTTTTGAAAAGCAATTAATCGATGTTGTTAAAATTAATATTGATTTTCAATGCACTAACCTCTACCCAAAAGCATTTGACAAAGCGTGGTTTTTATATCTTTTAGAGGTTAATGGCGGGAAAAAAGTGACGTAATTCAAGAAGAAGACAGTTCTTAGTCCGACAATTAGTTTCTTAGTTTATTAGTTATTTTCTTTTATTTTATTTTTACTTTCCTGTCTATTAAAATCAAAAAAGACAAAAAGATTTTTTGTTTTAGTTTTTTAGGGGGCGAATAGTTCTAGGTTAGTATTTAATTCATTTCAGTGTTTATTTACTTAAAACAACAAAACGAGGGGGGATGGCAAGTTAGCTGAGAGAAATTAAATTAAATATGTGATTATGATTCAAAGTTTATGGAAAATGATAGTACACAGGGAACAAATTGTTTGGGACTTCAAAGCTAGTTTGCTTAAAATGCAAAATTCAAATTCCAAGTCTGAGAAGTCTAAGCACAACTAAAGAAAGATGATAGCTAACTAGTCTGCTACTGAGGTAACATAGAGAAAGTAGGCCTAGATGTTGCTAGTTCATTATATGATGTGTCGGTAGATTCAACACAATAGATGAGTAAACTTCATTGGTGAATTAAACTTTCAAACTAATTTGTTCAACTTGCTCTGGGTTCTCATCTTATCCCTGGTTAACACAATCAATGTTTTTCCAATAAGGGGTGATGAGCAAAATAAACGCCACAAATGTGTGCGGATGACCATAAATATGATCAAAGCACATGTAAAAACTGCTAAAAGCAATCAAGCTAATGACTAATGTTGTTGGTATGTTGTGGGCAAAAGGAAAATAAATACTCTAACAAGAAGATAGTTTGTGTCTCGCTGATGTGTGTTGGCACTGACATGAGGATAAACTTAACGTAAACATTCTAGAATTCATTGTTGTTTGCGCCTCTCTATTGTGCGATGGCACTGACCTGAGGCTTGGCATCTCTTTGAAAGCTCTTAGAATAATTTCTTCCTGTCCAATACCCTTAAACCGCTCAAAAAACACCTGAGGAATCCTGATTACCATATAAGTGTGAGATCCACAAATGCTTGTTGAAATAATCTAACCTACTTCATCACCTATGTGAGTCAAAAGTCTGTGTATGGGTTTAAGTGGATAACTATATTGACAATCATCATGCCAACCATTCTTCACAGTTAAAATCATTGTGTGCATCTTATAGCTCTAGTATGATTTCTTGATAGTGCTATTGACTCGACAAAACAAGAATTTGGCATCAAAGTGCATATTAACAGAGGTTCCCAAATGATTATGATATACCTCTATGATTCCATAATGAATCTTTCCAGAAATGATCAAATTAACTTGAAGCTGTTCTACTCAAACCCAAAACAACAAAAATATGTCTTGTTTTTCCTTTTAAATTTAAAAGTTATTTTCTATTTTCTAGTCTTTTGTTGGGTAGATGTTGGACTATACAACTTGATGTAATTTGTGAATCACTTACTAAAAGGATCACGTCTGAGGTGATCAATCTGTTCCAAACTAAAAGGATCACGTCTAAGGTGATCAAATGGTATTAAAAGGTCCTAATGTTATATCAAAGGTTAAAATTTCAAGTGTTTGAAAGTGTATGAGGTCAAACTCATAGTTATGAGCCAATCGTACGATTGAATCATAAGGATTAGCCAATCACACGATTGAACCATAAGTATTAGCCAGTCACATGACTGGACCATGAGTATTGGACAACCATGTGATTGGACTCCAAGACTGAACCAATCGTACGAATGGATGAAGGAGTATGAGCCAGCCGCACGACTGAAGCATGAGTTTGTTGATTCTGTGTGCCCAAGACACTTAGAATATTGATGTGGTTAGTATGTTATGATCCAAGTCGGGTTATACCCAATAACACGTTTGGCAAACACCAATTAAATATTTAATTGATGATGTGATAATGCAATTAAATATTTACACCAATTTAGAAAATGGGTTTTCTAAATAAGTTGCATGTGAGTGGGAACAACTTATTAGGATAATTTGTTCAAACAATATTATTTGAAGTGTTGTTTAAATTAGTTAAATGACATCAAATAATAGTGGGAATTACAACTTATAAATAAATGGTTAATTGTATAAGTATGTAAATACATATATATATATTGTACATACAATTTATTATATGTCTAGTTCACAAGACATGTTAATGTGTGATAATCAAATTGAAGGGTTTTTAAAACCCAAAATTTCGGCCGCCCTCCCTTTGGATCCCCATTGGACCAAACTTGCTTTGGACACCCACACACACTTAATTCTTGTCTTGAACACTCCACAAGAGTGTACCACACAATTTACATGCAAAAGGCTGAAATCTCTCTCTCTCTCTCACCTCACGGTTCTAACAAGAAAAGGAAGAGTTTTGAAGCTTATTTTTGGGTGATTCTACCTAACAAGAAAGGGTGTTGCCATCAAGCTTGGGGTATACTAGCTTGAGGAGTCCTCCATTGGAGTCTTGGCCAAAAGAACAAGCATCAAAAACCCCATTTTGGTCGACATTTGCTGCTGGAACAAGGTAGTTGTCACAGCTTGTTCTAGCTGTGATTTTATGTACGATTTTGTATGTTCATAGCTTGTTTCATTCACATACATGATCCTTTTGTTTGGGTTTGCTTTTCTACAATTGAATGGACACTAAGAACATGAAATATTCAGCTTATAAATTGGTTTTAAAGCTATATATGTCCGCTGCGTTTTCTGAAAGTTTAAATGGTTGAACATGGATTTTGTGTTCTTGCAAACCCTTCAATGGCATCTAGAGCCGGTTATGTGGATGACTTGTTTGTGTTGTTCTTTAAAATTGGTTTAAAGGATGTTTATAGACATATTTTAGGCTGTTTTTGGGCTGTTATTGTTTGGTTGAATGATTCCCCACTTTCAAGGTCATATCACACATGCTAGTGATTAGATCTTGAAAGATACATATCTTGATGTGTTGATTGTTTGGACAATATTTAAAACCAAAAATTTCAGTTTATGTTGGCTGAAATTTGGGGTTTTAAAAGGGGTTTCATTAGATGTTTTGATGTTATGATCATTGGATGATAAAGTGCATAACCTAGCCATTGACCTTGTGATGTTTGGATGCTTGTGTTGGTTGTATTCATTCATCAATTTGGTTGTATTTTGTTCCATTATTTGGGTTGTAATTATTCATTCATTTGGGTTTGTAATAGATTAGGTTTTTCTTTATTAGAAAAATGTATTCGGATACAATTTTGTAAAAGGAAGATGCACAAGTTCAAGACCGAAGATGGACATCAAAGACATGGAACTTGAAGCATATGGATGCAAGTTCAAGTGGGGTCCAAGATGACCTGCATTTTGTGATGTTTTCAACCTTAGAAAAGACCTTATGACAACACTTGTGATGGCAAACAATTGTTGTCAACTTAGTAGCTATGGTTATGCACTCATGTTTGTATATATATGCTTGTTTGATTGTTTGTTGTTTGATTGTTTGGTTGTATTTGAATATTCATCAAAACTCATTAACAAACTTAACAAGCTGAAAATGTTGGCTCTTTAAAGTTAATAAAAGTTATTAAAATGGTTTAATGATTTTAAAGATTAAAATTGGTTTTAATCTAAGAACCATAGGGTACCTTGTATTCGAAACTTGAGAATCGTTCTCAAGCAAGAGAGAAGATCGTACGTTTTAGACGACCCTATCCCTGATCAACCTAGCGAGGATGATGAGGAGGCCTTGAATGATTGGCTAAAGTACACTGAGGACTCTGTCCAAGTGTCTTGTCTCATGCTAGCGAGCATGACTCCGGATCTCCAAAAGGAGTATGAACACCACGGGGCTTATGACATGATAACCCAGCTGAAGGAAACGTTCCAACAGCAAGCGAGGGTTGAGCGTTTCGAAACGGTTCGAGCACTCCATGCATGTCGTATGGACGACAACCAATCTGTTTCATCTTATGTACTTAAGATGAAAAGTCATATTGACCGCCTCGAGAGGCTTAATTGTCCCGTCTCGAAGGAATTGGCCACGGATTTGATCTCAATGGCCTTACCAAAAGGTTCGAGACATTCGTGTTGAACTACAACATGAATGCTTGGGATAAAAGCATTGGTGAGCTTCACTCAATGCTCAAAACGGCCGAAGCGGCCATGGGTAAAAGAGTTTTACCCGTTCTCACCACTAATGAAGGTGGGAACAACAAAAGGCCTCGTCCCGCACCCAAGGAAAAGGTTGCCAAGGGTAAGGGACCCGCTTGGGGAAAAGGAAAGGGGTGGCAAGGGTGCCACCCAAACCACAAGAAAAGAAGCAAAAGGTTGCTACAAATGACCCATGCTTCAAGTGTGGGGAGATTGGACATTGGGCAAGGAATTGTCCTGTCCATCTCCAAGAGTTGAAAGCCAAGAGGGATGCCGGGCAGACCTCAGGTACAATATACATGATTCATATTGATCTTAATGTTACATCTCTAACACATGGGTATTGGATACGGATGTGGAACTCACATTTGCAATTTGTTGCAGGGGTTCACAAGAAGTAGGGACTTCAAACAAGGGGATGCTAGCCTCTTCATGGGAAATGGAACTAAAGTCTTAGTTGAAGCTCGTGGAGACTACATCCTAAGACTTCCAAGTGGTTTGGAATATTTTGAAGAATGTTTTGTATGCTCCTAGTTTGACTAGGAACATTATTTCTGTATCCCAATTAAGACATTATGATTATGTATTATCTTTTATTGAAAATGATATTCATGTTTCTTTAAATGGTATGTTCTATTTTAAAGCTATTCCAATTAATGGTATTTATGAATTGGTTCATGAAAATACTTTAAATAGTTCATTGTACCAAACTAACACCAAGAAACTCAAGTTGGACTTAAGTGATACCTATCTTTGGCATTATCGTCTTGGTCATATAAACAAGAAACGTTTACAAACACTTCAAAAGAATGGTCTTTAAAAACAAATGAATGTGATTCATTTGATGTTTGTGAGTCTTGTTTACAAGGTAAGATGACTAAAGCACCCTTTAGTGGAACTACCGAAAGGGCAAAAGATTTATTAGGAATCATACATTCGGATGTATGAGGTCCTTTAAAGCCAATGACTAGGAATGGTGAAAGATACTTCATTACCTTTACCGACGATTATAGTCGCTATGGGTATGTGTACTTGTTAAGGCACAAAGACGAAGCTTTTGAAATGTTCAAATCTTCAAAAATGAAGTAGAAAATCAACTCAACAAGTCAATTAAAATTCTTCGTACCGATAGAGGAGGTGAATACCTAAGTGATGCCTTTCAAAATCATCTTAGGAGTTGTGGGATTGTCTCACATCACTCCACCTGGAACACCACAACATAATGGTGTGTCTGAGAGGAGGAATCGAACCTTATTGGATATGGTCCGATCTATGATGGCTAGAAGCACATTACCTCTATCATTTTGGGGTTTCGCTCTGCTCTCCGCGGCCCGTATTCTAAATATGGCCCCAACCAAAAAGGTGGAAAGGACACCTTTTGAGATATGGCATGGAAGGGTTCCATCCCTATCATACTTAAGGGTTTGGGGTTGTGAGGCTTATGTTAAAACTCCACCCCAACAAATTGGAAGTCCGATCCACCAAGTGTATCTTTATTGGATATCCTAGAGATTCTATGGGATATATTTCTATGATCCACTGGAACAAAAGTGTTTGTTGCCAGAAAGGGTGAGTTCTTAGAAGCAAAGTCCCTTATGGAAGGAGCTGGCAGTAAACAGTGGATCTTGAAGAGGATCAAGAACCACAACCCGATATACGTTTGGTTGAAAGTAGCACTCAACATGAGGATGTTGAGGATGATCAAGGGGTTGATCAAAACACACAACGTTCGCAGAAGTGCTAGAATTAGTAATCCGCCTGAAAGATACAGATTTTTCATGGATGGATGCTATGTGATAGATTCTGATGAACCAACCACATACCATGATGCAGTGTCCAATACGGATTGTGACAAATGGCTTGAAGCCATGAACGTTGAGATGCAATCCATGTATGACAATCAAGTATGGGACTTGGTTGTACCACCTCTTAACTCCAAAATAGTTGGAAGTAAGTGGGTTTTTAAGAAGAAAACGGATATGCATGGAAAATTGGATACTTATAAAGCTAGACTTGTAGCAAAAGGTTTCACTCAAACTCAAGGGGTTGATTATGAAACCTTCTCACCTGTTGCGATGCTAAAGTCTATAAGGATATTGTTTGCCATAGCTGCTCATTATGATTATGAGATTTGGCAAATGGATGTCAAAACCGCTTTCCTAAATGGATATCTTGAGGAAGATGTCTATATGGTTCAGCCTAAAGGTTTGTCGATCCAAAACATCCTAATAAAGTATGCAAGTTAAAGAAATCAATCTATGGATTGAAACAAGCATCGAGAAGCTGGAATCATCGCTTTGATAAGGAGGTCAAGAAATTTGGCTTCATCAAAAACGCTGATGAAGTGTGTGTATAAGAAGGCTAGTGGAGCACAATAACTTTCCTAGTATTGTATGTTGATGACATACTGCTATTTGGAAATGACATTCCAACCTTGGAAGGTGTAAAAACCTGGCTTGGAAGTTGTTTTTCCATTAAGGATCTTGGTGAAGCCGCTTATATTCTGGGAATAAAGATCTATAGGATAGATCAAGGTGGTGATTGGTTTGAATCAAAGTGCATATATTGATAAAATCTTGAAAAGGTTCAAGATGGAGAATTCTAAGAAAGGTACCGTACCTATTCAAAGAGGAACGATATTGAGTACGGCTCAATGTCCAAGCTCAAAGAAAGAGCAAGATAAAATGAAGGCAATCCCATACGCATCTCTATAGGATCCATCATGTATGCAATGATATGCACTCGACCGGACGTGTCATGCGCCTTAAGCATGACAAGCCGTTACCAGCAGAATCCTGGAAACAGTCATTGGATGGCTGTTAAGAACATACTTAAGTACCTAAGGAGGACAAGAGATATGTTCCTAATCTATGGATCTGGTGACGAGGAACTCGTTGTAAAAGGTTACACGGATGCGAGTTTCCAAACGATCGTGATGATTCACGGTCTCAATCGGGATACATTTTCATTCTGAATGGAGGAGTTGTCTCTTGGAAGAGCTCCAAACAGGATGTGGTGGCTCTATCAACTACAGAATCAGAATATGTCGCCGCCTCATTGGCAGCTCAAGAAGCTGCATGGTTGAAGAAATTCATTGCCGATCTCGGGGTTGTCCCTTCCATTCAGGAACCCCTAGAGATCTTTTGTGACAACGAGGGTGCGATTGCTCAAATCAAGGAACCTCGTGCTCATCAAAAGACTAGGCACATTGAGCGGAGATTCAACTACATATGAGATGAAGTTGAAAAGGGAAAGATATGTATTCGCAAAGTTCACACGGATCAAAACGTTGCGGATCCTCTCACGAAGCTCCTTGAAAAGGCAAAGCATGAAGGTCATACTTGTGCCATGGGACTTCGATATTCTAGTGATGGATTTGATCTGTAATTTTGTATTTGGATATGTGGAACTTCTATTATTTGAATAAAGTTATTGGTTATAATGTTTCAAATAATATTCCATTTTAGCATGTTTAATCCATGAGTAAAATGTTTACTCTAAATGTCCGTAGTCATTCATACTTGTGGGAGCAAGTTTGAAGGTAAGACTATTATGAACTTGGATTGGTGATATCATAAGGATGAATATAGAGCAATGGGTTGCTACCAAAGTTCATAGATATTTGTGGGATACAAATATTGGACTAACCCGCATCTCAAATTTTACTGCATGGAATCTTATTGATTGATCATAAGTAATTTTGAGTAAAGGCGAATATCATTTGGTATCCTCCGACCTGAGATACATATTGGGTTTTGATATTCACCAAGTGTTACACCTTGAGCTTCTTCTTCACTATCCTGAAATAGTGGACAGTACATAAGGGTATATTCAGGTATGACACGAGGTGTCTGTGAGAAACATATGTAGTCAAGATGGAATTTGTTCCTCTTATTCGTTGAGAGTTAGATGTCTAAGGCCTGATAAGTTAAATCAACAAGAAATGATCATTCTGTGTTCTTGGATTTAACATGACATCTGAAACAAAAGGATAGATGTTTGATTCACCTAAATCATTTCAAGTAGGGTACTTGAAAGGGATGATGTTATTGAATGGCTACAAGTCATGCGTATTAAGGGTAGTGAACCGTTGTTAGGCGGTATTTACTCTTACATCAATCTTCTATGAATCTTGGGCAAGTGGGAGATTGTTGGATTCTGTGTGCCCAAGACACTTAGAATATTGATGTGGTTAGTACGTTATGATCCAAGTCGGGTTATACCCAATAACAAGTTGGGCAAACACCAATTAAATATTAATTGATGATGTGATCATGCAATTAAATATTTACACCAATTTAGAAAATGGGTTTTCTAAATAAGTTGCATGTGAGTGGGAACAACTTATTAGGATAATTTGTTCAAAAATATTATTTGAAGTGTTGTTTAAATTAGTTAAATGACATCAAATAATAGTGGGAATTACAACTTATAAATTAAATGGTTAATTGTATAAGTATGTAAATACATATATATATATTGTACATACAATTTATTATATGTCTAGTTCACAAGACATGTTAATGTGTGATAATCAAATTGAAGGGTTTTTAAAACCCAAAATTTCGGCCGCCCTCCCTTTGGATCCCCATTGGAACAAACTTGCTTTGGACACCACACACACTTAATTCTTGTCTTGAACACTCCACAAGAGTGTACCACACAATTTACATGCAAAAGGCTGAAATCTCTCTCTCTCTCTCAACCTCACGGTTCTAACAAGAAAAGGAAGAGTTTTGAAGCTTATTTTTGGGTGATTCTACCTAACAAGAAAGGGTGTTGCCATCAAGCTTGGGGTATACTAGCTTGAGGAGTCCTCCATTGGAGTCTTGGCCAAAAGAACAAGCATCAAAAACCCCATTTTGGTCGACATTTGCTGCTGGAACAAGGTAGTTGTCACAGCTTGTTCTAGCTGTGATTTTAGGTACGATTTTGTATGTTCATAGCTTGTTTCATTCACATACATGATCCTTTTGTTTGGGTTTGCTTTTCTACAATTGAATGGACACTAAGAACATGAAATATCAGCTTATAAATTGGTTTTAAAGCTATATATGTCCGCTGCGTTTTCTGAAAGTTTAAATGGTTAAACATGGATTTTGTGTTCTTGCAAACCCTTCATGAGTATGGGCCCAGTCGCATGAGTGAAGCATAAGTATGGGTCCAGTGGCACGATTGACATTTAAAATAGTATAAATAAGGGGGTTAGTCGGTCGTAACCCTTACCACCCTTCAAGTTTTCTAAAATCGCCCATACTCACACATACTCTACCAAAATCTTGTTTACTTGTTTTACCTACTAATTGTGATTCTAACGATTTTTCTACTCATCTATAGTTACTGGGTGACTGAAATTGATCCAATGAACACATTAATCGCATCATTAAGGATCGATTGGGCTAAAACCTAGAACCGAGACTAAACCCTAAAATAGACCACTTAAATGGACATAAAAGTTGATCTAAAGGACATTAAGTGTTATTTCTAGTCTCGAAGAGTCTAATGAGTCTAAACGCAAAGCCTAGTAAAAGGTTTTGACAAAGATTGAAATCCATTGGGTAATACAGTGAAGGATACCAATGGTCATGCTGATGAACCTTAGTCACACCATTCAACCAGGCGCACAATCCAATCGCACGAATAAATCATGCATATGGGTAAATCACACGACTAACTCAACGACATGGTGTAATATACGACTATGTTCAGTTGCAGGCTCAATCACAGGACTGAACTCAGCCGCTGGCGCAATCGTACGACTAAAACTAAGTCGTATGGTTCAGTCGCACGACTGAATCGGTTTGATAAAAATAGTTTAAGTTCCAACTATCTAATTTATACTTTTCTTGTGTTTTAGTAACATGGCTGATAGATGGATGATGAGCACGAAGCACAATATCTATGCTCACTTAGATGCTACTACTCGGAATGCTTCCGAGTTTGCTGGTATAATAGCCTTTCTAAAGAGATCGAGGATGTTAAAGGCCATATCTACACCCTACACGCCATACAGATCATTACAGCAAACCTTCTAGGAAGGTGCTACAGTACACAGGTCGTCTGAGCCCCACAGTATACGTAGCTCGATCTTCGGACAGGAGATTAGTATTACTACAGCAGATCTAAGGCGAGTCCAAAATCTAGGTGAGGATGATGCCCACCTAACCAAGCTACATCCTCTGACCGTTTGGGGATTCTTTCTGTGGATGAAGTACACTGGAAACATCAATGCTGGTGTGCTCAACAAGAGCAACTTGTGCCCCCAGTTAAAGTACTTGGCTCACGTCATCCTTAAGTGCATAGCGCCAAGGAGAGGAGGATTCGACAAGATGTCAGATCAAATCCAGAATGCATATGTTGCTGTGGTACCGAACCACCCGTTCAGTTTCTCCTACATGATTTTCTCCTACATGGTCGAGAGGAAAGAGGCTAAGGGCAAGGAAGGCTTCTGCATGTACCCGAGGTTTTTACAGATGATCTTTGACGAGAAGCTTTCTTCCTGCCAAAGGAGAAAGACGATGCTGCGATTTTGGAGGTAATGGATGACACCCACTACCACAGCCACCACTCATACACCTACTCCACCACAATCCATTCCCATCCCTCCTCCCATCTTCACCACATCCACCACTACCACAACCACTCACCAAGCTGGTCTCTCCAGCTAATCCACATTCACACCCGGACCTACTCTACCCATGGTCAGGTTAGAGGAGCAGCTAGCTACCTTGAACCAGATGGTGCTAAAGCTTATTGCTACCGATGATCTGAGGGCTACTCAGATCAATCAGCTGATGGCGGTGAATGCGGGTGAAGAAAAGCAAATCGCTCAGCTAAGTGAGAAGAACGCTTACTACGAGAAGGCGTTAGGTCGAGCCCACCACTTAATAACAAGTCAAAACGAGCTGGTGTTGGCGTTGGTAAAGCAAATTGAAGAGCTTGAGAAGAAGAATAAAAGGATCTTGATAAAGCTAAAAAGATCAATGTTGGACCAAAAGAACCAATGAGCCTGATCAGAAAAACTTCTAAGTCCCACAGACATCACAACAACTGCTGGAGACTTGATCAGCTGTTTGCTAAAGTCTGAAGAGCAACAGCTAAAGAACAAAGTACTGAAGACTTCAACAGCTAAACACCAAAGTCTGAAGATCAACAGCTGAAGACTTCAAAAGCTGAAGACTAAAGTACTGAATACTTCAACAGCTGAAGACCAAAGTCTGAAGATCAACAGCTGAAGACAAAAGTACTGAAGATCAACTGCTGAAGTACAAAGACTGAAGACAATAGCTGAAGACATCGGCTCATGACAACAGCTGAAGTTCAAGTACAAGTATTGAAGCCTTCAGAGTTTGTTAAAACAGCCGAAGAAGCATTCTTTAGTTATTGTGATGGTTTCCTTTCAGTAGTTTTCTATTCTATTTTAGTACTTGTAAAACGACTGAAGAGCATGTTCTTCAGTCGTTGTAGTTTAAGTAGTTTCTGTTCAGTAGTTGTAGTGATAGTTAACACTTAGTATTTTTGCAAGAAGATGTCAGCTGTTTTGACATCATTAGTAGTTGTGTTAACTATCAGTAGTTTGAATAATTCTATTAGATGTCACTATCAAGTGACATCAACAGACGTCGCATCTCCTATATAAGAGATCTTGACCTAATTGTACGTGTGACATTCTGTTACCACGAAAGCGCATATTGAATGAAATATCTTTCGCAGAATTCTCTCTCTATAACCGTTTACTTTTATATTGAATATCAATTGTGTTCTTGTGAATTGTCTAATTCATTTTTTGATTTCCACTGCAATACTCTCTAATCAATCAAACGTAGACCACTAATCCTAACAAATGGTATCACAGCAGGTTAATCATTGATCGATCTAACAATTGATCATTGAAACTGCTATTCGATATCTATGTTTGATTGAATTAGCATATTTGCAAGAATTGGTTATAGATTAGTGAATTTCTGCTGCTTTCGTTTATTCACTTTGAGCTCTCTCTTGGTTCAATTCGTTTTGTTGTGTTTTGTTCTAAATCTGCTAAAGCTTAATTGAATTTGGTTGAATCTGAGAATGACTACTCCTTCTAATAACCCTCACAATACCGGTTCCTCAACCAAGCCTTCGATGCTGGTTAGGACTGAGTATAACATATGGCAACGAAGGATGCTTCATCATCTGTCTGTTAACAGTTCAGGTTGTTGGACATCTGTGGTACATGGTCCACATAAGCCTATGGTGAACAATCCGAAAACCAACCAAACGGTTCTGAAGAAGAAGGAACAATACTCAGATGAGGATCGGAAACTGTTGAGATTGATGCTAAAATGCATGGTATTCTGGCCATGGCTTTGCCTAATGAAATCTATTCAGGGCTTATGCGTCATGAACTGCTCATGACCTCTGAAATGCACTGAAGGAACAATTCGGTGGAACATATGAGGTTTTAGCAAACAACAGAGAAATCCTTGCCCAGCAATATGAGACATTCTCTCATAGAAAGGGTGAGACACTGACTCAACAGTTTGAGCGTTTTTCTTGTTTGATCTCTGAGCTGAAAATGGTCAAACAGGATTACACCAATAGCTAGATGAATAACAGATTCCTCAGATCACTGCCTGAGAGATGGGACATATACACTATTGTCCTACACTCTAGTGCAAATCTGGATAGCCTATCTCTCACCCAACTTCATGGGAAGCTGCTTACATTCGAAAGAGAGATAGAGCAGAAAAGGAAACTATCATCATCAAGAAAGCTCACTGGTGACTTTGTACCAGGGAACACTGCCTTGGTTGGTCATGAGTAAGAATATGTTGCATCTGAAAGCAATTATGATGAGCATATTGATTTCTCTTCAACCAGTTCTGATCATGCATTTGTTGGTGTTGATAGTAAATCAAGCTGTAATAGTAACAATTTATGCTTCATCATGGATGATCTGAAGGGTATTGCTGATGATGATTTAGAAGAGATGGATATTCTAAGCCAAATGGCCTTAGTTAATATCAGATCTCAAAATTTCTACAAGAGAACTGGCAGGAAATTTCCTCGACTCTCTGGCAAAACCAAAGTTGGTTTTGACAAGAGTAAGTTGAGGTGTCACAAATGCCAAAGGCTTGGACACTTTGCAACAGAGTGTTGATCAAATGGATCTAACTCCTGTGCACCCTTTGTGACTTTTCCAAGCAATAGTCCACAAAATAGAGGGCAACATCCTACGAGTTCTCGTCATCATTCACACCCTATATCTCCTGCATACTTTGTCCCTCAGGGTCCAATGTCATATCCATATCCCTGCTATTACATGCCTCAGCCAAATCCGGTTCAAGCTCCTATGGCACAAAAACCACAAGCATTACCTGAACCTCAACCTTCCCAATCTCATTAACAATCTCAACCTCAACAACACAGCTTTTTCACCCCAGAAGTTATTGACTGGAGCAGTTTACCAGATGATATTTCTGGTCATGAACAACTGTTCTCTGGTGCTGGTCACATGGTGGTGACAGTCCTTTTGTAAATCTTGCTCTTATGGCTCTGGAGTATGCTCATACCTCATCCTCTAGTGCCTCCACACCACAGGTATCATAGGTATCCTCTGTGGCCAAAGCCAAGCTATGTTCTGAAACATGCATAGCCGTATTTGCATCTATTAGAGAAGCAAATGTAGCTTTAGTTAACAAGAACATTGAGCTAGAATAAATAATATCCAAAAGAAAAGATGAATTTGAGTCTGTGCTTAATGATAAGAATGATGAGATTTACAAACTTAAATGTCAAATCACTGATGATAAGGCTAGGGAAGAGGTACTTCTAGAGAAGTACAGAGACCTCAAAGAAACACTTGCAACTACCCAGATAGAGTGTGATCGATGGGTACATTCTTGCAAGGGTTTTGAAATGCTTCTTAGTAAGCAGTCTGCTTCCAATGTGAAGTTTGGCATTGGTTATAATCACACTGCTCCTCCTACATATTTTACTCCTAGAGCAGAGGTAAAATATGATGGAGAAAGCAATAACCAATCCTTTTCATCATGTGATCTACTATATGATACAGCACCATCAAAGGTTGAAGTGAGCATTAATTCCTCTCAGAACCTATCAGCTAATGTTGATGGTTCAAATGCTGACACTACATGATCAAAAAGTTGATCACTCCAGGTGGTATTTCACAAAGTACTGAAAGTACTAAAGAGCATGTCATAACACCTGGAGAACAAACCCAAACTACTACATGTACTAAAGGGAAGAAAACTACTAGTACTGATTGCAAATTGTTGAAGAATAAGTCTTCAGTAGTTTCATCTTCTTCAGCAGATGATCAACTTAAGATGAAGAAAAATTCATGTGAAATATGTGGCTTATTCAATCATCTTACTGATGATTTCTGGTATAAAAAGGGCTCCAAACTCAAACATAATAAGAACATTAAAAAGCAAATGGATAAAATGAAAACTGAGTTTGAGACCAAATTTGTACCAGCAACATCAAAACCTGTGACCCCAAAATCCAAAAATAAATCTAAAAAGCAAGGGGTTAATTAGGCAACAGCTGAGGTTGCTCAAAGGGAGATGGTACAACACAGGAATCCATCAATCTCAAGCACTAATATGTCTCATGAGCTAAAGGCTTTACCACAGAATCAAACACAACTTGTTATGATGATTCAACATCTATTGGGGAGAGTCAACCAATTAGATGCTCCTGTGCTGAAACCACAGAGAAGAAAATCCATTCCAAAGGATTCTTCTTCTTCACCATCTCCATCCCCTCAGGCTGTTATTCATAGCAAATCTGTTAGTTTACCATCTGTTGATGTGAATAGACCCAAAACCAAAAAGGTTTGGGTCTCAAAAACTAACTAATTGTTTGTGATTGCAGGTTCTTCAGCATGCCAAAATAGCATCTGGTATGTAGACAGTAGAGGATCTATGTATATGACAGGGAACAACTCTCTTCTTCATGACTACTCTCAAGGAAAGAAGGGGTTTGTTTCTTTTGGCAATGATGCTAAGGGTTACATCATTAGCAAAGGCTTTGTCTCCAATGGGGAAATAAAGTTTGATGATGTTAATCATGTGGAAAATCTCAAATACAATCTCTTGAGTGTCATTCAAATGTGTGATAAAGGCCATGTTGCTATTTTCACCAGTTAGAACTATAGGATTCTGTAATCCAAAGTTCTGAATTTGGTTGATAAGGTGTTGGATGATCACACTCTCCTGAGGGCCAACAGGACAGGAAGAGTATATGCCTTAGATCTGTTGGACCAAAAGAACCAATGAGCCAAGATCAGAAAACATCTAAGTCCCACATGATATCACAATAACTGCTGAAGGCTTCATCAGCAGTTCGACAAGTGCTGAAGACTTCAACAGTAAAGATCAAGTACTGAAGACTTCAACAGCTGATGACTAAAGTGCTGAAGCTCAACAGCTGAAGAACACAAGTGCTGAAGCTGAAGACTAAATTGCTAAAGCTCAACAGCTGAAGAACACAAGTGCTGAAGCTGAAGACTAAAGTGCTGAAGTCCAACAGCTGAAGAATACAAGTGCTGAACCTGAAGACCAAAGTACCGAAGTTCAACAGCTGAAGAGTCCAGAAGTGCTGAAGATCAACAGCTGATGAAACGTCTGAAGTTCAAGTCTGAAGACCAAGTACTGAAGTTTCAGTAGTTTGTCACAACAGCTGAAGAGTACTTTTTCAGTAGTTGTGATATCAGTAGTTTTATGTTTTTACTTTCAGTAGTTTTGTAAAACGACTGAAGAGCTTGTTCTTCAGTCGTTGTAGTTTCAGTAGTTTCTTTTCTGTAGTTGTAGTAACTGATAACACTTAGTATTTTCGTAAAAAGATGTCAGCTGTTTTGACATCTTCAGTAGTTGTGTTTCAGTTGTTTAAATAATTCTGTTAGATGTCACTATCGAGTGACATCAGCAGACGTCACATCTCCTATATAATGATAGTTCCACCACGACATTCCTATATAAGGGATGATTAACCTGATTGTATGTGTGACATTTTGCCACCACGAAAGCGTGTGATTGAATGAAATATTGTTTTTGCAGAAACATTCTCTCTCTATAACTAATTCTGTTCATTGCAATATCTTTGGTATTTTTGCTAGAATTGTGCTAGTTGGACTTTATTCCGCGGCTGAAATCATTCGAATAGATCAAACTAGATGCTGAGATCCTATCAAATGGTATCAGAGCAGGTTAATCATTGATCGATCTAACAATTGATCATTGAAACTGATCATTTGCTCTAAGTTTGATCGAACTAGCAAATTCGCACGAATCTGTTATAGAGATTGAAGTTATGTCGCTTTTGGCTATTTTAATTGAGGTTCTTAGTGGTTTTGAGCTAAATTTGTTTTGCTTATCTTGAATTTGTCTAAATTTTTGAAAATGACTACACCTTCAAATGATCCACACAATACTGGTTCCTCAACCAAGCCCCGATGCTGGTTAGGAATGAGTATAACATTGGCAACGAAGAATGCTCCATCACCTGTCTGTCAATAGTTCAGGTTGTTGGACATCCGTGGTACATGGACCACATAAGCCAATGGTGAATCATCCGGAAACAAATCAGTTGATTCCGAAGAAGAAGGAACAATACTGTGATGAGGACAAGAAGTTGTTTGAGATTGATGTTAAAGCCCAAGGAATTCTGGCCATGGCACTGCCTAATGAAATCTATTCCGGGCTTATGCATCATGAAACTGCTCATGACCTTTGGAATGCACTGAAAGAACAATTGGTGGCACTGATGAGGTCTTAGCAAACAACAGGGAAATCCTCGCCCAACAGTATAAGACTTTTGCTCATAGAAAGGGTAAGACTCTGACTCAGCAGTTTGAGCGGTTTTCATGTTTAATCTCTGAGTTGAAAATGGTTAAACATGAATATACCAAAAGCCAATGAACCACAGATTCCTCAGATCACTGCCTGAGAGATGGGACACATATACAATTGTCCTACGCTCCAGTGCAAATCTGGATAGTCTATCTCTCACCCAACTTCATGGGAAACTGCTTACATTCGAAAGAGAGATAGAGCAGAAAAGGAAACTGGATTCATCTGGTAAGCTCACTGAAGACTTTGTACAAGGCAACACTGCCTTGGTTGGTCATGAGTCAGAATATGCTTCATCTGAATGCCAGTATGATGAGCATATTGATTTCTCTTCAAACACTTATGATTCTGCATTTGTGAGTGTTGATAGTCGGTTTATTAGGTGTAATAATGACAATCTATGCTTCATCATGGATGATCTCAAGGGGATTGCTGATGATGACTTAGAAGAGATGGATATTTTGAGCCAAATGGCCTTGATAAATATCAGATCTCAAAAGTTCTACAAAAGAACTGGAAGAAAGTTCCCATGACTCTCTGGCAAAACCAAAGTTGGTTTTGACAAGAGTAAGTTGAGGTGTCACAAATGCCACAGGCTTGGACACTTTGCTAGAGAATGTAGATCATCTGGATCTAATTCTTCTGCACCCTTTGTGACTTTCCCTGGCAATAGTCAACAACACAAAGGGCAACATCCTGTCAATTCTGGTCATCATTCTCAACCACAATCTCCTGCATATTTTGTTCCTCAGGGTTCAATGCCATATCCTTACCCTTGTTATTACATGCCACAAACCATTCAGGTTCAAGCACCCACTGCTCAACAACCACATGCTCTTCCTGAGCCTCAACCATCTCAATCTCATCAACCTCCTCAACCTTAACAACACAGCTTCTTCACCCCCTGGAGTTGTTGATTGGAGCAGCTTACCAGATGACATGTCTGGTCATGAACAACTGCTCACAGGTGCTGGTCAACATGGTGGTGACAGTCCTTTTGGGAATCTGGCACTTATGGCTCTGGAGTCTGTAGATGGATCATCCTCAAATGCCTCTTCGTCACAGGTTTCACAGGTATCCTCTGAGGCTAAGGCCAAATTATGTTCTGAAACATGCATAGCAACATTTGCCTCTATTAGAGAAGCAAATGTAGCTTTAAATAATAAGAACATAGAGCTAGAAAAGATCATTTCCAAAAGAAAAGCTGAGTTTGAGTCTATGCTTAAAGAGAAAAATGATGAGATTTATAAACTTAAATGCCAAATCACTGATGATAAGGCTAGGGAAGAGGTACTTTTAGAAAAGTACAAAGACCTCAAAGAAACCCTTGCAGTCACCCAAGTAGAGTGTGATCGATGGGTACAATCATGCAAAGGTTTTGAAATGCTTCTTAGTAAGCAATCTGCTTCCAATGTGAAGTTTGGCATTGGTTATAATCACACTGCTTCTCCTACAGATTTTGCTTCAAGAGCAGAAGTGAAATCTGATAGAGAAAGCAACAACCAATCCACCTCATCATGTGATTCACTTTCTGATAGAGCACCATCAGAAGTTGAAGTTAGTATTATTCCCTTGTTGAACCTATCAGCTGATCTTGATGGTTCAAATACTGACACTCACATGATCAAAGAGTTGATCAACTCAGGAGTTATTTCTGAAAGTCCTGAAAGGACTGGAGAGCAAGATTTAACACCTGAAGTTCAAACTCCAACTACTGTCAGCACTGAAGAGAAGAAAACTGTCAGTAGAAAGGGTTTGAAGACTACTAAAGAGGAAGTCAAGAAAGCAAATAGTGCTTCCAAAGTACTGAAGAACAAGTCTTCAGTAGTTTCATTCTCTTTAGTTCATGATCAACATAAGATGAAGAAGAAACCATGTGAAATATGTGGTTTGTTCAATCATCTTACAGATGATTGTTGGTACAAAAGAGGATCCAAACTCAAACATAAGAGGAAATTAAAGAGAAAATGGTTAAAATGAAAACTGAGTTTGAAGCCACATTTGTACTAGCAACGTCAAGTCCTGTAACCCTAAAGTCCAAAAAGAAATCCAAAAAGGAAGGGGTTAAACAGGTAACAACTGAGATTGCTCAAAAGAAGAAAGTGCAACATAGGAACTTATCAAACTCCAATGCCAATGTGTCTGAAGATCTGAAAGCTTTATCACAAAATTAGACTCAGCTGGTTATGATGGTTCAACATCTATTGGGAAGAGTTAACCAATTAGATGTTCCTATGTTGAAACCACAAGGTGGTCCAAGCCAAAGGATTTATCTTCTTCACCATCTTCTTCCTCTCAGGCTGTTGTTTCCAACAAACCTGTTAGTTTACCATCTGTTGGTGAGATCAGGCCCAAAACCAAAAAGGTTTGGGTCTCAAAATCTAACTAATTTGTTGTGTTTTGCAGGGTTCTTCAACATGCCACAGAGGCATCTGGTATGTAGACAGTGGAGGATCCATGCATATGACAGGAAACAGATCACTTCTTAATGACTACTCTCAAGGAAGGAAGGGGTTTGTGTCATTTGGCAATGACGCAAAGGGTTACATCATCGGCAAAGGCTTTGTTTCCAATGGGGAAATAAAGTTTGATGATGTTAACCATGTGGAAAATCTCAAGTACAACCTCTTGAGTGTCAGTCAAATGTGTGACAAAACACATGTTGCTCTTTTCACCAGTCAGAACTGTCAGATTCTGTCATCCAAAGTTCTAAGTTTTATTGATAAGGTGTTGGATGAATACACTCTCCTGAAGGCCAACAGGACAGGAAGAGTGTATGCCTTAGATCTTTCCAAGAAAATAGATCTCGAAGGCCATCCTTGCCTATTTTCCAAGGCTTCCCCTCAAGAATCTACTCTATGGCATAGCAGGCTGGGTCATGTTAATCTCAAAAACATAAATCAGCTGATAAACCATGGTTTAGTAAGGGGACTGCCTATGAAGGAGTACAAATTTGAAGATAACTGCACTGCTTGTTTAAAAGGAAAACTACACAAAGCTTCATTTCCCTCCATAGAAAAACCTTAGTCCACTGCCTGCTTACAGCTTCTTCACATGGATCTCTTTGGTCTTGTGAGAGTGATGAGTATGGCTAAGAAGAAATACTTCACATGGATCTCTTTGGTCCTGTGAGAGTGACGAGTATGGCTAAGAAGAAATACTGTCTGGTAATTGTGGATGATTACTCCAGATTTGTATGGACTTTCATCTTGCATTCAAAGGATGAGGCAGCTCAAAAGATTATCAACTTTGGGTTGTATGTTGAGAAGCAGTATTCCCTCTCAGTCAAGTGTATTAGAAGTGATAATGGAACAGAATTCAAAAACAATACACTTGATGAGTTCTACCTCTCAAAGGGAATCAAGAGGCAGTTTAGCATTCCAAGAACTCCTGAACAAAATGGAGTAGTGGAAAGAAAGAACAGGACCCTTATTGAAGCTGCAAGGTCCATGTTGGCTGATTCTGGACTGCCAATGACTTTTTGGGCTGAAGCTGTCAATACAACTTGCTATGTACAGAATAGAGTTCTAGTAAATCAGAGGTTGATGAAGACTCCATATGAAGTTCTTCATCATTTGGCCCCTCTAATTTCATTCTTCAAAGCTTTTGGGTGTCCTTTTTTCATTCTCAACACACAGGATCAACTCCAAAAGTTTGATCCTAAGGTGGATGCAGGGTACTTTGTTGGGTATTCATCAACTTGCAAAGCATACAGAGTCTTCAATTGTAGAACAAAGATGGTTGAAGAGACTCTACATGTTAAGTTTAATGAATCTCCAAAGGACAAGATTCCACAAAGCCCTGTGGAGCTATTTGATTTGGACATAGTGCAATATGTTCCTTATCAAACTCCTGCTGTTGCTCCTGTCAACGGTTCACCACTTGGTGGTACTGCTGGTGTGATGATGATGATGATGATAGCAGTACTTACCTCTTCAGGTTTAGTGACCAACTACTTGTGTCCTCTAACCTGATGCTCATGTAGCTTAAGTAGCTTCATCCACAACAAGTGCTGATGAGATTTCTGCATCTTCAACTTCATTTGAGTTGCCACCATCTACATGGTTTCAAGAGTCTACATCAACATCTGTTGCTGCTGAAGGTTCTACAAACACTTGCACTGATCTCATTGTTTATCCAGAGCTGAAGAATCACCCAATGTCTCAAATCATTGGTGATATCAATGCTGGAGTTTCAACCTGAAGTCAATTGTCCAATTTATGCTTCTATGCTCTCTTCATCAGTCAGCTAGAGCCAAAGAATTATCATGCTGCACTTAAAGACAATGGCTGGGTTGAAGCAATGCAGCTTGAGCTTCTTCAGTTCAAAAAGCAACAAGTGTGGGAGCTTTTTCCTCTTCCCCCAGGTAAGTGTGCAATAGGCACTAAATGGGTGTTTAGGAATAAAACAGAAAATGGGCTTATTGTTAAGAACAACGCCAGACTGGTTGTTCAGGTGTTTGCACAAGAACAAGGTATTGATTATGATGAAACCTTTGCCCCTGTAGCCAGACTGGAGGCAATTAGATTGTTCTTGGCCTATGCTGCACTCCACAATCTTAAAGTTTTTCAAATGGATGTTAAAAGTGCATTTTATATGGTAAATAAAAGAAGAAGTTTATGTGTGTCAACCACCAGGCTTTGAGGATAATAAACACCCAGAATGGGTATACAAGCTTGATAAGGCTCTTATGGGTTGAAACAAGCTCCTAGAGCCTGGTATGAGACATTATCTTACTTTCTTCTTCAAAATAATTTCACTAGAGGCTCCATAGATAAAACTTTATATATTAAGAAGGTGGATCCACATAAGCTACTTGTTCAAATTTATATTGATGATATTATATTTGCATCATCTGATCCCCAGTTGTGTGATGATTTAACAAATTAATGCAAATGAAGTTTGAAATGAGTGCAATGGGAGAATTACGGTTCTTTCTAGGCTTGCAAATCAAACAAAAAGCTGATGGAATTTTCATCCATCAATCTAAATATACAAAAGATCTTTTAATAAGTTTGATTTACAAAACTGTAAGCCCTGTTCTACTCCCATGTGCAACACCACACAATTGGATACTGATCAAAAAGGTAAAGCTGTTGATGAAACGCTTTACAGATGTATATTGGGTCCTTGATGTATTTAACAGCTTCTAGACCAGATATTATGTTTGCTACATGTGTTTGTGCTAGATTTCAGGCTGCACCTAAAAGTCTCATCTCATTGCAGTCAAGAGGATCTTTAGATATTGCAAGGTACACAATCTCTAGGTTTATGGTATTCCACTGGGCACTCTTGAAATTAGTTGCTTTTGTTGGATTCTGTGTGCCCAAGACACAAGAACTTGATGTGGTTATACGTTGTGATCCAGTCGGTTACCCTAACAAGCTTAGCCAACACCATTAATATTTAATTGATGATATGATCATGAATAATAATTAACACCAATTTAGAAAATGGGTTTTCTAAATAAATTGTATGTGAGAAAGAACAAATTATGAGGATATTTTGTTCATCATAGATATATTTTTATATGTTGTTTAAATTAGTTAAGCAACATCAAATAATAAAAGTGTGTGTGCATATTTTATATAATTAAAGGGTTATTATGTATAATATCTAAAAACTCTTGAAATATTTTAAAGAGGTGTTTAGGGTATAACAAAAGAGAACAAAAGGGGTTTCGGGCCGCCCCCTTGTGGCAGCCCTTTGTTCTTCCCTTTGTGTGTGTTTTGGAGATATGGCTCTCAAGATACACCATACACACACTCTAATTTCGATCTCTCTCTCTCTAATGCAAAAGAGTCACAAGAACATAATCTTTCTTTTGGAAGAAGGATGTCATGGCTGGAACAAAGGATTTAGAATCCTCTTTGAAAGTTCACGGCTGGACAAGTTTCCAGCAGCCTTCTTGTGTCGATTTGGTGCTCAAATCCTAGCAAATGGGTGTTTTCTTGAAGGCTTGTGGGTATGAACACTTGA
Source organism: Flaveria trinervia (assembly GCA_025506515.1). Lineage (NCBI taxonomy): Eukaryota > Viridiplantae > Streptophyta > Magnoliopsida > Asterales > Asteraceae > Flaveria > Flaveria trinervia. Next base: position 49,955,091 of record CM046443.1, on the reverse strand, counting down.
GGACATCTATTCTTGATGTTTTGGTCATCAAATAGCAGCCCCATCTTCACTTATATCTACGTTTTGACAGCTTCTAAAAGGTAGTTTATTGTGTTGATTTTGGTTGTTTTTGTTTGCTTCTTGATAACTAGTTTATTCACATATATATGATCCTTTGACTTTGGGTTTGTTGAAATAAGATTATGAACTTTAATTTTCAGATTATTGAATAGAATATTAAGTTCTTATTCCGCTGCGTTTTCTTGTTTAAATTGTTAAACAACATTGCTTTGGTACAACAAACCCAACATTGGCATCAAGAGCCGGTTATGTGGATGATTAGTTTCATGTGTTCTTGTATAATTGGTTATATAAGGTTTAACAACCAATTTTAGGGCTGTATTGTATTGATTTGATGATATCCCAATCTTTCAAGGTTATATCAAACATGCTAGTGATTAAACCTTGAAAGAAAAGATATCAATTTGGTTGATTTGTTTTTGTTTGGACAAAAGACCCTAGAATTTTGGTTTATGTTGGCTGAAATTTAGGGTCAATGGGGTTCATTTTGGTTCTTGTATGATGTATTGGATACATAATTTTAGTGCATAACATAGCCTTGACCATGGTTGTTTTGGGCTTGGTTGATTATGGAATTGTCATGTTGATTGTATTCTTTCTTTATGGGTTGTAGTATTTTCTTTTGTGTTTCCATTTGGTTTGTAATTATTATTCATTTGGCAATGTAATAAATAGATTAGGAGCATTTTTCCTTTACTAGAAAATATGTATTAGGATGTATATATTTTGTAAAAGAAGATGCTCGGGAAGGAAGCACAAAAGGAAGACACAAGGATGGACTTGAAGCATTTGGATGCAAGTTCAAGTGGGGGTCTTGGAGATCTCATCATTTGTATTGTGTTGAACCTTAGGAAAAGACCTTATGACAACACTTGTGATGGCAAACAAGTGTAGTCAACTTAGTGGCTATGGTTATGCACATATGTTTGTATGATTATGCTTGTTTGTTTTATGTTGATTGTTTGATATATGAATCTTAAGAATCTAAATAAATTATGATAACAAGCTGAATTTTATGGTTCTAAATCATTAAGTAATTAATAAAAGGTTATTAAGAGGATTATTATTTCAAAATAAAAGAGGTTTTATTAAAAGAGAACCATAGGGTACCATGTATTGAAAGCATGCAATTACAAGGTACATAGTTTTTTCAAGTCTAAAATTAATGGCAACTTAAAACCCTTTGGTAACAAGTCTAACACCGTCCTTTTACACGACACTCGAATCACTTGGGAACTACTTGTGGGATAAAGGTCACCTAACCACTTGTAGGGAACTTGTGTCCTTGAGGTGAGTCTAACATACTTGTGGGATAAAGGTCACCTAACCGCTTATATGTAAAAACTCACACGTGTGTGTAAGTAGGACGACTTGAATTGGAAACCATGTGCTTAGGGTCACCGAAGCATGGCGTACAATGGTGTTGATGGGATTAAACATGCCGACTAAACATATGATGTTTAACCGATCCCATAAGACTAGAAGTTGCAATAGGTTGCAATTGTCAACTGTTGACTACCTTGTTAATTTAAATAATGGGATAAAGGTCACCTAACCATCATTTAAATGTAACGTTGGATTCTAGATTTTAATTGTTAATTGTCTATGAGACATTTAAGGGTATTAACGATTAAAATAAATTTATGAGAAATACTAATATGAACTTTGTCAATTTTGTAATGATGACCTCTAACTATAATGCTACCACCCCGATCGTCCCTTCCCTATCACTGAGACCTATTCTCGAGAGGGATAGTCCTAACCATAATTATCTTATGGACTCATTTTGAAACTTGAGAATCGTTCTCAAGAATGAGTAAAGGTCTATGTCCTTGACGATCCCTACCTCACCAACCCACGTTGTTGATGTTATGGCCTTTTGACGATTGAGTTAAGCACACTTAGGATTCTGTGCAAGCATCCGATCTCATGTGTGGGAATATGATTCCCAGACTCCAAAAGGGTTTGGAGCCTCATGGGGCACATGACATGTTAATCTAAAAGGGAAATGTTCCTTCCACAAACTTAATAAGATTGCTTTGAAACGGTTCAAGCACTTTATACATGTCACATGAAAAGACCCAATCAATATCATCTTATATATCCTTAAGATAAAAGCCATATTGATAGCCTCAAGATGCTTTGCTGTCCTGTCTCAAAGTAGTTGGCCAAGGATTTGATCCTTGATTGCCTAACTAAAGGTTTGAGACATTCATAATAAACTGTAATATGAACGGATGGGACAAGAGCATCGGTGAACCTCATGCAATGCTCAAAGCAACCGAGGCGGGGATAAGTAGAGAGGTTCTACCTATTCTCTCAATCAATAACGGAGGCTATAAGAAGTGGCCAATCCCGATCCTAAAGCAATTATTGCTAAAGGAAAGGAATACGTCAAAGCAAAGGTTATAGCGAAACCTCAAAACCTAAGCTTATGAAGCCTAAGGTAACGGAGAACGATCCATGCTTTGAGCATGGAGAGATAGGACTATGAAAGGGTATTGTCCCTTCTATCTCAAGGAGTTGAAACACAAGAAGGGTTTTGGGCAAACCTCAAATACAATTCCATGATTCATACGCTGTTTTAAAAGCCATTCTTCAATCACATGGGTATTGGATACCGTGTGAGACTCATACTTGCAATTGTTGCAAAAGGGTTCAAAAGAAATGTTCCGCTAAGAAGGGAAACTCTATTTTGAGACCTTCAAATGGTTTGGAAGTTGTTCTCAAAACATTTTTGTATGCACCTAGTTTGACTAGGAACATGATTAATGTTTTCTTTTAAAACAATATGATCATGATTCAAAATTTGTAAATAATGATATTGAGTTTTGAATGATGTATATCATTTTAAGGATATGCCTTTTAATGACATCCATGAATTGGTTCATGATAGATCATCCTATTATAACTCGTTGATACACATTTAGCAAAGAAACTTAAAGGGTTTTAAGTTATTACTATCTTTGACATTGTCGCCTTGGTCACATTAACCAGAATTAGATTCAAAACTTCAAAAGATGGTCTTTTGGAAACAAATGTTTTCATTTGATAAGTATGAACCAAAGACTAATTAGGAATGATGCGTTTGGATGCATATGATCCTTTTAAGACAATGTCTATGACTGGTAAAAGATACTTCATTAATGTTAACGACGATTGCAGTCGCTATTATGTGTGCACTTGATGACACATAAGTATGAAGCTTTTGAAATGTTCAAAATCTTCAATAATGAAGTAGAAAATCAACTCCGCATAGTTATCTATGCTCTTCATTCAGATAAAGGAGAAACTGAACCCTATTTGGATATGGTTCAATTTATTATGGCTATGAACTTACCACCTTTATCATTTTGGGTTTTCGCATCGCTCTCTAAGGCTCATATTATGAATATGACCCGGACAAAGAAAGTGTGTATTCATTTAGAATCCAAAGAGACTGTATGAGATACCGTTTCTTTGACTCAACGAATCAGAAGTATTTATTGCTCCAAAGTCTATGGTTCTTGAAACCAAGTCCTTTATGGAAGGAATGACGTATAGAACTGTGGAACTTGATAAGGATCAAAATCCACAAGGCGATACACATTTGATTGACACTAGCAATCAGCAGGAGGTTGTTGATAAAGATCAAGAGGTTGATCAACACACACAAAACGTTCACAAATCTGGTAGAGTTAGTATTCCATCTGAAAGATAAGGATATTTCATGAATGGATGCTATGTGGTTATACCCTGTAGGCTAACCATACACCAAGATGTTATGTCCAATTTGGATTGGGACAAATGGCTAGAGGCCATGAACGTAAGGATGCAATTCATGTATAACAACCAAGTTTGGCAATTGGTTGAACCTCCACTTAAACTCCAAATCGGTTGGATACAAGTGGGTTTTCTGGATGAAAACAAATATACATGGAGACTTGATATTATAAGTCAAGACTTATAGCATAAGGTTTTCATCAAACTCAATTGGTTGATTATGATGAAAGTCTTACGCCCGTGGCAATGCTAAGGTCGATTAGGATGTTAAGTGCCATAACTGCATATTTTGAATATGAGTTTTGGCTAATGGATGTCAAAACCACTTTCCTTAATGGACATCTCGTAGAGACTGTCCACATAGTTCAGCATGAAGGTTTTGTCGATCCGCGACATCCCAATAAAGTATACAAGTTAAAGTGATAGATCTATGATTGAAACAAGCATCAAAAGGGTGTGTATATATATGAAAGCTAGTGGGAGCAGAAGTATACTCTCAGTGTTGTATGCTGATGACACACTGCTATTTGAAAAATATATTCCACCTTGGAAGGTGTTAAAACCTTGCTTGGAAGATGTTTTTCATAAAAGGATCTCTTTGAAATCACCCATATTTTGGAATATGGATCTATAAGGATAGATCGCGGTGGTTGATAGGGTCAAACCAAAGTGCATATATAAAACCTTGAAAAGGTTCAGATGGAAATCTCTTAGAAAGGTATGATACCCTTTCAAAGAGAGACCATGTTGACTACGTCTCAATGTCCAAGCTCATAGGATGAGCAAAATCAAATGAAGGATATCCCATACGCATCTGCTATAGGATCCGTCATTTGTCTCATGATATGCACTAAACCGGACGAGTCATGCTTATCAGGCATGACAAAGTAGATACCAATAGAAATAACCATTGAATGGTTGTTAAAAGTATGTTGATGCACCTTAGTAAGACTAAGGATATGTTCTAATATACGGATCTGTTGAAGTGAAAATCTGTGTAAAGGGTTGCACAGATAAGGACTTCCAAAACAGATCGATACAACTCTCGATCATAATCAGGTGTACTTCCATTATGATGGAGGTGTGGTATCCTTGAAGTGTTCAAAGCAGGACACGGTAGCATTATTCAGTCTAAAATCCGAATACATAGCCGCTTCATTGGCAGCTTTGGAAGCTGCATGGATAAGCTTGTCCATTGCTTATCTAGGGGTGGTCTCTACCATTCAAGACTCCCTAAAGATCTTTGGTAATTACGTGGGTGGGATTGCTCAAATCAAGGAACCCCGTACTCATCAAAGACTAAGCACCTTGAGCGGAGATTCAACATCATAAGGAATGGAGTTGAAAAGGGTAAAGATATGTATTCATAAAGTTCATAAAAGATCAAAACATTACGGATCCACTCACGAAGCTCCTTGTGAGGGCAGGTATGAGGGTCATACTTGTGCCTTAGGACTTCGATATTCTAGTAATTGAAATTGGTCTGTTTAGTATTTGAAGTATGGAACAATTGTAATTTTGACCTTTTGAGTCATGTTCCCTTTTAGCATGTTTACATCCATGAATATGTTTATTATTCTAAATGTCCGTAGTCGGTCATATTTGTGGGAACAAATATGAATGTAAGACTATTATGAACATGGATTGGTAGATATTCATAAGGTATGAATATAGAGCAATTGGTTGCTACCAAGGTTCATAGATATTTGTGGGATGCAAATATTGGACTGACCCGCATCTCAATTTTACTACATGGAATCTTCTAGATTGATCATAAGTAAATTTGAGTAAAGGCGAATGTCATTTGGTATCCTCTGACCTGAGATACATATTGGGTTTTGATATTCACCAAGTGTTATACCTTGAGCTAGTTCTTCGCTGCTCTGAAATAATGGTCAGTACATAAGGCTATGTTTAGGTACAACATAAGGTGATTGTGAGAAACGTATGTAGTCAAGATGGAATTTGTTCCTCTTATTCGTTGAGAGCATGATGTCTAAGGCCTGATTAAGTAAATCAACAAGGAATGATCATTCTATGTCCTTGGATTTAACATGACATCTGTAACAAAAGGATAGATGATTGATTCACCTAAATCATTTCAAGTTGGATACTTGAAGGGGATGATGTTATTGAATGGCTTTAAGTCACGCGTATTAAGGGTAGTAAACCGTTGTTAGGCGGTATTTACTGCTTACATCAATCTTCTATGTATCTTGTGCAAGTGGGAGATTGTTGGATTCTGTATGCCCAAGACACATAGAACATTGATGTGGTTAGTACGTTGTGATCCAAGTCGGGTCATACCCAATAACAAGCTTAGCAAACACCAATTAATATTTAATTGATGATATGATCATGGAATTAAATAATTACACCAATTTAGAAAATGGGTTTTCTAAATAAATTGTATGTGAGAAAGAACAAATTATGAGGATATTTTGTTCATAGATATTATTTGTTATGTTGTTTAAATTAGTTAAGCAACATCAAATAATAAAAGTGTGTGTGCATATTTTATATAATTAAAGGGTTAATTATGTATAATATCTAAAAACTCTTGAATATTTTAAAAAGGAGTGTTTTAGGGTATAACCAAAAAGAGAACAAAAGGGGTTTCGGCCGCCCCCTGTGGCAGCCCCTTTGTTCTTCCCTTTTGTGGTGTTTTGGAGATATGGCTCTCAAGATACACACATACACACACTCTACTTCAGATCTCTCTCTCTCTAATGCAAAAGAGTCACAAGAACATAATCTTCTTTTGGAAGAAGGATGTCATGGCTGGAACAAAGGATTTAGAATCCTCTTTGAAAGTTCACGGCTGGAACAAGTTTCCAGCAGCCTTCTTGTGTCGATTTGGTGCTCAAATCCTAGCAAATGGGTGTTTTCTTGAAGGCTTGTGGGTATGAACACTTGAGGACATCTATTCTTGATGTTTTGGTCATCAAATAGCAGCCCCATCTTCACTTATATCTACGTTTTGACAGCTTCTAAAAGGTAGTTTATTGTGTTGATTTTGGTTGTTTTGTTTGCTTCTTGATAACTAGTTTATTCACATATATATGATCCTTTGACTTTGGGTTTGTTGAAATAAGATTATGAACTTTAATTTTCAGACTATTGAATAGAATATTAAGTTCTTATTCCGCTGCGTTTTCTTGTTAAAATTGTTAAACAACATTGCTTTGGTACAACAAACCCAACATCTTTCTCTGATAGTGACTATGCAGGGTGTAAGTTAACCAGGAAATCAACTTCTTGTGGATGTCAATTCCTAGGCAACTGTTGATTTCTTGGCAGAGTAAGAAACAAACATCTGTTGCTACATCCACTGCTGAAGCCGAGTACATGCTGCTGCAAGTTGTACATCCCAAGTACTCTGGCTTCAGAATCAACTTTTGGATTATGGCATTACAGAGACTAAGACTCCGTTATTAATGGATAGTGCTTCAGCTCTTTGCATTGTCAAAAATCCAGTGCAGCACTCTAGACCAAACATATAGAATTAAACATCATTTATAAGAGATTGTTTTGAAAAGGGTCTAATTAATCCTATGTTTGTGCCTAGTGCTGATGAGCTTGCAGACATTTTTACTAAGCCTCTGGATAGTTCAACTTTCCACAACCTGGTGTTAAGGCTTGAATGCTGTAGCTAGAATAAGTGACAACTACTGATGATCTTAGTAATAAGTACTGATGATCATTGGTACCATGTCACATATAAGTACTGATGAGTTCTTTTACCCTCAGTGGTTTTTATAACTACTGAAGGCTAAATGCTTCACAAGTACTAAAGTACTTTATCTGTTCTAAACTACTCATGTAGTTACAACTACTGATGTAGTTACAACTACTGAATCAGTAAAAACAAATAAGTACTGACGTCCTATGAAACACCTAAAAAGCAAATGAAAAGTCTGATGAGTAAGTGTTGAGGACAGTATGAAACAGCTCAAAAGCTAAGAATTGACAAAAACAGCTGATGAGTAATTTCTATTCAGTTGTTTTCACACTGCTGTTTCTAAACAACTGAAGCAAGACCACAGTCTTTAGTAGTTTCACAACTACTGATAACTAATACCAAGTCTTCAGTTGTTTACAACAACTAATGGCAAAACCACTGTCTTCAGTAGTTTCACAACTACTGATGACAAACACCATGTCCTCAGTTGTTTACATCATAGGAAGTCAAAACCACGACCTTCAGTAGTTTCATAAATACTGATGGTTAACATCAAGACTTCAGCTGTTTCAACGTCTGATGGTCAAAACCAAGTCTTCAGTTGTTTTATAACACGTGATGACATACCACCACTGTCAGTCATTTTAAACCTCTGAAGGTTAATACCACGTCATCAGTAGTTTCAAACAGCTGATGACCACACCAAAACCTTCAGTAGTTTTCTTTCAGCCCTTTCATATCCCAACCCTATAAATACATGTCTTCTTCTCAAACATTCCATTAGCCGTTCTTCTGACCTTCATACTCTCAAAAATGGCAACCATGAGTCTAAAACCCCGACATAATCGCGTCGCCTACCTCACGAAATCGGCCTTCTGGACAAAGTTTGATCACGCCATAGACCTAATGGCTGATTCTCAGTATAGTACTGCTCTGCTCTTAACCCGACCGTCGACCCAGAGTCACTAAGTCAGTTTTGGTCCGATGCCTACGTTCACACCGATGTGCCTTCCGGCCAAATTTCTGTTCGGTCATTGGTCAACCAAAAACAAGTAGAGGTGACACCTGATAGCATTCGTCGAGTGCTAAATTTACAAGATGCTACTGCTGTGACTGAGTACCGAAGGGCACAACTGATATGTCCTTCATCAACAATGGGTATGACGGAAATCTTCGAGCTGCTACCATACTGAAGAAGAACTTCCTGATGCTGAACGACTGATATTTCAGATGGTGAATGTTTGCTTAGCCTCGAAGACATCCTCATGGGATCAAAGTCTTCCCGGTGGCAACAGGTATTATTCATTTCTAGAACACAACCTTTAAATTTTTCACAAATTGTGTTTCTAGAAATCTAAGATCTGGCACAGAAACCTGTGGGAAAAGATGGCTATTATATCCCAGGTTTCTGATGGCCATAATTTTAAATGACTTACAAACTAATGGCCTTGTTGGCCTTGGAGTCCCTGCACCAGCTGTTCTAGCTGAGGTATACTCCAGGCATAACTCCGACCAATCTCTCAAAGAAGCTGCCCGTTTGCTCAACCCAAGCAAAAGGAACCCACAGCTTCAACTGCCAGATCCAAAGTCCCCACCAAGCCAAAATCAAAACGCAAACAAGCTAATCAGGAGATGAGTCCCCTAGGATGCTCCTGTACCACCCAAACAGGATAAACCTACTAGTTCAAACCCTCCAGTAGTGTTAAAGACTCAACCAGCAACAACCGCACAGGTATCCTCTCAAAAGGATCCTGTTGCAACCACTTCAGGGGAAACCACATTACTGAGACCTCTCACTTGAGGCGGTTATCATGAAGAGCATCCCTCTCCCCGATGCAATCAGCTTCTATCCCCTCTCCCCATGCAATGCCCCCAAAGTCCAACCATTATAATTGCTAATGTGCTGACTCAGCTGCATGACTCTCCTCCTCCCCTACAACCACCAACAAAGGGGAGAATAACAGCAATTGAGGACGAGGATACACATGCTTCTGACAACCCACAGCACCGGGGTTTAAATGTTCTATCTCCTGGTGTGGATATGGAGATTAGAACATCTGGTGAGGCTGCCACCTCTTCTGAATCAGCATATGATCAGACTGAGGTTGGTAACATAACTAAGACCTCACCAGAGGCAACAGCTGATGAAGGACAAAGTCCTGAGGCTGGAAGTCCCCAGTTCCAAGACAAAAGGGCACATGCTACATCTGGTCTACACCCAGTGCATGTACATCCTGCTACAAGCAGGAGGTTCGGTGATCTGCATCTGCTGATGATGACCTGGGCTTCTGACCTGGGCTTCTTTTATGATGTTCTTGCCCAGAACACAATCCTAGAGGAGGAAGTTAGTAGGCTGCAAAAACTACTTGACCAACTCTCTCAAGGAGAAAGACCATCTGCCACCACATCAACCCAACAGATGGCACCTTCCTCTGAAGGTCCCTTAAACACACAGCCACTACAAAATTCTTAGCAACCTGCCTCTGTTTCTGGCAGCATTTCTCAGGACCAAAACCCCCCTGAGCAAATGGATGCTATCCCTCAAAATCCCCTATCTCTCATCACCCCGCAGCTAACCGAATTTGTTATTAAAACTGTTGGTGATAGACTTTCTTCTGTCTTACAACCCCTGGTGGAGGATGTACTAGCCAACAACTTTCTACTACTCAATCCCTTGCAACCAATGCACCCAAAAGGGGGAGAGTTCAGCAGTGAAAGCTAAAAGAAAGAGGATGGAGAAGGGGAGAGAGAAAGAGAAGGATAAAGAGGTGGAAAAAGAGAAGGATTGTTTGTATGAGGCCGAAAAAGAGAAGGAGAATGTGATTGAGAAGGGAGTTGAAATTGAAAAAGTACATGAAAGTCAAAAAGATTTTCATGTCACATACAAGAAAAAGAAGAATGTTGAGAAAGAGAAGAACTTGAACGAAATGGTTAAAGAGGCTGATACTGAACACAGCAGGTCAATGGACAATATCATTGATCAGCTGTTTAGGCAAGGTTTCGACACTGAAAAGCTGGATTATGAAATAAGAAGATTAGAGATCGAAGAGATCCAACAAAGATGGGCCAGCTACAACATTATGGATAGAGAGAGACTTGAGATCATGATCAGATTTATCAGCAAATACCTTGGTAGATCATTGATCGAAGTAAAATCATGGACCAGGGACAGCATCTTGGCCATAACCTCCAAGATCTGTTCGTCTGAAGCATATACTAAGGGTTTAGTAGTCGAAGCTTTGAATGAAGCAGGAGCAGGGAGCAGGATTGAGCTAGCCAAACACTCAAAAGCCACACTCACCTCCAAAATGCTAACTCAGCCTGTCAGCATACCCTCTCCAAAAAAACCACAACAACAACCCACAAAACCAACTCCCTTACCCTCAAAACCAACGGCCGATGATGCACCTAAGCAGAAGAAGAGAAGGGTGTTGAGGCTTGTGGAAGAAGAAGAAAATGATGATGAAGAAGATAGGCTGCTGATCTCAGCTGCTCTACAGTTGCCTAAGGCAAATATCTCTCTCCTGCAATAACTCCTGAGCAACAAAGAGATGCAATCAAAGTGAAATTGGAAGAAGAAGAACAACACAGATTGCACGATGAAAAGTTATTGAGGAGAGTAGATAAAGCATATGCAGCCACTTCCTCCATCATTAATATGAAAAAACAAGCTCAGAGGATGTATACACTTAGACATACTTTTCAGTATGTGAAAGAAAGAGTAAGAATTTGGCCTGATCCCAGGGTGGCTCATAGAATACAAAAGAAGAATATCCCTTAGAGATACAATGGGCAAGTGAAAAAGATTGTAGATGAAGTGATCTCCTTAGCCCTTGTAGTCTCACCCGGAAGATTTCAAAAAGGCCTACACCTCAAACATGCCTCCACAAAAGATGCTAGAGAATAGAATGATCAAAAAGGGGCTGGTGTATAAGAGGCGGAATGAGATCAGAAAGGATGAGTTACCACTGCTGTTAGAAGGTCATCATCCTGATGAATTTGCTTACAGACAGATTACAACAGTGGTACTCAAAAATGGAAAACAGGTCAAATTCCTGTCTGAGTACTATGGGCCTGAAGGATTCTTCGATGGTGAGGCAGAGGAGCTCACCATGGAGGAACAAATTGTATTTTTGGAGGCCTACACCAGGAATCCTACAAGCTCATAGTTGGGAAGTGAGTCTCATGGATGGGGGAACAGCTCAGTGTCCAATTCCCCAATACAGAGCTCCCATCCATACATTGCCAACCAAATCATCAGAGACTCATTCCCAGGCCAGTGCTTATATGGGTCATCTTCTCAACTGATCAAGAAGGAAAAAGACCAAACATTCTTCCAACAATAAGTGGGAAAATAAATCAATTAGAGGTTTTGGCTGCATTGGTTCAGGGGGAGTTTGTTGGACCAAAAGAACCAATGAGCCAAAATCAGAAAACCTCTAAGTCCCACATGATATCACAACAACTGCTGAAGGCTTCATCAGCAGTTTGACAAGTGCTGAAGACTTCAACAGCTGAAGATCAAGTACTGAAGACTTCAACAGCTGAAGACTAAAGTGCTGAAGCTTAACAGCTGAAGAACACAAGTGCTCAAGCTGAAGACTAAAGTGTTGAAGCTCAACAGCTGAAGAACACAAGTGCTAAAGCTGAAGACTAAAGTGTTGAAGTCCAACAGCTGAAGAATACAAGTGCTGAAGCTGAAGACCAAGTACTGAAGTTCAACAGCTGAAGAGTCCACAAGTGCTGAAGATCAACAGCTGATGAAACGTCTGAAGTTCAAGTCTGAAGACCAAGTACTGAAGTTTCAGTAGTTTGTCACAACAGCTGAAGAGTACTTCTTCACTAGTTGTGATATCAGTAGTTTTATGTTTTTACTTTCAGTAGTTTTGTAAAACGACTGAAGAGCTTGTTCTTCAGTCGTTGTAGTTTCAGTAGTTTCTTTTCAGTAGTTGTAGTAACTGATAACACTTAGTATTTTTGTAAGAAGATGTCAGCTGTTTTGACATCTTCAGTAGTTGTGTTTCAGTTGTTTAAATAATTCGTTAGATGTCACTATCGAGTGACATCAGCAAACGTCACATCTCTTATATAAGGAATGTTCCACCACGACATTCCTATATAAGGGATGATTGACCTGATTGTATGTGTGACATTTTGCCACCACGAAAGCATGTGATTGAATGAAATATTCTTCTTGCAGAAACTTTCTCTCTCTATAACTAATTCTGTTCATTGCAATATCTTTGATATTTTTGCTCGAATTGTGCTAGTTGGTACTCTATTCCGCGGCTGAAATCATTCGAATCGATCAAACTAGATGCTGAGGGCCAACAGGACAGGAAGATTGTATGCCTTAGATCTTTCCAAGAAAATAGCTCTCAAAGGCCATCCTTGCCTATTTTCCAATGCCTCTCCTCAGGAATCTAAACTGTGGCACAGAAGGCTGGGTCATGTTAATATCAAAAACATGAATCAGCTGATCCACAATAGTTTAGTGAGAGGTTTACCAATAAAGGAGTTCCACTGTGATGAAACCTGCACTGCTTGTTTAAAAGGAAAACATCACAAAGTCTCATTCCTCCTATTGAAGAACCTAAGTCCACTGCCTGCTTGCAGTTACTGCATATGGATCTATTTGGTCCTGTGAGAGTGATGATCATGGCAAAGAAGAAATACTGTCTGGTAATTATGGATGATTACTCCAGATTTGTATGGACTTTCTTTCTACATTCGAAGGATGAGGTTGCTCAGAAGATTATAAACTTTGTGTGTATGTTGAGAAGCAGTATTCCTATCCGTCAAGTGTATAAGGAGTGACAATGGAACTGAATTCACAAACCATACACTTGATGATTTCTATCTTTCAAAGGGAATCAAAAGGCAGTTTAGCATCCCAAGAACTCCAGAACAAAATGGAGTAGTGGAGAGAAAGAACAGGACCCTAATTGAAGCTGCAAGGTCTATGTTGGCTGACTCTAGTTTGCCACTGACCTTTTGGGCTGAAGCTGTTAATACACTTGCTATGTGCAGAATAGAGCATTAGTAAATCAGAGGTTGATCAAGACTCCATATGAAGTTCTACATCACTTGGCTCCTCTAATTTCATTTTTTAGAGCCTTTGGGTGTCCCTGTTTCATTCTCAACACAAAGGATCAACTCCACAAATTTGATCCTAAGGTGGATGTAGGGTATTTTGTTGGTTATCCTTCTACTTGCAAGGCATACAGAGTCTTCAACTGCAAAACAAAGATAGTTGAAGAGACTCTGCGTGTGAAGTTTAATGAATCTCCAAAGGACAAGATTCCAGAAAACCCTGTGGAGTTGTTTGATCTGGACATACTGCGATATGTTCCTTATCAACCTCCAGCTGTTGCAGATCATGTGGATAAATCATCTTCTGCAGCATGTCTTCCACCTGGTGGTATTGATGATGATGATAATATCAATACTCACCTATTCAAGTTTAGTGATCAACTGCCTGAGTCTGCTAAACTTGATGCTCCTGTAGCTTCTGCCGTTCCATCCCCGACAAATGCTGATGAGATATCTGATTCTCTACATCTTTTGATTTACCATCTAATTCTTGGTTTCAAGAGTCTGCATCACCATCTGCTGCTGCTGAAGGTTCTACAAACACTTGCACAGATCTCATTCTTTATCAAGAGCTGAAGAATCACCCAATGTCTTAAATTATTGGTGATATCAATGCTGGAGTTTCAACAAGAAGTCAATTGTCTAACTTTAGTTTCTATGCTCTCTTCATCAGTCAGCTAGAGCCAAAGAACTATCATGTGCTTTGAGAGACAATGGATGGGTTGAAGCCATGCAGCTTGCGTTACTTCAGTTCAAGAAACAGCAAGTGTGGGAACTAGTTCCTCTACCCGCAGGTAAGTGTGCAATAGGCACTAAATGGGTGTTTAGGAATAAAACTGATGAAAATGGGCTTATTATTAAGAACAAGGCTAGACTGGTTGTACAAGGGTTTTCACAACAAGAAGGTATTGATTATGATGAAACCTTTGCCCCTGTAGCCAGACTAGAGGCAATTAGACTGTTCTTAGCCTATGCTGCATTCCATAATCTTAGAGTTTTTCAAATGGATGTCAAAAGTGCATTTTTATATGGTAAAATAAAAGAAGAGGTTTATGTGTGTCAACCACCAGGTTTTGAGGATAATAAACATCCTGATTGGGTGTATAAACTTGATAAAGCTCTTTATGGGTTGAAGCAAGCTCCTAGAGCCTGGTATGAAACACTTTCAAGTTTTCTTCTTAAAAATAATTTCACTAGAGGCTCCATAGATAAAACTTTGTTTATTAAAAGGTGGATCACCATAAGCTACTTGTTCAAATTTATGTTGATGATATTATTTTTGCATCCTCTGATCCCCAGTTGTGTGATGATTTTACATGTTTAATGAAACAAACGTTTGAAATGAGTGCAATGGGAAAATTACAGTTCTTTCTAGGTTTGCAAATCAAACAAAAGGCTCATGGCATCTTTATTCATCAGTCAAAATATACAAAAGATCTATTGAATAAGTTTGATTTACAAAATTGTAAGCCCTGTTCTACTCCCATGTGCAACACCACACAACTGGATGCAGATCAGAAAGGTAAAGCTGTTGATGAAACACTTTACAGATGTATGATTGGGTCCTTGATGTACTTAACAGCTTCTAGACCAGATATCATGTTTGCAACTTGTGTTTGTGCTAGATTTCAGGCTGCTCCTAAAGAGACCCATTTGATTGCAGTCAAGAGGATCTTTATATATTTGCGAGGTACACAATCTCTAGGTTTATGGTATTCCACTGGACACTCTTGCAAATTAGTTGCTTTTCAGATAGTGACTATCAGGTGTAAGTTAACCAGAAAGTCAACTTCTGGTGGATGTCAATTCTAGGCAACTGTTTGATTTCTTGGCAGAGTAAGAAACAAACATCTGTTGCTACATCCACTGCTGAAGCAGAGTACATTGCAGCTGCAAGTTGTACTTCTCAGGTACTCTGGCTTCAGAACCAACTTTTGGATTATGGCATTATAGAGACTAAGACTCCATTATTAATGGATAGTGCTTCATCTTTGTGCATTGTCAAAAATCCAGTCCAGCACTCTAGGACCAAACATATAGAGATCAGACATCATTTTATTAGGGACTGTTTTGAAAAAGGTTTGATTGGTTCAAAGTTCGTACCTAATACTGATGAGCTTGCAGACATTTTTACTAAGCCTTTGGATAGTTCAACTTTCCAAAACCTAGTGTTAAGGCTTGGTATGCTGCAGCTAGAATAAGTGATAACTACTGATGACCTCAGTAACTAAGTACTGACGATCATTAGTAACCATATCACATATAGTACTGATTCTGTTAAAACAACTGATCAAGTTACAACTACTGATGTAGTTATAACTACTGATATCAGTAAAAACAGATCAAGTACTGATGTCCTATGAAACAACTGAAAACAACAAAAAGACTGATGAGTAAGTGTTGAGGATAGTATGAAACAGCTGAAAAGCTAAGAATTGACGAAAACCACTGATGAGAACTTTCTCTTCAGTTGTTTCTACAACTGCTATTTCACCCTAAATAGCTTATGACAAAACCATGTCCTCAGTAGTTTCACAACTACTGATGACTAACACCCAGTCCTCAGCTGTTTACAACAACTGATGACAAACCCATGTCTTGAGTAGTTCTACAACTACTGATGACTAAAACCAGTTATCAGTGTTTACAAATCTGAAGACAAAACCAAGGTTTTCAGTAGTTTCACAACTAATGATGACTATAACCAGTCTTCAATGTTTCAAACATCTGAAGCCAAAACCATGGTTTTCAGTAGTTTTATAACTGCTGATGCCTAAAACCAAGACTTCAGTTGTCTCAACCTCTGACCTTCAGTTGTTTTCTAACCCTACCCTTAAATACCTAATCTTACAGAGCTTCGTTATCTCAAAACCTACGTTCAAAACCTCCAAATCTTTCTCACATTAATGGCGACCATGAAGCTTACACCAAGACACAACTGTGTTGTGCACCTTACAAATCACCCTTCTGGACAAAGTTTGATAATGCCATTGATTTAATGGTCCATTCTCCATACAACATGGCCTTCCTTCTAAATCCTACTATTTATGCCGAATCCTTACATCAGTTCTGGACGAACGTCACCCTTATCCCGACTCTTCTAGTCGTTCGTCAACAACTGACAGTGGTCATCACTCGGCAATCCTTCGCCAAACCCTACAACTGGATGATGCCACTTTCCCCGTTGGGTATCCAAGGGACCACTAATCTATCATTTGCCCACCATGGATACCAGGGTAACCTCAGCGCCTCTACCATCCTGAAGAAGCATTTCCATGATGCAGAATGCCTTATTTTTCATATGGTGAATGTTTGCTTAGCTCCTAAGACTTCTTCTTCGGATCAAATGTCGACGAGGTGGCAGCAGGTATTCTTCTCTATCCTTGTGCAACAAAACTTAAATTTTTCTGACATAATTTTTCTTGAACTTAAGGATATGGCCTAAAACCTATTGCTAACCGATGGATATTATATCCTCGGTTCATCATGGCCATTATAGAGAACCAGCTGAAAGTTGAGGACTTGTTGGCCTTGGAGTCCCTGCCATGGCTGTATGCCTTAGGTATACTCGAGGCACAACTCAGACCAATCACTCAACAGGCTGCCAAGCTGCGAAAACCCACGGAACTGGAACCACAGCCACCACCTTCAAATCCAAAGTCCCCCCAAACCCAAATCCAAAAAGCCAAAAGGCTACTTAGGAGATGAGTCCCCTAAGGATGCCCCTGTACCACAAACACAGGACACACATACTGGTTTTAACCCCTAGTTATGTCAAAGACTCAACCTGCCAAAGCCACACAGGTATCTCTCAACAGAATCCTGTTGCAACCAATATTGGGGATCCCACATTGCTCGAACCTATCTCAATTGAGAGGGTTACCATTGAAGCGTACCACTCACCCCCGGGTGCAATTTGCTTCTACCCAATCTCCACATGCAACCGCCCCTCCAAGTCCTACACTATTGTTGCACAAGTGCTGAGTCAGTTGCACTCCTCACCCCCTCCCCAGAAACCAATTACAACTGGGCATACCTCAACCATTGAGGGGAGGACCAAGTGCTTCTGATAACCCACAGCAGAGGGGTTACAATGTTCCATCTCCAAGTGTAGAAAAGGAGATTGGAACTTCTGGTGAGGCTGCCACTTCTCCTGCTTAGCATATGATGAGGCTGAAGTTGGTAACATTCATAAGACCTCACCAGAGGCAACTGCTGATGAAGGACATGGTCCTGAGGAAGGAAGTCCCAGTACCATGACCAAGGGGCACATGCTACTACTGATCTACACTCAGAGCATGTTCATCCTGATTCTATCAGGAGGTCAGGTGATTCAGTAAACACTAATGATGACCTGGGCTTCTTTTATGATGTTTTAGACCATAACACCATCCTAGAGGATGAGGTGAGCAGACTCCAAGAGCTGCTTGCCAAAATTTCTCAGGATCAAAGACCATCTACCCCTCAAACCCCACAGATGGCACCTTCCTCTGAAGGTCTCCCATACACAGAGCCACTCCAAAACACTCAGCCACCTGCCTCTGCTTCTGGCACTATTTCTCAGGGACAGAACCCCCCTAAGCAAAACTGCTATCTTTCAACATTCCTTACCTCTCATCACACCAATTATCACTGATATAGTTCTTAAAACCCTTGATGAGAGGCTTCCCTCAGTTATACAACCCTTGATAGAGGATGTTGTGAGCAAAAGGCTTTCTGACAATCAAACCCTTGCAACCAATGCAACCAAAAAGGGGGAGATTCAGTCAGTGAAAGAAAAAAGAAAGAGGATTGCAGATAGGAAAGAGACTGAGAAGGAGAAGGAGAAGGAAGCTGACATGGAGAAAGTGACTGAAAGTACTAAAGACTTTCATGTCACATACAAGAAAAGGAAGAATGAAAAGGAGACTGACTTGGAGACAATGGTGAAGGAGGCTGATGCCGAACACAACCGATCAATAGATAACATCATTGATCAGTTGTTTAGGCAAGGTCATGACACTGAAAAACTTGACTTAGAAATCAGAAGATTGGAGATTGAAGAAATCCAAGCTAGATGGGCAGGTTATGATGTGTTGGAAAGGGAAAGGCTAGAAATCATGATTAGGTTCATAGCTAAGTATCTTGGTAGATCATTGATTGAAATCAAGGCATGGTCCAGGGACAGCATCTTGGCAATAACCACCAAGATCTGTTTGTCTGAAGTATATACCAAAGGATTGGTTATTGAAGCCTTAAATGAAGCTGGTGCTGGGAGCAGGACTGAACTAGTCAAGCAATCTAAAGCCGCACTCACATCCAAAATGCTAGAACAGCCTGTCAAAATTCCCACACCAAAACCCACTAAAACAATCCCATTACCCCAAAAACCACCACAACCCACCAAACCAATTCCCTTACCCTAAAAACCAATAGCCGATGATGTACCCTAGAAGAGTAAGAGAAGGGTACTGAGGCTAGAAGAAGATGAAGAAGATAATGATGAAGATGAAGATAGGCTGCCACTCTTAGCTGTTATACAGTTGCCTAAGGCCACAAGTCACCCTCCAATAGTTACTCCTGAGTCTCAAAGGCAAATTTTGAAAGTGAAGTTAGAAAAAGAAGAGCTTCACAAACAACATGATGAGGAACTGTTGAGAAGAGTTGACAAAGCATATAGTACCACATCTTCAATCATCAACATGAAGAAGCATGCTCTCAAGTTATACACTCTCAAACATACCTTTTAATATCAAAAGGAGAGAGTGAGGATTTGACCTGATCCCAGGGTGTCTCATAGGATTCAAAAGAAAAACATTCCACAGAGATACATTGGCCAAGTAAAGAAGATTATAGACGAAGTGATCTCACTGGTCTTTGTAGTATCACCCTGGAAATCCTAGATGACTTCAAGAAAGCCTATAAAGCTAAACTGACCCCACAAAAGATGCTGGAGAATAAAATGGTGAAAAAAGGATTAGTGTATAAGAGGCTTGAGGAAGTTAGAAAGAATGAGCTCCAGTTGTTCTTAGAGGGTAATCACCCAGATGAATTTGCTTATAGAGTAATAACAACTGTGGAACTCAAAAATGGGAAGCAGGTCAAATACCTATCTGATTATTATGGGCCAGAATCACTTTTTGAAGGAGGAGCAGAAGAGCTTACCATGGAGGAACAAATAACCTTCCTTGAGGCCTATACAAGGAAGTCATATAGACTCATAGTTGGAAGTAGATCTCATGGATGGGGTAACACCTCTGTGTCCAGTTCCCCAAGACAGAGTTCCCATTCATCCTTTTCCAAACAGATCATTGAGACTTCTTCCCAGGCCTATGATTACAAGAGTCACTTATGAGCTGATCTAGAAGACAAAAAGACCAATCTTTCTGCCATAATAAGTGGGACATCTTCAATAAGTTTAGAGGTTTTGGCTGCATTGGTTCCGGGGGAGTTTGTTTGACCAAAAAACCAATGAGCCTGATCAAAAAAACCTCTAAGTCCCACAGACTAACAACAGCTGAAGACTTGATCAGCTGTTTGACAAAGTCTGAATAGCAACAGCTGAAGAACAAGTAATGAAGACTTCAACAGCTGAAGACCAAAGTCTGAAGATCAACAGCTGAAGACTAAAGTACTGAAGACTTCAAAAGCTGAAGACTAAAGTACTGAAGACTTCAAAAGCTGAAGACTTAAGTACTGAAGACTTCAATAGCTGAAGACCAAAGTCTGAAGATCAACAGCTGAAGACTAAAGTACTGAAGATCAACAGCTGAAGTACAAAGACTGAAGACAACAGCTGAAGACATCACTTGATGACAACAGGTGAAGTTCAAGTACAAGTACTAAAGCCTTCAGAGTTTGTTACAACAGCTGAAGAAGCATTCTTCAGTTGTTGTGATGGTTTCCTTTCAGTGTTTTCTATTCTATTTCAGTACTTGTAAAACGATTGAAGAGCATGTTTTTCAGTCGTTGTAGTTTCAGTAGTTTCTGTTCAGTAGTTGTAGTGATAGTTAACACTTAGTATTTTTGTAAGAAGATGTGAGTTGTTTTGACATCATCAGTAGTTGTGTTAACTATCAATAGTTTGAATAATTCTGTTAGATGTCACTATCAAGTGACATCAGCAGACGTCACATCTCCTATATAAGAGATGTTGACCTAATTGTACATGTGACATTCTGTTACCACGAAAGCGCATATTGAATGAAATATCTTTCGCAGAATTCTCTCTCTATAACCGTTTACTTTTATATTGAATATCAATTGTGTTCTTGTGAATTATCTAATTCATTCTTTGATTTCCAGTGCAATACTCTCTATTCAATCAAACGTAGATCACTGATCCTAACAATCAAAAAGTGAACCGTTAAAGATCAAGGATGGTGATGATAGGGATGATGATGAAGATGAGGATGAAGATGAGTCTGAGGAACATGATGGTGATGCCGAGGGACTGGAAAGAAGTGGAAATGGCAAAGGAGGAGATGATGATTATGAGGACGATCGTGAAGGTGATGCATCTGAATCAGCCTCTAATCCATCAGTTAAGGAGAGGCAGACCAAAAGAAAACAAGATCAAAGAGCCTCATCCTCATTCCTCAAGCTGAAGAGACTATTGACCAAGGCAAAAGTATAACTAGAGGTTTTTGTATTTGTAACTTTTGTACTTGAATTATATATTACATTAATGAATATTGATGTTTAAATGTCTTGATTAATGATTTATGTGTGATGTGCTTAACATTTAATCAAACAGATGAAGCTCAACAGACAGATGAATATGATGTTGCTCCCCTTTAGCAAGTCAAGACTCAACTTACCATGATTCTTGACTTGGAAGGGATTGTTAGAAGATCGATGAGCTACACACGGAAGGAAGAAAAGATTATACATGATCTTACAAACGAGCAGCTCGCTGAAATGTTCCGACTGAATCCTGATGAGCTTGTGAAAGATGCTCCTGAAGTTGACTTTATGAGGGATGATGAGTTAAAAGACGTGGATGAAATAGAGATAGAGGATGTCACAGCAGAGCACTATCCACAGTACACTGACCCGGAAGGACACGTTATCCCCAACTTGGGTGAAATGTTTCACAGTGGTACTTTTAAGAAGTTGGATGAAATGGAGAAAGAAAAAGAGAAAAAAGAAAGCACAGCCCATGCTTTGGATGCTAATGTTGATATTAAGAATACTGAATGGACAGCTTGTTTTGTAGAGATGAAAGGCCAAGGTGCACCCCCAAAACAAAATTCCTACACCAAGATTTGTAGAATCAAAAGACATCAGAAAGTGTTAGGCAAGATTATAGCATGGGCATATTTTGAAGATTTGGATGTTTATGCTGTGAAAATGGAAAAGGGGATTGAGTACTTCAGATATCCACATGATTCGAAGACTCTTCCTTGTTTTGAGCTCAACCGACTGGCATGCTTAGATATGTTGTATGCTAATCCAAGAAAGATGTGAGGTTGGTTTGATGCTGCATTGAAGAAGGAATACCATACCAGATGGGTAAACTTCAGAAAACAACACCTAAGAGGTTCATTCATAAGTCTGAAGTCGATCCTATATCTTAAAGGCCTAAAGTTGTGTTGAAGTGGAGTCCTCTGCGCACAATGTTGAAGATTCCCTTACAGGAAATGCCTCAGGACTAGACTCCACACTTCAAATGGTGGTATTATGACTAGGGGATAGGGGAAGCGGTCATAGTTTTGAAAAGAGACTGGAAAATAGAGACTATCAGGGTATTTGACCCAATGTGGCTCACTAACTTGTCTGCTAAATATGTCTATACTTTATACAAGTGGCCATTGTTCTCTGACACGCAAGACATTGTACAAGCTCTTCAATTTCAACATGTTATAAGGCTCTACTTTGCATTAGAGATTCATGCAGGAGTCATAAGAGAAGAGAAGTACAAGAAGTTACAAGAACTTGTGAAAAATGTTTGACGATATAGTAAACTAGGTCAAGGGAGAGTTTGTAGATACATGTGTACCTAGTTTATGTGCTTAATGTAAAAGTTTTACGTGTTACATATGTGTAATTTGAGAAAGTAATGAAATATGATATATTATTTGATGTTTATTTATATTTAATTCGTATGTTTGGACTTCTTATATAGGTTTGCGGTTGTTCTACACAAATTCTAAGTCAATAATGATTAAGTAATGTGTTACCCTTGTCGGATGAGTATTCATGCTAATGGCCCATACTTATGGACTCTACGCATGAATTCATCATGCTTATGGACGAGTCGCATGACTGAACCAGGAGACTGGACCAGTCGCATGATTGAGACATAAGATTGACTCAGTCGCACGACTGAACATTTAGTCATGCGTATGACTCAATCACATGATTCAGTCGCACAATGGAATCATGCTAATGGTTTAGTCGTATGAATGGAAACCACTAACCTATAATAC
This sequence comes from Flaveria trinervia, assembly GCA_025506515.1. Taxonomy (NCBI): domain Eukaryota; kingdom Viridiplantae; phylum Streptophyta; class Magnoliopsida; order Asterales; family Asteraceae; genus Flaveria; species Flaveria trinervia. Next base: position 49,932,084 of record CM046443.1, on the reverse strand, counting down.
CACCTAATTCGTGAAAAAACAGAACACTTTGAGAGATACTTTGCATAGACATAAACCCTAGCCATCCAGAGCGTCCCAAACAGCCTATCCAAGTTCCTAGTTCGTTCCCGATGGATTCTTACTCATTCTTAATGTTAGTTCAATCTTATATTGATCGGGTTATCGTTCTCACTAATGGGATCGCCAATCAAATAGGATTCCGTACTATTTGATATGGTATAGATGCAAAATCAGTTAGTACTCCGTATGTACACGGTCCTAACCCAACAGAAGCTCACTTATATTCTTGTCCCACCCATTCATGTTATAATTCATAACAAATTTGTCAAACCTTATTGACAAATACTTGAGGATCAAATCCATAGCCAACTCTTTCGAGACGGGACAATTCAACCTTTTGAGGCAGTCAATGTGGCTTTTCATCTTAAGTACATAAGATGAAACTGATTGGGTGTCATCTATACGACATGCATGCAGTGGTCGAACCATTTAAAAGTCCTCTACCTTTGCTTGTTGATGGAACGTTCCTTCAATTAGGTAATCATGTCGTACGCTCCATGATGTTCGTACTCCTTTTGGAGATCCAGAGTCATACTTGCCAACATGAGACAAGACACTTGAACCGAGTCCTCAGTGTATTTCACCCAACTATTGTTGGCCTCCTCAACATCCTCATTAGGTTGATTGGGAATCGGATCGTCTAAAATATGATTGTTTCTCTTGCTTGAGAACAATTCTCATGTTTCAAAACAAATCTATAAAGTTAATATGGTTTAGACGCTCCTTTTGGGTAATGGTTCATAGCGATAGTTGTTGATCCATATTTACCTAGTTTACGATCTTAACGTAATATGTATGTCATGTCCTAAATGTAATGAAATGAATGAGTTGAATGAAACATAATGTGTGGTTGTTGATCTTAATGTTTAACGTTTGAGTGCATGGTTTTAATGTTTATCATTTATTAACGTGTATTGAACCAACTATATAGGTTTGAGGTGGTTTGAATAGATCCTTGTCAAATAATGGTTGAGAAACATATTCAAACTTAGTCGTATGAAGTTTTCATGTGAATGGACCATGCTAACGGACCATACGCATTAATAGTTCATCCTAATGGACATACGGATGACTGAGTCGCACGACTAAACCTTCAGTCGTGTGATTGACTCAGTCACATGCTTTAGTCGCACGACAGAACCATGCTAATGGTCTAGTCGTACGATTGACTAACCCTAACCTATAAATACCACTTAATTGGTGGAAAAACGTAACACTTTGAAGAATTTGACTCCTACTCGTACCCTAGCCATCCACAACGTCCAAGAAAGCCATTCCAAGTTCATAGATAATTGTTGATCGATTCCTATTCGTTCTTAACATTTTGTTTATTTGTATATCGATCGGGTTAACGCTCTCACTAATTGGATCGGCAATCAAATAGGATTCCGCACTATATGAGTGGTATACATGTAAATCAGTTAGTACTTCGTCTAGTACACGGTCCCTAACAATAGTGTGTGAGTGCACATGATATCATTATTTCCATTATTGTTGGTTGCCATGTACAAAAATTAACAAATTTCAATTTAGTATTTTGATATTATCATATTTTAATATTAATACCCTTTTAAGTTTCTTGCACAATTTTAAAATTCTAGAATCCAACGTTACATTTAAATAGTGATTAGGTGACCTCTATCGCATTATTTAAATTAACAACGTAGTCATTTTTTTGACAATTGCAACCCTTTGAAACTTCTAGAGGTATGGGATCGACTTTAAACATCATATGTATAGTCGGCATGTTAATCCCATCAACACCATTTATAAACCACATTGTAGGTGATGCATTTAACATGGTATGCAAATCAAGTCGCCCTACTTACACACATATGTGAGTTTTCCAACATAAGTGGTTAGGTGACCTTGAAACCACAAATATGGTATCCCCACATTAAATCCCAAGTTCCCCCAAAAATGGTTAGGTGACATTTATCTCATTAAGAGTTTCCAAGTGACTCAAGTGCCGTGCAAAAGGACGGTGTTAAACTTGTTTTTAAAAGAAAGTTTATGTTTTCATAACTCTAGTTTAGAACACTCTATGTACCTTGTATTTGCGTGCTTTCAAATACATGGTACCCTATGGTTCCCTTTTTTATAAAACCCTTTTTATTAAAATCATTAATCCTTTTAATAACCTTTTAGTAATTACTTAATGATAAGGAACCATAAAATTTCGGCTTGTTATGTTTGTTAATAAGTTTGTTATGCATATCCATATATCAAACAATCAACCATAAAACAAACATCAAACCAGCACAACCATTACAATCACAAGTGCATAACAATAGCCACTAAGTTGACAACACTTGTTTGCCATCACAAGTGTTGTCATTAGGTCTTTCCTAAGGGTTTACAATAACACATCAAAAGGTGTCCATGACATCCCACTTAAATCCACATCCAAATGCTTCAAGTTTCTATGTCTTCTTTTGTATCCTTCATTTGTGTCTTCCTTTTGGTCTTCCTCTTGTGTATCTTCTTTTACAAAAATTATCTCCTAATGCAATTTTTTTAATAAAAGAAATGAACCTAATATTGTTATTACATAACCAAAGAACGAATAAATGACAACCCAAAGTTACGAACACAAAATATTATTACAACCCTTTTGAAGAATAAAACCAAACATGCCAAACATTCAACCAAATCCAAAGCACACTTGGTCAAGGCTATGTTATGCACCAAAACATATATTCAAATACAATATTCAAGAACAAAATGAACTCCCTTTTTAACTCTTAAAATTTAAGCCAACATAAACTAAAATTTTAGGGTTTTTGTCCAAACAAAACAATCAACCATTTGACATCAATCTTTCAAGGTTTTTTTTAAAGCATGTAAAATAAAACTTGAAAGACAAGGGATTCATACATTCAAAATAAATCAGCCCCTAACGGGTTGAAAAAGTCCTACAAAACTAACTCTTCTTGGACTTTCGAAGCAAGTTTTCCACATAACCGGCTCTAGATGCCATTGTTGGGTTTGTTACAAGTTTATCAAGGATAGTGTTGGATCTTGTATGCCCAAGACACATACAACATTGATGTGGTTAGTACGTTATGATCCAAGTCGGGTCATACCCAATAACAAGCTAAACAAACGCCAATGAATATTTATTTGTTGGTGAGATCATATAATAAATATTGACACTAATTAGAAAATGGGTTCATGAGATTATTTGTTTCACTATTTAAGTTAGTTAAATAATAACAAATAATAGTGTATTAATGTATTAAAAATAAAGAGGTTTTAATTTTATAAACTCAAGGGTTAAGAGTGTAAGTTTTTTATAAATTTAAAATGGGGGGAACCTTTCCTTTGAGTGTTTTGGTGGCCCAAAGTGGAGCCTCTCATTGGGATTGGTTGTCTTGGTTAAAACAAGACTTGAATCCTTCTTGCACTCTTCCAACCGACACACACTCTCTTACACACACATTGCAAACATATTCTCTCCAAACCATCCAAAAGGTTTTCGGATCTAAGGCAAAAGAAAGCTGAAATTTTTGGATTTTGGTCTGAACTTGAAGAACTTCTTGGCTGATTTTCGGGTTGTTCAAGAAGGAGTTGAGTCTTGGTGTTCTACTACCTAACAAGTTAGGTGTTTTCTTGAGCTTGTGGGTATACAAGCTTGAGGACTTCTCATTTGAAGGCTGGACATTCAGACCATCATCATCTTCATCTCATCCATACTTCATCATCTTGTTCTTTAAAGGTAGATTCAAGAACACCCTTTTGGTTGTTCTTTTCGCTTTTGACAGCATTTTATTTCACATACTTATGATCCTTGTTCTTGGTTTTGTTTTGGTTTAAATAGTTCATATTCCAGATTTTTAACATGTTTAAACCCTAATATCCGCTGCGTTTTATAGTTTAAATGGTTAAACTAGCTTTGATAAAATTGTGACAAAACCCAACAACGGTATGAGACCGGTTATGTGGAATACTTGCTTCAAAAGTTCTCGAAAAGTTAGTTTTCATGGACTTTTTCAACCCATTAGGGGCTGTTTTGTTATGGATGATTGAATCCCTTATGTTCCAAGGTTTTATCTTACATGCTTTAGTATAAACCTTGAAAGATTAACATCAAATGGTTGATTGTGTTGTTTGGACAAAACCCTAAAGTTTTGGTTCATGTTCGCCAGAACTTTAAGGTTGTAAAAAGGGGTTCATTGTTGTTTTTGAATGTTGTATATGATACATATTTTGGTGCACAACATAGCCTTGAACTTATGTGTTTTGGATTTGGTTGATTGTGATTTTGTAATGTTGGTTTTGATTCTTGAAAGGGTTGTAATATTTGTGTAAGTATTTTGGGTTGTAATTTATTTATTCATTGGTTATGTAATAAATAGATTAGGTGCATTTCTTTTATTAGAAAAATTGTATTAGGATATGATTTTGTAAAAGAAGATGCCAAGATGAAGACCCAAAGAAGGACACAAAAGGCATGGACACTTGAAGCATTTGGATGTGGATTCAAGTGGGAGTTCATGGACACATATGATGTGTCATTGTTAACCCTTAGGAAAGACCTAATGACAACACTTATGATGGCAAACAAGTGTAGTCAACTTAGTTGCTCTGGTTATGCACTTATTTTTGTATGTTTATGCTTCTTTGGTTTATTGTTGTATGATTGTTGGTTGATATATGGATATGCAATACAAACTCATTAACAAACTTAACAAGCTGAAAATTGATGGTTCTTTATCATTAAGTGATTGATAAAAGTTATTAAAAGCATTAACGATTTTAATAAAAGGGGTTTTATTAAAAAGTGAACCATAGGGTACCTTGTATTTGAAAGCATGCAAATATAAGGTACATAGAGTTTTCTAAACTATTATTATGAAAACATAAAATTTCTTTTATGAACACGTTTAACACCGCCCTTTTGCACAACATTTGTCACTTGGAAACTCTTAATGGGATACAGGTCACCTAACCATCTTGAAGGAACTTGTGTTTTATGGTGGGGATACCATATTTATGGGATAAAGGTCACCTAACCACTTATGTTGGAAAACTCACATGTGTGTAAGTAGGGTAACTTGATTTGCTAACCATGTTTAATGGATCACCTACAATGTGGTTTACAAAGGTGTTGATGGGATAAACATGTCGACCACACATATGATTTTTAAGTCGATCCCATACCCTAGAAGTTGCAAAGGGTTGAAATTGTTGAAACGTTAACTACCTTGTTAATTTAAATAATGGGATAAAGGTCACCTAACCACTATTTAAATATAACGTTGGATTCTAGAATTTTAAAATTGTGTATGACACATAAAAGGGCTTTAATTATTAAAATATGAACAATATCGAAAGTACTAAAATTGAACTTTGTTAATTTTGCATATGGCCACCAACAATAACGATAATAATGATATCCCGTCCGCTCACTCACTATCACTAAGAACCAATCTCCAAAAGGAACGTCTAAATCATAACAACGTTATAGATTAGTGTCGAAACTTGAGAATTGTTATCAAGTAAGAGAAACGATAGTATATTTTAGACGATCTGATTCCCGATAAACCTAATGAGGAGGATGAGGAGGCCTATAATAATTGGGTAAAATACACTGAGGACTTGGTCCAAGTGTCTTGCCTCATGTTGTCAAGTATGACTCCGAATCTCCAAAAGGAGTAAGAACATGATCGAGCATACGACATGATTACCCAGTTGAAAGAAACGTTCCAACAACAAGCAAGGGTAGAGCGTTTCGAAATGGTTCGAGCACTCCATGCACGTCGTATGGATGAAACCCAATCTGTTTCATCTTATGTACTTAAGATGAAAAGCCACATTGACTGCCCCGAAAGGCTGAATTGTCCCGTCTCGAAAGGGTTGGCTACGGATTTGATCCTCAACTCTTTGTCAAAAAGGTTTGACAACTTTGTCATGAACTATAACATGAAAGGGTGGGACAAGAACATAAGTGATTTTCACTCTATGCTCTAAACTGATAAGGCGGCCATGGGTATAAAGGTTTTACCAGTTCTCACCATCAATGAAGATAGGAATAAGAAGAAGCCTTACCCCGCACCCAAGGCAAATGTTGCCAAGGGTAAAGGGTACGTTAAGGGAAAGGGGAAAGGAGTAGTAAGAGCGCCACCACAAAACAAGCAGAGAAGAAGAAAAAGGTTGCTTCAAATGACCCATGCTTCAAGTGTGGGGAGATTGGACATTGGGCAAGAAATTGTCCAGTCCATCTTAAAAAGTTGCAAGCTAAGAGAGAAGCCGGGCAAACCTCAGGTACAATTTAAATGATTCGTATTAATCTAAATTTAATACCCTTTAACACATGGGTATTGGATACTGGATGTGGAACTCATATTTGCAACTTATTGCAGGGGTTCAAAAGAAGTAACGACTTCAAGAAAGGGGATGTTAGCCACTACATGAGGAATGGGGCAAAAGTTGAAGTTGAAGGGCGAGGGGACTACATCTTGAAGCTTCCAATGGTTTGGAAGCAATTTTGAACAATATTTTGTATGCTCCTAGTTTGACTAGGAACATTATTTCTATTGTCCAATTATTACAATATGGTTATGCTTTAACATTTATTGAAAATGAAATTCATGTTTCTTTAAATGGCATATTTTATTTTAAAGATACTCCTATTAATGGTATTTATGAATTGGTTCGTGAAAACACATTGTATGATATCTCATTGTACCAAACCACCACCAAGAAACTCAAATTGGATTTGAGTGATACCTACCTTTGGCATTGCCGTCTTGGTCATATAAACAAGAAGCACATACAAACATTTCAAAAGAACAGTCTTTTAAAAGCAAGTGAATATGATTCATTTCATGTATGTGAATCCTGTTTACAAGGTAACATGACTAAGGCACCTTTTAGTGGTAAATCCGAAAGGGCAAAAGATTTATTGGGAATCATACATTCGGATGTATGTGGTCCTTTTAAGCCAATGACTAGGTACCATGAACAATACTTCATTATGTTTACCAATGACTATAATCGATATGGTTATGTCTACTCGCTAAGACACTAAGATGAAGTTTTTGAAATGTTCAAAATCTTCCAAAATGAAGTAGAAAATCAACTCAACAAGAAAATAAAAATTCTCAGCACGGCTAAAGGAGGTGAATACCTAAGTGATGTTTTTAGAGATCATCTTAAAAGTTGTGGTATTGTCTCATAACTATCTCCACCTAGAACACCACAACAAAATGGTGTGTCCAAGAGGAGGAATCTAACTCTATTGGATATGGTTCAATCTATGATCGCTAGAAGCTCATTGCCTCTATCATTTTGGGGTTTTGCTTTGCTTTCTACGGCACATATCTTGAATATGGCCCCAACCAAGAAAGTGGAAACGACACCTTTTGAAATATGGCATGGAAGTGTTTCATCACTACGATATTTAAGGTATGGGGTTGTGAGGCTTATGTTATGACTCCCACCTCAAACAAGTGAAAAAGACGTTCCACTAAGTGTATCTTTATTGGATATCCTAGTAATTTTATCGGATAATATTTTTATGATCAATTGGAACAAAAGGAGTTTGTTGCCAAGAAGGCTGTGTTCTTAGAAACTATGTTCCTTACAAAAGGAACTAGCAATAGAACAGTGTATCTTGACGAAGATCAAGAACTACAAACCGATACACGTTTAGTTGACATTGGCACTCAACATAAGGATGTTGAGAATGATCAAGTGGTTGATTACCGTTTTGATGAAGAGATAATCAAATTTGGATTCGTCAAAAATGCTGATGAAGCATGTGTATATAAGAAGGCTAGTGGGAGCATCACCACTTTCCTAGTATTGTATGTCGATGACATTCTACTATTTGGAAATGACATTCCAACCATGGAAGGTGTAAAAGTGTGGCTTGAAAGCTATTTCTCCATTAAGGATCTTGATGAAGCCGCCTATATTTTTGGAATAAAGATCTATAGGGATAGTTCAAGGTGGTTGATAGGTTTGAATTAAAGTGCATACATTGATAAGATCAGGAAAAGTTTCAAGATGGAAAACTCTAAGAAAGCTACCATACCTATTCAAAGAGGAACGATATTGAGTAAGACTCAATGTCCAAGCTAAAGATGAGGAACACGAAATGAAGGGAATCACGTATGTGTCTGCTATACGATCTATCATGTATGCAATGATATGCACTAGACCGGACGTGTCATGTGCTTTGAGCATGACAAGCCGATGCCAACAAAATCCTTGAAGCAGTCATTGGATAGCTGTTAAGAACATACTTAAGTACCTAAGGAGGACCAAAGATATGTTTCTAATCTATAGATCTGCTGAGGAGGAGCTCGTAGTAAAGGGTTACACAAATGCGAGTTTCCAAACTGATCTAGATGATTCACAATCACAATCAGGGTACATTTTCATCTTGAATGGAGGAGCAATCTCTTGGAAGAGCTCTAAGCAGATGTGGTGGCATTATCAACTACAGAGTCAGAATACATCGCCGCTTCATTAGCAGCTCAGGAAGCTGCATGGTTAAAGAAGTTCATTGCCGACCTTGGGGTGGTCCCTTCCATTCAGGACCCCCTAGAATTCTTTGTGATAACAAGGGTGTGATTGCTCAAATCAAGGAACCCCGTGCACATCAAAAGACTAGGCACATTAAACGAAGATTCAACTACATAAGGGATGAAGTTGAAAAGGGAAAATATGTATTGGCAAAGTTCACACGAATCAAAACATTACGAATCCACTCATGAAGCTTTTTGAAAAGGCAAGCATGAAAGTCATACTTGTGCCATGGGACTTCAACATTATAGTAACTAGATATGATCTTTAATTTCGGTATTGAGATATTGTAACCCTTTATTACTTGAATGAATTATTTGGTTATAATGATTCCACTAATATTCCTTTTTTGCATGTTTAAAATCCATGAGTAACTTATTTACTTAGAATGTCCGTCGTTATTCATACATGTGGGAACAAGTATGAAAGTAAAACTATTATGAACTTGGATTGGTAGTTATTCATATGGATGAATATAGAGAAAAAGGTTGTTGCCAAAGTTCATAGTTATTGTGGGATGCAAATATTGGACTGAAAGCAAGGCTGAAATTTTCGGACACACATAAGCAAGAACACTCTCAAGAAGGCTGAAATTTTCGGACAAGAGCCTTAAACAAGGCTGAAATTTTCGATTTTTGAAGGTGCTTTGGTAGAGAGTTTTGGTGTAGAGCTCCCTAACTAGTAAGTGTTTGAAGTGCTTGTGGGTATCACATCTTAAGGCTTTCTATCTTGGGGGCTGAACATTCAAGGAAATTTTCTTCCTCAACTCATCATCCACGCATCTTGTGCTTGAAAGCACCCTATGGTTGTTTTTTTGGTTTTTGATAGCATACTATTTCACATATATATATATGATCCTTATTCTTGGGTTTTGGTTGCGCTTTCAAATGGTGGAATTTTCAGATTATAAACCACATGTTAAAACTTATTTTCCGTTGCGTTTTCTAGTTTAAATGGTTAAACAAGCTTTGTTTTACATGTTACAAAACCCAACATTTACAATGCCTTTGTTGCAAGCTTTGAAGCATATTTAGTATGTAGATACATGTGTCCTAGGTTTCTGAACTTAATGTAATATGTCTTTATTGTCTCAGACATATGTAGTTATACTGGTACCTAATGAAATACAATATGTGCTTGTGCATATAATGTTGAATATTCATTGGTTTGTATGTAATAACGCTTATTGAAAAGGTTGTGGTTATTTGAATAAATCTAAATTAATTAATGATTATGAAACATATTCAAATTTAATCATGTGAAGTTCACATGCCATTGGCCCATGCTAATGGACCATACGCATGAACAACTTCATGCTAATGAACCAATCGTACGAATAAACCACGAGACTGGATGAGTCGCATGATTGTAACATGAGATTGACTCACTCGCACGACTGAATACTCAGTCGTGCGAATGGATCAACCGCATGAGTCAATCGCACGACTAAACCATGCAAATGGTTGAGTCGCACGATTGAGAAACCCTAACCAACAAATACCACATAAATCATGGAAAAATGAGACATTTTGAATAATTCAATACGTAGACGTACCCTAGCCGTCCAAAGACCTCTAGCAACTTGTTTCAACTTCATAGATTGCAGTACATGGATTGTTAATCATTCCTAACGTTTAGACCCAATCCTTAATTGGTTCTACCTGCGTTCTTACTGATTGGATCACCAGTCAAAGAGGATTCCGCACTATTTGACTCGGTATACGCGTAAATCTGTTAGTATTCATCGAGTACACGATCCTAACAAGGACGAAGACTCATATCTGCTCATCTGATCTTGGAAGATCCGGAGGAAATGGATCCAGATGATGTGGAAGAAATCGATTTGCAATGGCAAATGGCCATGATTGCTATGGGAGCAAAGAAATTTTTCAAAAAAGGTAAAAAGCTCAGCCTTAATGAAAATAAAAAGTTGGAAATGATAAATCCAAAGTGAAATGCTTCAACTATGGCATGGTTGGCCACTTGTCCAGAGAATGCAATTCCCCAAAAAGAAACAACTTTCAAAGGAATTCTCAAAGCCAGTCCAACTCAAGCTTTCACTCCAACAATCATCAGTAGCAGCATCATCATCCATAACAACATTAATCATATCAAAATCCACCTCAACTGACAAACCAAGCTCATGGAAGCAGTCAGTCATCTGCTAATGCTCTAGTGTTAAAGCAAGATGGGGTATGTGACTGGAGCATGTATGCAGAGGAAGTCAAGCTTCAATTTCATAATCATGCACTTATGGCTCACATCAACGATGGTCCATCTCCATGCCTATTATTGTAAAATCTAACCTTTGTAGTGAAAAATGCATTACTGAATTGCAAGGTTTTAGAGAACATAACCATAAACTGGCAGATAAAATTAAAGAAGAAAAGGTGAAGCTAGAGATGATGAAAAGATAGATAAAAGGCTTTGAAGTCAAAAGAAAATCTCTCATCTTTGACATTGAAAAACTTCATGGTCAAAAATACACTCTTGCAGCTGAGAATGAGCTACTGACTGAAAAGTTAGCTCAATCGAAGGCTGAACATACACTTACTAAAGTGAAACTTGAAAAGTTTCAATTGTCTTCAGTCAAACTGCAAGAGATGCTTGATTCTTAAAAGGATCTAAAGGACATGTTGGGGATTGGGTTTAATTCATGTCCTCCACAATATAATGAAAACTACACTGTCACGCCTGAATCTGTCACACTCAATGAGAAAATTGAAACTAAAACTATGGAACCAAAATCTATAGTAAAACAAGTAAACAATCCTCAAAACAAACCTAATGTTTATATTGAAACAAATAAGAATAAAATCAAATTAGGACACCCAATCAAAATCAAAGAGTGTTCAGACAAGGAAGTGAGTGTCATGAAACCCACAAGCCCCATAAAGGCAATTGTTCCATTTATAAAATTCATACCTTCTGTTTTGAAATGTAAAATGAAGTACGTGAACTTAGTGAAACCCACTGCTGAAAGCAGTTCTGATAATGAGATTATATCTCCAGACAAATCAAGCAAATCAGACAAGGTTTCACTACAAAAGAAAGGAAAGAGATCACTGAATTCAATGTGTAAAACTCTGTCAGACCCCCAGTCTTCAAAATCAAGATAGGGTGTTGGTTTTGATATATGTAATAAGGAACACGTTGATCAATTGAGAAAGAGATAAAGAATTGGTTGAAGAAACAAAAACAACCAAAAAAGTCTAACAAAAAGGCTGATTTTGATTCATCCCCTAAACAAAAGAAAGTGGCTTAGCAACAAATGAGAAAATAAGCTGAGTCTCACAAATCAAATCTGATTCAAGAAACAAACAAATGTATGTGACATTTGTGATATGTTAAATCACAAAACAAAAAAGTGCTTTTACAATCAATATTGCTCTATCTGTGACATGAACAACCACTAAACCAAAACTATTATTTTAACAAATATTGTTCCGTTTGTGATATAAACAATCACAATACATCTCATGTTACTTTAGTTAGAAGGGATTGAAAATTCCCCAAAACAACCCATCTCAACAACATCATCAGGCAAAACACAAGTCAGGTGTCATTTGCACAACAATTAATATAGAACATCTAGATCACTCAATGACATGAGTCAAACAAAATAAATATGGAAAAGTCAAAGAAGCAACCTTTTCATCAATCAAAAGTCTGAGTTTTCAAAACCCAAAATGATCTTTGAAAATCAAAACGGTTTAAATTTCTCAAATGAATAGAGATCAAAGATTTCACTACTCATCTGACTCTTCGGTTGATGTTGATGAGAAGACTCCAGCAAGATATCATAAGCAATCTCCCAGGTCACCTCTAAATAGATCACAATTTAAAGGAAAGTATGAAGAAGTTACCATAATAGATAGGAATGGGAAACCCAAGACCATCATGGCTTGGGTTCCACATTCTAATTAGTTCTTTTATGCTTGCAGGGTCATCCATATAGGTCCAATAGCTTATGGTACGTGGACAGCGGATGCTCCAACACATGGAGATTGTTCCCTCCTTCATGACTTCAATCATATACAAGGAACTACGGTGGCATTTGGTGTAGATTCACAAGGTGGTAGAATTATAGGTGAAGGATCTATGACAAATGGGATGTTGAACTTTGACAGAGTGAACTACTATGAACAACTGTACTTCAATCTGCTAAGCATGTCTTGATTCTGTGACACGAAATATTCAACTCACTTTACACACACTCATTGCTACATTCTAAAAACTAGCTTTCAGATCTCTGAAGATTGGGTTGTCCTAAAGACCCCGGGGAAGAATAATACTTATGTTTTAAACCTGTGTTGTGCATCACCTAAAGAAGAAACATGTCTTTTGTCAAAAGCATCATTTGATGAGTCACAGCTTTGGCACAAACATTTCGGGCACACAAACTTTAAAAACAAGAATAGATTGGTCAAAGGAAACCATGTCATTGGTCTTCCACAAAAAGAATTTCACTTTGTTGATCACTGTTGAGTGTGCCTCAAACGAAAACAACACAAATCCTCTCATAAATACAAGCTGGAAATCTCCATTCAGGTGGCATTTCTTCAGCTGTCAAAAGAAGAGATGACTTTCTGTTGATTCCTCCTACACTGCTGAATACATGAATGAAGATGTTTCTCTCCAAGCTGATCCCATCATACAAGCATCACAAAACCAGAGTGTTTCAACTGAAGGAGGTCGAAGCTTGTTACCATCTTACTCCGATGATCTATCAACTGAGATCATAAATCAAAAGCTACTCCTAATCTGAAACACAAAGAAGAGCAAATGATGGAAGCAATCACAGTGCTACTGAAGCTGAAACAGGAACTAAAACGGAGTCTGACTATCTTAAAAATTCCCCAACAGTACAAGATGAAGGTGCCTCTGACCATATGGAACTGAATGTCTCCAATATTGATGTAACCATTGCTGGTGATTCCATTCCAACCATCAGAATACATAAGAATCTTCCAGTTGAAACCATTATTGGTGAACTTCATGAGTGGGTGACAAGAAGCAACTCTGGAATTACAAACATCTGTTTGTTCTTATGCTTTCTCTGTCAAATAGTACCCGAGAACATCAAAGAGGCTTCTTATGACAATAACTGGATTGAAGCAATGCAAGAAGAATTGCTCTAATTCAAGAAGCAAGAAGTATGGCAACTAGTAGATCTTCCCAAAGGACAATACCCTATCGGTACCAGATGGCTGTACAGGATCAAGACTAATGATACAGGGATCGTCATCAGAAACAAAGTAAGATTAGTGGCACACGGATACACTCAAGAACAAGGAATCGATTATGACGAAGTGTTTGCACCTATTTCTAGATTAGAAGAAATAAGAATCTTTCTAGCATATTCTGCGCCCATGAAATTTATTGTTTATCAAATGGATGTGAAGTGTGCCTTCTTGTATGGAAAGATTGTTGAGGAGGTTTGTGTGAGTCAACCACCTGGCTTTGAAGATCCAGATTTCCCTCAAAGAGTTTACAAGCTTAACAAAGCTCTGTATGGTCTTCACCAAGCTCCAAGAAAGTGGTACGAGACACTATGATCATTTCTTCTTGAACATGGATACGAAAGATGAAAGATTGATTAGACTCTCTTCAGAACAACAAGAAGAGGAAAAGACATGCTATTAGTCTAGATTTATATGGATGACATCATTTTTGGCTCAACAAACAAGCAACTCTGTAAATATTTTGAAGACCTTATGCATTCAAAATTCCAAATAAGTGCAATGGGGGAACTCACTTTCTTTCTAGGGGTGCAAGTCCAACACATAGCAGATGGAATCTTCATCAATCAATCAAAATACATGGAAAATATGTTGAAGAAATTCCACTTTGCTCATTGCCAGTCTATCAGAACTCCTCTAGATACTAAAGTGAAGATTGAACCTGATCCAAAAGGCAAATCAGTGGACCAGACCAACTATCGATCTATGATTGGCAAATCAGTGAAAAAGATGAAGAAAGAGTTATAGCTGATGAGAATCAATTTTCTACTAAGAATCATGAAAAGAAGAAGATACAAGAAAATCAAAGAATGAATAATCAAGCCTAGACATGGTGGTGTATTCTGGAAAATCAGATGCTACACAAACTGAAAAGGCTGATTTTGAAGAATTGATCAATGCACTAGACAACTTCACATCTAAAGATTTTACTATTGATGATGAGTTCTGGGATTTTTTAGCTGATCAAAGAACTTACATTGAACACATTGTGATTAACCCTCTATCCCATGTCCCTCTGGAAAAGGATTTAAGCCTTCAAATAATTCCATCTATGTCTCTGTCAGATGAGCAAAAAGAAATAATGAGAAAACTATGTGAAGAACAAAGAGAAAAGGAAGAAAAGTCTATTGATGCCCATAAACAAGTACAATGTGAAGTTGGAAAAATGCCTCAAAGATCTGAAAAGTCTGAAACATCTTTTGGTCCTCCACTTCAAGCCTATACCAGAAAGAGAAAGTATTTATCTAAGAAGGCTAGAGGAAAAAGACCCATAATAGAAGATGAGCCGGTGAACAAAAATAAACAAGATGATCCAAGAAGCTTGGCAACAATAGCTGAATTCCTAGAAGAACATGAGCAAGCTGAAGCTCAATTAATGAAGCAGGCTGTTTTGTGGATCTGGAAGAAGGAGAATAGAAGGAGGCTATGTGGCTGATGAGCCAATAGCAGTTGACAGTCCTATGAAAGAAGAAAGCTCAGTAGAAGAGATGGTAAAAAAGGCTCAAAATGATAACTTAATGGTTGAAGCTATGTATCTAATTACTCATGGATATGATCATGATGAAGTCTTTAGCATGACTTATGAGGGGATGAAGGCAGAAAAGGAAAAATTAAACAAAGTGCTAGACCCCACCATTAAAACAAAATATGAGAAGACAATCTCACCAACATCTCAATAACCAAAACTCTTTGCAATGAAGAAGCAAACTTCTACTGCTCAACCATTATATCATGATCCCTATTCCATGACTGATAAGGAAATGAAGGATCATTTATTAAGCCAAGGATTTACAAAGAGAAAACTGGGTAATATGAAGACTACTTTAATGAGGGCAGCTCTTCTAAGAATGATTGTGAAAAGAAACAGACGCTTAAAGTTTTGGAAGAAGAGATCATTAACAAGAAGCTAAGAAAAAGAATTTCTGCTCAAGACATGCCTCTCACTCTTAAAGATCAAGACTCTCATAAATACCCTGAGTGGTTTGCTACGCCTTCACAACTGAAGCTTCAAGAAGGCCTCACCACTCCAGAGATGATAAAGGGTGTGTCTACTCCAAAGGGCAAAATAGATCAGAAAATTATTGCCTGGAAGTATGATAGTAACTCGAACATGTTCATGGTGAAGAGGATCTATGGGCTAGTATAATTCTTTACAGAGTACTATGTTGTAGTAAATGACCTAGAGATCCATGACCTAAAAGAACTTGCTCAATTAGAACTAATCAATCACTCATCTATGTTCAAAGGCTATGAGTTTGAAGAAATTCTTAGAATGATCCGGAGAACCAACAACTTCAAGTCTTTGAAAGAAATTTGCATAAGGAAAGACAAATCATTCAAACATCCTCTGGAGAAGAGAAAAACAAAATCAGTAGAAGAGGTAGTGTTTCAAGAACTGAAATGAAATCTATAGAGGAATTAAAAAGAAAAATGGTGGCTGGCACTCATTCCTCAATACCAATCTCCGACGTTTCCTATGAGGAGAAGACTTATGAGTTGGTGATTAAGAGGAAGTCGAGTGGGACAGAAGATGCATAAATCAGATTCCTCATGGTTATGAAGTAAGACTATTAGATCAATCTTACATACAATATATCTTCACCGGGCACTTCAAAGAGGTCTCCAACAAACTTGGTGAAGAAGATATGCACTTCTTTCTAAAGTGCATCAAGATACTATAGATGGCATATGACTAGATCATTGCCAAGAGGGAGAAAAGAAAGAAGAAAAGAACACCTCTGCAGTTAGGCAACATTATAATACTAGAGGTTGATGTAGATGGTGCCTTGTTGATTCATAGGGATGGGTTGTCTACAGTATCAATTTGGGAACCAGTTTCACTCAAAAAACTACAATTACAAGCCATTCATGCAATGAGTGAAATGAAGATACACGTGCTTAATAGAGAAAAGATGGTTGATGCTCAAGACTTTGTCAACATGATAAAGGCTATACTGGACCCATCATAAATTGAACCTCTGGTGCCACAACAAGACCCAACAAAATCATCACAACCTTAATCACCACCCAAACATTGAAGAACATAGGCTGTATAATCCTTAGGGTGAGTATTGCTGCACCCTGAAAAGGATCATACATGCCAATTCAAAGGGTGAGGTAATGGTTGTTCTGCTGGATTCCCAAAAGTCTAAGAACTAATGTGGATGAAGATCCTGTAGCAGTAGAACAAGTATTGGCTTACCGCATTTGTCAATGCGAATGGAAAAGAACAAATGCCGACAAGTATTTGTTCTTCCGCATTAACAAATGCGGAAGACTAAAAAGTAATTCGGACAAGATATTGTTCATCCGCATTTGCCAATGTGGATGACCAGACGAATGCACACAAGTGTTTGTTCATCTGAATTACCCAATGTGGATGACCAACATATTAATGTGGATGATCAAGTGAAGAAACTCTGATCAAGTTCATCTAATCTGCATTTGACAATGCAGATGAACAAGGAGAGATATGGATCAAGACTTAGACTAGTTCTGATGTATAGGTCAGGGGTAGTTTAGTCATTTTGTAAAAGGGCATATTGTCTGCCTATAAATACAATAGAAAACCTCGTACATAAGGTGACAGATAATAGACAATTAGAATTTTTGTATTCTCTAGGTGTATTATTACTTTTTTTGCTAAAGCCTAACAGTTATTGTAATCAATCATCTTTATTAATATATACAAAGCATTTATGATTATTTCTTCTGCATTGAATGTTTCTTGATTGTATAATTCCGCCATCCAATCATTAATCAATCATTATATTTGGTAGTAATGAGAATCTCAATCTCACACCCAGTCAGGATCATGTATGCCCAAGGCACATACAAGATTGATGTGGTTAGTACGTTATGATCCAAGTTGGGTCATACCCAATAACAAGCTAAACAAACACCAATAAATATTTATTTGTTGATGATATCATACAAATAAATATGACACCAATTTAGAAAATGGTTTTTCTAAAACGTTGCTTTTTGTAATAGAACAACAATATATAGATATTTTTTTCATGAGAGATTATTTGTTTCATTGTTTAAGTTAGTTAAATAATAACAAATAATAGTGTATTAATCTTATAAAATGAAAAGATTTTTTAATTTTATAAACTTAAGGTTAAGATTGTAAGTTTCTTATAAAATTGAAAATGGGGGGAACCTTTTCTTTGAATGTTTTGGCCGCCGAAAGTGGAGCCTCTCATTGGGATTGCTTGTCTTGGTTAAAACAAGACTTGAATTCTTCTTGCACTCTTCCAACCAACACACACTCTATTACACACACATTGCAAACATACTCTCTCCAAACCAGCCAAAAGGTTTCCGGATCTAAGCCAAAAGAAAGCTGAAATTTTCGGATTTTGTGCTGAACTTGAAGAACTTCTTGGCTGATTTTCAGGTTGTTCAAGAAGGAGTTGAGTCTTGGTGTTCTACTACCTAACAAGTTAGGTGTTGGCTAGAGCTTGTGGGTATACAAGCTTGATGACTTCTCATTTGAAGGCTGGACATTCAATAGCATCATCATCTTCATCTCATCCATACTTCATCATCTTGTTCTTGAAAGGTAGTTTCAAAAACACCCTTTTGGTTGTTCTTTTCAGTTTTGATAGCATTTTCTTCACATACTTATGATCCTTGTTCTTGGGTTTTGTTTTGGTTTAAAATAGTTCATATTTTCAGATTTTTTAACAACATGTTTAAACCCTAATATCTGCTGCGTTTTATAGTTAAATGGTTAAACTAGCTTTGATAAACTTGTGACAAAACCCAACAGATAGTTTAACCATTTAAACTAAAAATGCAGCGGATATAATGTGATATTAAACTTGTTTTAGTTGCTGAAAATAAGCCATTTATTTACCAACAAATCAAACCCAACAATAAGGATCATGCATCTGAAAAGAAATGCTATCAAACAACACCAACTATAGGGTGTTCATAGAATGCTACATTTCTAAGAACAAAAGATTAGAGGTGGATGTTAGATGAAGAAGATGATGATGTTCTTGAATCCAAGCCTTCAAAGGAGAAGACATCAAGCTAGTATACCCACAAGCTCTTGCAAACACCCAACTTGTTAGGAAGTGCAACACCAAAGTCTTCTTCTTGCATCTCTTTTCCAAACCAAAATTTCAGCTAGAACCAACTTCAAATCGGAAAATTTTCAGCTAGAAACAAGAAGAGAGAGTTTCATATGTGTGTGAGTGAGAGTGTGTGAGTGAGAGTGTGTGAGAGAGAGTGTGTGATGAGTGGAGTGTGTAAATGGTTCAAGTATTGCATAAAACAAGAAAAGTAATCCCAAGAAGAGCCCTCCAAGGGGAGGCCAAAATCTTGTTTTAAAATAGGTTCCCACCCAATCTAATTTTAAAAAATATATCACACTCTTTAACCCATAAGTTTATAAAATTAAAACCCTTTTTTATTTTTTTAACTTGAACACACTTTTATTTATTATTATTTAACCTACTTAATAATAATACAAATAATTTATCATCAATAATTTAGAAAGCCCATTTTCAATGCTCACATCAACAAATAAATATTTATTGGTTTTGTTTAGCTTGTTTTTAGGTATAACCCGACTTGGATCATAACGTACTAACCACATAAATCTTGTATGTGTCTTGGACATACAAGATCCAACAATCTCCCACTTGCACAAGATTCATAGAAGATTGATGCAAACAGTAAATATTGCTTAACAATGGTTTATTACCCTTAATACGTATGACTAAGTGGCATTCAATAACTTCATCCCCTTTAAGTACCTTACTCAAATGGTTTTAGGTGAATATCATCTATCCTTTTGTCAACATGCCATGTTAAATCCGAGAGACACATAGTGATCATTCTCCATTGATTTATCTTTATCTGGCCTTAGACATCTTACTCTCAACAAATCAAAGGGACAAATCACATCTTGACTACATAATTCTCTCACAATCACCTCGTATTATACCTGAACTCAGCCTTATACACCACCATGTTTTAGAACAACGAAGAACTAAGTCAAAGTATAATATTCAGTAAATATCAAGACCCAATATGTATCTCAGGTTAGAGGGTACCAAATGATGTTTGCCTTCACTCAAATTAACTTATGATCAATCAAGAATATTCCATGTAGTAATATTTGAGATGGGGTCCAGTCTAATATTGGTATTCCACAAATATCTATGAACCTTGGCAGCAATTCTTTGCTCTATATTCTCCATAGAATATGAATTCTACCAATCCAAGTTCATAATAGTCTTACCCTTATACTTGTTCCGACAAGTATGAACAACTATGGACATTTTGAGTAAATGATTTACTCATAGATTTTGAACATGCAAAATAGGAATATTAGTTGAACAGTTATAACCAAATAATTTGTTCAAGTAATAAAGAGTTACAATATCCATATACAAAATTAAAGATCAAATCCAGTCACTAGAATATTGAAGTCCCATGGCACAAGTATGACTCTCATGCTTTGTCTTTTCAAGAAGCTTCGTGAGTGGATCCGTAACGTTTTTATCCGTGTGAACTTTGCGAATACATATCTTTTCCTTTTGAAATTTATCCCTTATGTAGTTGAATCTCTGTTCAATGTGCCTAGTCTTTTGATGTGCACAGGGTTCCTTGATTTGAGCAATCGCACCCTCCTTATCACAAAAAATTCTAGGGGGTGTTAAATGGAAGGGACCACCCTTAGGTCAACAATCAATTTCTTCAACCATATAGCTTTTTGAGCTTTTTGAATCATCCCAATCAGTTTGGAAACTCGCATCTATGTAACCTTTTACCACGAATTCCTCTTCACCGGATCCATAGATTAGGAAAATATCTTTAGTCCTCCTTAGGTACTTAAGTATGTTCTTGACAGCCATCCAATGACTATTTCTTGGATTTTGTTGGTATCGGCTTGTCATGCTCATAGCGGATGACACGTCCGGCCTAGTGCATATCATTTCATACATGATGGACGCTATAGTAGAAGCTTACGGGATTCCCTTCATTTTGTCTTGCTCATCTTTGGAGCTTGGACGTTGATTCATACTCAAAATTGTTCCTCTTTGAATAGGTACGGTACCTTTTTTAGAGTTTTCCATCTTGAACATTTTCAAGATCTTATCAATGTATGCACTTTGATTTAAACTTATCAACCGCCTTGATCTATCCCTATGATCTTTATTGCCAAAATGTAGGTGGCTTCACCAAGATCTTTAATGGAAAAATAGGTTCCAATCTAGGTTTACACCTTCCAAGGTTGTAATGTCATTTCCAGATAGTAGGATGTCATTGACATACAGTATAGGAAAGTGATGATGCTCCCACTAGCTTTCTTGTACACACATGCTTTATCAGTGTTTTTAATGAAACCAAATTTGATTACTTCTTCATCAAGATGGTGATTCCAACTTCTTGAAGCTTCCTTTAATCCATAGATTGATTTCTTTAACTTGCATACTTTGTTAGGAAGTTTTAGTTTGATCAAACATTCATGCTGAACCATATAGACACCTTCCTTAAGATATCTAGTTAGAAAAGAAGTTTTGACATCCATTTACCAAATCTTATAATCATAATGAGCAACTATGGAAATATATCTTAATAGACTTTAGCATTGCAACTAGTGAGAAGGTCTCATCATAATCAAACCCTGAGTTTATGTGAAACCTTTTGCTACAAGTCTAGCTTTATAAGTATCCAAGTTTCCATGAATATCGGTTTTCTTCTTGAAAACCCACTTACTTCCAACTACCTTGGAGTTAAGAGTTGGTTTGTAACACCCAATTATTTTTCATGGCAAGAATAAAGAATTAAGCGAAGAAAAGAAAAGAAATGCAATTTATACCGTTGGGCGCATGGGGCACTATGTATGAATTAAGCTTAGAATAGGATAGATGATGATTAGGGATTGAATATGTTGTTTAAGTGTGACTTAGACTGCCCACGCGCCTAAATAGTGCCCCATGCACCCAATGGTATAAACTGCCTAAATGTTTCCATGTGCCAAAAACCTCATGCGCCCAAAACCTCATGCGCCCAAATAGTTATCATGCGCCTAGAAATAGGCTGAAATGACTAAATGTCCATGCCCCTAGGTATTTCCATGCGCCTAGGCACTCATACGCCTGCATAGTGCCCATGCGCCTAGAATTTGCCCAGAATGACTAAGTCTTGCCCATGCACCCAAATAGTGCCCATGTGCCTAGAAGTTCCCCATGAGCCTAAGTGTTCCCCATGCGGTTGAAAGGCCATGCACCTGAATAGTGCCCATGCGCCTGAATAGTGCCCATGCGCCTAAGACTTGGAAATTTTTCAAAATTTTGGGGAAAATGTAAAGTGTACGCTTTGACTTAGGAGGTTCCCAAGGGATATGTAAGTTGACTTTTTGAAGTCATAGATAATGTGATAGGTGTTGAATGATGTGATTTGAATGATGATGTATGATTGATGCTTATGCATGATGATGATGTATGATGATTATGTATGTTATGTATGATATGTTCCTTATTACATGGTGTGATTACGATGATGAACGTAAAGGGGAGCAACATCGTATTCATCGTGCTGTGGAGTTTTATCTGCTTGATTAGACATTAAGCACAACACACATAAGTCATCATATAAAGCATTTAAACATAAACAAACATAGATGATACTAAATTACATTACTTGTAATATAATTCAAATACAAAATTTTCTATATACAAATACATCTAACTATTACTTTTGTCTTGAATCTCAGTTTCTTTATCAAGAGGAGTGAAGGAGGAGGCTCCTTGATCTTGATTCTTTTAATAGACCTCTCCTGAGCTGGGGAAATTAGAGGCTGATGCTGATGCATCACCTTCTGATCATAATCTCATGGTGATCTTTGCCTAGGTCCTCCTTCCTCAACATCTTCATCACTATCAGCTTCAGCCTCGTCATCAATATCATCATCTCCATCATCACCATCACCGTCCTTGATCTTTAAGGTTCACTCTTTGACCATTTCAGCGTTACATAATCTTCTTATTCTTCTTTTGAAGTTCTTCAATCCTCTTTACGATGGCGCACCAATCATTTTGACTTTTACGCGCTTGGTAGGCTGGCTTAAGCAGCTCTCACACACGTCACTCTTATCACTGAGCTCTAGCTTACAACATTAACTTCTTCATCTTATGAACTAAGAGGACGAAGTAATCACTTGCAAGCAGTCTAAGAAACCGGGTTAGCCAGTGTTCCTCTAACCCAATATAAGGTGAGGGTCCAGCGGGGAATGGAGTGTGTGTGGAAGGACCAGTTGCTGATCTGGTGGTGGTAGAGTGTGGATACAAGAGGTGGAATATGTCTGGGATGTGTGGTGGAGTGGTTGTGGTCGTGGTGGTGACAGGATCAGTGATCACAAGTTTGATGTATAGATACAAAGCAGCGGAATACAAACTAGAATTAGACAAATTGTAGCAAGCAATCGATACTTGTAAGCATTAAGATCGCATACGGTTATAGGGAGAGAATATGTATTTCTGATTTCTAGGAATGTTTATAGATGTAGAATATTTCTAATCAAATCAATCATTCATTCCATTCATTACTCATTCATCAACATTACAATAGGTTGTCACTCCTTATATAGAGTGCAACAATCACTGCTGTTATCACGGAAAGTGACAACTGGCAGATCCAATACAAAAATAACTAATTCTTAACAAACTACTGAAATGTTCACAACTACTGAGAACATATCAGCATGTTAAGTACAAAATATAAAACTACTGAAACTACAACGACTGAAGAACAAGCTCTTCAGTCGTTTTACAAAACTACTGAAACATAAAAATATAAAACTACTGATATCACAACTACTGAAGAAGTACTCTTCAGCAGTTGTGACAAACTACTGAGGCTTCAGTACTTGATCTTCAGACTTTGACCTTCAGGTGTTTCATCAGCTGATGACTTCAGTAGATATCATCAGCTGATGTCTTCAGTCTTTGTCTTCAGACCTTGTACATCAGTTGTTGATCTTCAGCACTTGTGAACTCTTCAGCTGTTGTACTTCAGTACTTTGGTCTTTCAGCTTCAGCACATTGTGTTCTTCAGCTGTTGTACTTCAGCACTTTGGTTCTTCAGCTGTTAAGGTCTTCAGCACTTGATCTTCAGCTGTTGAAGTCTTCAGCACTTGTCAAACTACTGATGAGGCTTTCAGCAGTTGTTGTGATACCATGTGGGACTTAGAGGTTTTCTGATCTTGGCTCATTGGTTCTTTTGGTCCAACAAACTCCCCCTGAACCAATGCAGCCAAAACCTCTAACTTATTTATTCTCCCACTTATTGATGGCAAAATGTTGGTCTTTTTCCTTCTTGATCAGTAGAGAAGATGACCCATGTAAGCTCCGGCCTGGGAAGAAATCTCAAATATTTGTTTGGCAGAGTATGAATGGGAACTCTGTTTTGGGGAACTGGACACAGAGTTGTTATCCCATTCATGAGATTTACTTCCCCATAATGAGTCTGTATGACTCACGAACATAGGCCTCAAGGAGAACAACTTGTTCCTCCTGAGAGAGTTCTTCTGCTCCTCCTTCGAAGAAGAACTCTGGACCATAGTACTCTGATAAGTACTTCATGGTCCTGCCATTTTTCAGCTCCACCGTAGTTACCTCCCTATATACAAATTCATCAGGATGGTTGCCTTCAAGGAGTAACTGGAGCTCATTCTTCTGGATGTCTTCAAGCTTTTATATAACAACCCCTTCTTAATCATCTTGTTTTCTAGTAAGGCTTGAGGGGTCTTCTTTGCTTGGTGAGCTTTCTTGAATTCATCAATGATTTCCCAAGGTGAGACTACAACGGCCAACATGATGGTAGCTATTGTTTTTCGTACCTGGCCGTTGTATCTGTGTGGGATAGTTCTTTTATGGATTCTAGAACTCACCCTGGGGTCTGGCCATACTCTCACTCTCTCCTTCTGATACTGAAAGGTGTGCCTGAGAGTGTACAGCCTTTGAGCATGCCCTTCATGGCTTGAATAGATGATGACTGAGGAAATTCCTTGTCAACCATCTTCAACAGTTGCTCATCGTGCTGTTTCTGCTGTTCTTCTTCTTCTATCTTGACTCTGACCATTTCCCTTTGAGAGTCAGGTGTGATCATGGGTTGACTTCGGGGTTTTGGTAGCTTCAGAACAGCAGAGAGTGGCAGACTATCATCTTCATCCTCTTCTTCTTCTTCTTCTTCCATCCTCAGCACCCTTCTCCTCCTTCTGGGTACATCACTGGATGATGGTTGGGTGGTGAAGGAATTGGTTTTGAAGAATGAGGATGTTTGGATTTTGGCTTAGAGGTTG
Organism: Flaveria trinervia; assembly: GCA_025506515.1. NCBI lineage: Eukaryota > Viridiplantae > Streptophyta > Magnoliopsida > Asterales > Asteraceae > Flaveria > Flaveria trinervia. The sequence goes on along the minus strand of CM046443.1, from coordinate 49,906,920 downwards.
GTTGGGAGATTTGAGGGATAAGATCTGTTTGAGTGGGTGGAAGGGAAGGTTGATCTAGCATCCTTGTAGTTAGTTTCGCCTTTGTGAGTTTAGCCATCTCTAACCTTTTACCAGCCCCAGCCTCATCAAGGGCTTCCACAATAATCCCTTTGTTGAATTGCTCAGACAGACAGATTTGGTGGCTATAGCCAGAATGCTGTCCCTGGTCCATGCGCGGATCTCCATTATGATCTTCCAAGTATTTTGCAATAAAGCGGATCATTATTTCCAACCTCTCTTTCTCAAGAGCATCATACCCTGCCCATCGGGTTTGTATCTCTTGTACTTCTAACCTTCTGATCTCACTATCCAGTGTGGCTGTGTCAAACCCCTGCCTGAAGAGTTGTTCAATTATTTTATCCATGGATCGGCTGTGTGTGGTGTCAGCTTCTTTGACCAGCTCCTCCAAGGATTTGTCTTCAGCAGTGTGATCATCAGCACTTCTCTTTCGCTTGTAAGTGAGCAGAGGTTGCTTTTCTTTTTCCTCCTCTTGGGCTTGCATCACTTCCTTTTCCTCGGATCTTTTCCTCTTCCTTTCTTTCACTGCAGTACTCTCCCCCTTTTTGGTTGCATTGGAGGAAGGGGTTTGTACCGCAGAAAGAGTCTTTTGGACAGCAGCATCAACCAAGGGCTGTAATGTTAAGGAAAGCCTCTCATCAAGGGCTTTGATCACTATATCAGTGATTATGGTGTGATGAGAGGGAGGGAATTTTGGAGTACAGCACCTATTTGCTCAGGAGGGTTCTGTTCCTGAGAAGTAGGGCCTGAAGCAGAGGCAGGTGGTTGATTTTGGGTGGCTCGGTGTTTGGGAAACCTTCAAGGGAAGGTGCCATCTGTGGGTGGATAGAGGCAGATGGTCTTTCTCCTTGTGAGAGTTGGTCAAGTAGTTTTGCAGCTACTGACTTTCTCTTCAAGGATTGGTTCTGGGCAAGAACATCATAGAAGAAGCCCAGGTCATCATCAGCCGAAGTGAATCAGCTGACCTCCTGCTTAGAGCAGGTTACATGCACTGGGTGTAGACCAGTTGGTGCATGTGCCCCTTGTGCTTGGTACTGGGGACTTCCAGCCTCAGGACAATGTCCATCATCAGCTGTTGCCTCTAGGGAGGTCTTAGCAATGTTACCAGCCTCACTCTGGTCATGTGCTGAGTCAGAGGAGGTGGCAGCCTCACTAGATATTCTAAGCTCCTTGTCTACACCAGGAGATAGAATTGGGAAACCCCTGTGCTGTGGGTTCTCAGGTGCACTGTGTTCCTCCCCCTCAATTGTAGAGGTTCCCAGTAGTAAGTGGTTTCTGGGGAGGGGGTGAGGAGTGCAATTGAGTCAGCACTTGTGCAACTATTAAAGTTGGGCTGTGAGGGGCGGTTGTTTGGGGTGAGGGGATAGAAGCAGTGTGCACCTGGGGAGGATGGTGCTCTTCAATGGCAATCTCCTCAAGTGAAGAGATCCCAGATAAGTAGGTGCCCTTGGGGTTGCTGCAGGCTCCTGTTGAGAGGAAGCCTGAGCGGCTGTGGCTGGAGGAGTCATTGTATCCACTAGGGGTTTGGACTAGTGGATATATCCTGCGTTTGTGTTGCAGGGGCATCCTCAGGGGACTCAATTCCCTGAGTAGCCATTTTGGGTTTCTTTTGGTGGGTTTGGTGGGGACTTTGGATTTGGAGGTGGTGGCTGTGGGTTCCAGCTGCGTGGGTTTCGCAGCTTGGCAGCCATTTTTAGTGTCCGGTCAGAGTTGTGCCGGAGTATACTTCCGGCAGAACAGCCGTAGCAGGGACTCCCAAGCCAACAAGTCCCTCAGCATTAAGCTGGTCTGTAATAATGGCCATTATGAACCGTGGATAGAGTATCCAACGGTTGGCAGTTAGTTTTTGAGCCATATCTTTGAGCTCTGAATATTAATTCTGAAAAGTTTAGTGGTTGTTGCTCAAGGATAGAATACATTACCTGCTGCCATTTGGTGGACATTTGATCCCAAGACGACGTCTTAGGGGCCAAACATACATTTACCATGTGAAAAATCAGGCGCTCAGCGTCATTAAAGTGTTTCTTCATGATGGTGGTGGCACTGAGATCGCCTTGATATCCATGCTGAGCAAAGGATAGATCTATGGTGCCCTTCGGATATCCAGCAGGAGAGTAGCATCATTCAGTTGAAGAATTTTACGGATTGTTGCAGGAGTAATGACTACTTCTTTGTTGTTGACGACTGACCGGAGGGATGGTGTGTTGCTCTCCTCAGTGGTAACAGTAACGTTCATCCAAAATTGGTTCAAGGATTCGGCATGTAAGACGGGGTTCAGAAGGAATGCCTTGGTATTGGGACTGAACCATAAGATCGATAGCAGTATCGAACTTAGTCCAGATCGGCGATTTAGTGAGGTAGGCAACACAGTTGTGTCGCGGTTTAATTTGCATAGACGCCATGGAGAAGAGGGAAGTTTTGGAGAGGAACGTTAGGTTTGAAGAAGATGAAGCATGAGAGCTAGGTTAGGGATATTATAGGGTACGGGAGGAAACGACTGAAGGATGTGGTGTTAGTCATCAGTAGTTTTAAACGACCGTTGACATGGTATTATCCTTTCAGACGTTGAAAACTGAAGTCGTGGTGTTAGGCATCAGTAGTTTAGAAAACTACTGAAGACCGTGGTTTTGACTTCAGATGATTGAAACAACTGAGGACTTGGTGTTGTCATCAGTAGTTATGAAACTACTGAAGACAGTGGTTTTGTCATCAGCTGTTGTAAACAACTGAAGACTTGGTATTAGTCATCAGTAGTTATAAAACTACTGAAGACGTGGTTTTGCTTCAGTTGTTTAAAATGAAACAGCAGTTGTACAAACGACTGAAGAGAAAGTTCTCTTCAGCTGTTTTCGTCAATTCTTAGCTTTTCAGCTGTTTCAAACTGTCCTCAACACATTCATCAGTCTTTTTGGCTGATTTCAGTTGTTTAGGACATCAGTACTTATCTGTTTTTACTGATTGCAGTAGTTGTAACTGCATCAGTAGTTGTAACTACATCAGTAGTTTAGAACAGATGAAGTACTTCAGTACTTGTGAGACATTTAGCCTTCAGTAGTTATAAAAACTACTGAGGTTAAAAGAGCTCATCAGTACTTATATGTGACATAGGTACTCATGATCATCAGTATGATTACTAAGATCATCAGTAGTTGTCACTTATTCTAGCTGCAGCATACCAAGCCTTAACACCAGGTTTTGGAAAGTTGAACTATCCAAAGGCTTAGTAAAAATGTCTGCAAGCTCATCAGCACTAGGCACAAACTTAGGATCAATCAGACCTTTTTCAAAACAATCCCTTATAAAATGATGTCTGATCTCTATATGTTTGGTCCTAGAGTGCTGGACTGGATTTTTGACAATGCAAAGAGCTGAAGCACTATCCATTAACAATGGAGTCTTAGTCTCTGTAATGCCATAATCCAAAAGTTGGTTTTGAAGCCAGAGTACCTGAGATGTACAGCTTGCAGCAGCAATGTACTCTGCTTCAGCAGTGGATGTAGCAACTGAGGTCTGTTTCTTGCTCTGCCAAGAAATCAAGCAGTTGCCTAGGAATTGACATCCACCAGAAGTTGATTTCCTGGTCAACTTACACCCTGCATAGTCACTGTCAGAAAAAGCAACTAATTTACCAGAATGTCCGGTAGAATACCATAAACCTAGAGATGGAGTGCCTTGCAGATATCTAAAGATCCTCTTGACTGCAATCAGATGAGACTCTTTAGGTGCAGCCTGAAATCTAGCACAAACACATGTAGCAAACATAATATCTGGTCTAGAAGCTGTTAAATACATCAAGGACCCAATCATACATCTGTAAAGTGTTTCATCAACCACTTTACCTTTCTGATCTGAGTCCAGTTGTGTGGTGCTGCTCATGGGAGTAGAACAGGGCTTACAGTTTTGTAAATCAAACTTTTGCAAAAGATCTTTTGTATATTTGGACTGATGAATAAAAATTCCATCAGCCTTTTGTTTGATTTGCAACCCCAGAAAGAACTGTAATTCTCCCATGGCACTCATTTCAAACTTCTGTTGCATCAACTTTGTAAAGGCATCACACAACTTTGGATCAGAGGATGCAAAAATGATATCATCTACATAAATTTGAACAAGTAGATTATGCTGCCCAGCTTTCTTAATGAATAAAGTCTTGTCTATGGAGCCTCTAGTGAAATTGTTTTCCAGAAGAAAGTTTGATAATGTCTCATACCAGGCTCTGGGAGCTTGTTTTAACCCATAAAGAGCTTTATCAAGCTTATACACCCAATTAGGATGTTTATTGTCCTCAAAGCCTGGAGGTTGACATACATAAACCTCTTCTTTAACTTTTCCATACAAAAATGCACTTTTGACATCCATTTGAAAGACTTTAAGGTTTTGATAAGCAGCATAAGCTAAAAACAATCGAATTGCTTCCAGTCTGGCTACAGGGGCAAAGGTTTCATCATAATCAATACCTTCTTCTTGTGCAAACCCTGAACAACCAGTCTGGCCTTGTTCTTAACAATAAGCCCATTTTCATCAGTTTTGTTCCTAAACACCCATTTAGTGCCTATTGCACACTTACCTGGAGGTAGAGGAACCAGTTCCCACACTTGCTGTTTCTTGAACTGAAGAAGCTCAAGCTGCATGGCATCAACCCATCCATTGTCCTTTAAAGCAATGTGATAATTCTTTGGCTCTTGCTGACTGATGAAGAGAGCATAGAAGCAGAAATTTGACAATTGACTTCTTGTTGATACTCCAGCAGTGATATCACCAATGATTTGAGACATAGGGTGATTCTTCAGATCTTGATACACAATGAGATCTGTGCAAGTGTTTGTAGCCGGTTCAGCAGCAACAGATGGTGATGGTGTATCATTTCCTTGAAACCAATCAGTGGATGGTAATTCAAAGGAAGTTGAATTCGAAGAAATCTCATCAGCATTTGTTGTGGATGGTGCTACTGGCGCTACAGGAACATCAGGTCTAGCTGAGTCAGGCAGCTGATCACTAAACCTGAAGAGGTGAGTACTGCAATCATCATCATCATCAGCAGTACCACCAGGTGGTGAACTGTTGACAGGAGCAACAGCAGGAGTTTGATAAGGAACATATTGCAGTATGTCCAAATCAAATAACTCCACAGGACTTTGTGGAATCTTGTCCTTTGGAGATTCATTAAACTTAACATGTAGAGTTTCTTCAACCATCTTTGTTCTGCAGTTGAAGACTCTGTATGCCTTGCAAGTAGATGAATAACCAACAAAGTATCCTGCATCCACCTTAGGATCAAATTTGTGGAGTTGATCCTTTGTGTTGAGAATAAAACAGGGACACCCAAATGCTTTGAAAAATGAAATCAGAGGAGCCAAATGATGGAGAACTTCATATGGAGTCTTCATCAACCTCTGATTTACTAAAACTCTATTTTGCACATAACAAGCTGTGTTGACAGCTTCGGCCCAAAAGGTCAATGGCAAACCTGAGTCAGCCAGCATGGACCTTGCAGCTTCAATGAGGGTCCTGTTCTTTCTCTCCACTACTCCATTTTGTTCTGGAGTCCTTGGAATGCTGAACTGCCTTTTGATTCCCTTTGAAAGATAGAAGTCATCAAGTGTATGATTTCTGAACTCAGTTCCATTATCACTCCTAATACACTTGACTGGAAGGGAATACTGCTTCTCAATGTACAGCACAAAGTGGATAATCTTCTGAGTAGCCTCATCCTTTGAATGTAGAAAGAAAGTCCATACAAATCTGGAGTAATCATCCACAATTACCAGACAGTATTTCTTCTTTGCCATGCTCATTACTCTCACAGGACCAAATAGATCCATATGCAGTAATTGCAAGCAGGCAGTGGACTTGGACACTTCAATAGGAGGAATGAGACTTTGTGCTGTTTTCCTTTTAAACAAGCAGTGCAGGTTCATCACAGTGGAACTCCTTTATTGGTAAGCCTCTGACTAAACTATTGTGGCTAAGCTGATTCATGTTTTGAGATTAACATGACCAAGCCTCCTGTGCCACAGTTTAGATTCTTGAGAAGAGGCTTTGGAAAATAGGCAAGGATTGCCTTTGAGATCTATCTTCTTAGAGAGATCTAAGGCATACACTCTTCCTGTCCTGTTGGCTTTCAGGAGAGTGTGATCATCCAACACCTTGTCAATCAAGTGCAAAACTTTGGATGACAGAATCCTACAGTTTTGACTTGTGAAAAGGGCAACATGGCCTTTATCACACATTTGACTGACACTCAAGAGGTTGTACTTGAGATTTTCCACATGATTAACATCATCAAATTTGATTTCTCCATTGGAGACAAAGCCCTTACCGATGATGTAACCCCTAGCATCATTGCCAAAAGAGACAAATCCCTTCTTTCCTTGAGAGTAGTCATGAAGAAGAGAGATGTTCCCAGTCATGTGCATAGATCCCCCACTGTCTACATACCAGATGCTACTTTGGCATGTTGAAGAACCCTGCAATAATAAACAATCAGTTAGTTTTAGAGACCCAAACCTTTTTGGTTTTGGGCCTGGTCTCATCAATAGATGGTAAACTAACATGTTATTTGTAACAACAGCCTGAGAAGAAGAAGATGGTGTAGAAGAGGAGTCCTTTGGCTTAGACCTCCTTTTCTGTGGTTTCAACATAGGAGAATCTAGTTGGTTAACTCTACCCAACAGATGTTGTACCATCATCACCAGCTGTGTCTGATTTTGTGATAAAGCTTTCAGCTCATCAGACACATTGCTAGTGGAGTTAGATAAGGTCCTATGTTGCACCTTCTTCTTTTGAGCACCCTCAGCTGTCACCTGTTTAACTCCTTCCTTTTTGGATTTCTTTAAGGACTTAAGGGTTACAGGATTTGATGTTGCTGATACAAATGTGGTCTCAAACTCAGTTTTCATTTTTACCATTTTCTCATTAATTTCTTCTTTTTGTTTGAGTTTGGAACCTCTTTTGTACCAACAATCATCTGTAAGATGATTGAACAAACCACATACTTCACATGGTTTCTCTTCATCTTAGGTTGATCATCAACTAAAGATGGTGAAGCAACAGAAGACTTGTTCTTCAATGCTTTGGAAGCATTGGTTGCTTTCTTGACTACCTCTTTAGTAGTCTTCAAACTCTTTCTACTGCCAGTTTTCTTCTCTTCAGTACTGACAGCAGTTGAAGTTTGAACTTCAGGTGTTAAATCCTGCTCTCCAGTCCTTTCAGGACCTTCAGGATTAACTCCTGAGTTGATCAACCTATTGATCATGTGAATGTCAGCATTTGGACCATCAACATCAGCTGATAGGTTCAAAGAGGGCTTGATGCTGACTGCTACTTCTGATTGTGCTGTATCAGAAGGTAGATCACATGATGTGATGGATTGGTTATCACTCTCACCATCAGATTCTACCTCTGCTCTTGGGTAAAATCTGTAGGTGGAGCAGTGTGATTGTAGCCAATTCCAAACTTCACATTTGAAGCAGATTGCTTACTAAGAAGCATTTCAAAACCTTTGCATGATTGTACCCATCTATCACACTCGACCTGGGTAACTGCAAGGGTTTCTTTGAGATCTTTGTACTTCTCTAGAAGTACATCTTCTCTAGCCTTCTCATCAATTATTTGAGCAACTCTTTGTTTAAAACCTCATAATTTTTATCTTGAGCACAAACTCAAACTCAGCTTTGTTTTTGGAAATTATTTGTAAATGAGGACAGTTGAGAAATGACCAGACAAGTCATCTGGGGTAAACTGCTCCAGTCAACAACTCCTGGGTGAAGAAGCTGTGTTGTTGAGATTGAGGTGTTGATGAGATAGGGAAGGCTGAGGTTCTGGTAATGCATGAGGTGTGGTGTCATAGGAACTTGAACTTGATTTGACTGTGGCATGTAATAACAAGGGTACTGATATGGCATTTGACCCTGAGGAACAAAATATGCCGGAGATTGTTGTTGAGGATGATGACTAGAGGTGACAGGATGTTGCCCTCTGTGTTGTTGACTATTGCCAGGAAAAGTCACAAAGGGTGCAGTAGAGTTAGATCCAGTTGATCTACACTCTCTTGCAAAGTGTCCAAGCCGTTGGCATTTGTGACACCACAACTTGCTCTTGTCAAAACCAACTTTGGTTTTGCCAGAGAGTCCTGGGAATTTTCTTCCAGTTCTTTTGTAGAACTTCTGAGATCTGATATTTATCAAGGCCATTTGGCTCAAAATATCCATCTCTTCTAAGTCATCATCAGCAATCCCCTTGAGATCATCCATAATGAAACATAGATTGTCATTATTACACCCAGTAAACTGACCATCAACACTTACAAATGCAGAATCAGAAGTGCTTGAAGAGAAATTAATATGCTCATCATACTGGCATTCAGATGAAGCATTCTGACTCATGACCCACCAAGGCAGTGTTGCCTTGTATAAAGTCTTCAGTGAGCTTTCCAGATGAAGACAGCTTTCTCTTCTGTTCTATCTCTCTCTCAAAAGTGAGCAATTTCCCATGGAGTTGGGTGAGAGATAGTTTGTCCAAACTTGCACTGGAGCGTAGGACAATAGTATATGTGTCCCATCTCTCAGGCAGTGATCTGAGAAATCTGTTATTCATGAATATTGGTGTATTCAAGTTTGACCATTTTTAGTTCAGAGATCAAACAAGAAAACCGCTCATATTGTTGAGTCAGTGTCTCACCCTTTCTATGAGAGAATGTCTCATATTGTTGGGCAAGAATTTCTCTATTATTTGCCAAGACCTCATCTGTTCCTCCAAATTGTTCTTTCAAAGCAATCCAGAGGTCATGGGCAGTTTCATGATGCATTAGCCCAGAATAGATTTCATTGGGCAATGCCATGGCCAGAATTCCATGGGCTTTTGCATCAATCTCAAGCAACTCTTATCCTCATCTGAGTATTGCTCCCTCCTCTTCGGAACCATTTGATTGGTTTCCGGGTTATTCACCATAGGCTTGTGTGGACCATGTACCACTGATGTCCAACACCCTGCGCTGTTAACAGACAGGTGATGGAGCATACGTCTTTGCCATATGTTATACTCATTCCTAACCAGCATAGGAGGCTTGGTTGAGGAACCAGTATTGTGAGGATCATTGGAAGGAGTGGTCATTTTCAGTTCAAAAACAGTTTAGTTCAAGTTTAAAAAGTTTTAGACAGACCACAACAAACTCAATGAGAACCAAGAAAAGATCTCAGGATGAATGAGCAGAAATACAGAAAATTCAATCTCTATAACCGTTTCTTGCAAAAACAAAAGCTAATTCAATCAAACTTGATCTTGAATAGCAGTTTCAATGATCAATTGTTAGATCGATCAATGATTAACCTGCTCTGATACCATTTGACAGGATCAGTGATCACAAGTTTGATGTATTAGGATACAAAGCAGCGGAATACAAACTAGAATTAGACAAATTGTAGCAAGCAATCGATACTTGTAAGCATTAAGATCGCATACGGTTATAGGGAGAGAATGTATTTCTGATTTCTAGGAATGTTTATAGATGTAGAATATTCTAATCAAATCAATCATTCATTCCATTCATTCACTCATTCATCAACATTACAATAGGTTGTCACTCCTTATATAGAGTGCAACAATCACTGCTGTTATCACGGAAAGTGACAACTGGCAGATCCAATACAAAAATAACTAATTCTTAACAAACTACTGAAATGTTCATAACTACTGAGAACATATCAGCATGTTAAGTACAAAATATAAAACTACTGAAACTACAACGACTGAAGAACAAGCTCTTCAGTCGTTTTACAAAACTACTGAAACATAAAAATATAAAACTACTGATATCACAACTACTAAATAAGTACTCTTCAGCAGTTGTGACAAACTACTGAGGCTTCAGTACTTGATCTTCAGACTTTGACCTTCAGGTGTTTCATCAGCTGATGACTTCAGTAGATATCATCAGCTGATGTCTTCAGTCTTTGTCTTCAGACTTGTACATCAGTTGTTGATCTTCAGCACTTGTGAACTCTTCAGCTGTTGTACTTCAGTACTTTGGTCTTTCAGCTTCAGCACTTGTGTTCTTCAGCTGTTGTACTTTAGCACTTTGGTTCTTCAGCTGTTAAGGTCTTCAGCACTTGATCTTCAGCTGTTGGAGTCTTCAGCACTTGTCAAACTACTGATGAGGCTTTCAGCAGTTGTTGTGATACCATGTGGGACTTAGAGGTTTTCTGATCTTGGCTCATTGGTTCTTTTGGTCCAACATGGTGGGATGGGAGATATTAGTAGTGGGAGGAGTGGTGGTGGTAGTGGTAGCTATGGGGGTGGAGATAGGAGGTGTGGTTGTGGTGGTAGTTATGGTAGTGGTGGTAGGAGTAGTGATTAGGGTGTTCCTCTACTTGTTTCTCTTCTTCCCGTGGGATGGGCCATCCTTTTCTTCCTTGAGCCCTTGAGACAAAGGCTCCACCTGAGCCGAGTGACTGGTCTGGGGTGTAAGTAGGATCAGTGTCATCTATAGCGCCACCCTTTGACCCAGCCTGGCGTCCACCAACCGCCTCTTTAGCTCTCTCGGTGGCCTCAACCCTACTGCCAACTGTCCTCACGAGAGGCTCCTCATCTGACTCATCATCTCCATCTACCTGAAAATCAGGGGTGGCTTGGAGCCTGCTCGATCTACGTGGCCTCACCACCTTGACCATCACCATGGCTCGTCATCGTCATCTATATCATCAGTGGGTTGCTCAGTCGGCTAGACATCTGTGTCACTCTTATCGTGATGCCACTTCTTGTGAGAAGGCGCCACATAATAAGCACTTGCTGATGCCCGAACAGTCTCCTGACAGGGGGCTTCACCTGCTTCCCCCTGTATACCTTCATCCTACCCAAGGTGGTATCATCTATGACCTCTAACACCACTACATTTTCCTTCTCCTTAGGCGGTAGAGGAAGCTTATCATCTATGATCATTTGCAAGAACCTTGGATACATGCAGAAGCCTTACTTGGCTTTGGTCTTAAGGTTCTCTATCTAGTAAGAGAATATCAGGTTGGAGAAGCCGAAGGATGGTTCAGCACCAATGCATGTATGCATTCTAGATTTGGTCACATAAATCAACAAACCCTCTTTCCCTTGATGCTATGCACCTCAGAATGACATTAGCCAGGTACTTGAACTGGGGACACAGGTTGCTTTTGTTGAGCACACCTGAGTTGATGTCCCCACTATACTTCATCCGTAAAAACAACCCCTTACTGTCATAGGATGTAACTTAGTCGATGGGCATCATCATCACCCAGATCCAATACCCGTCTTAGATCATCTGCAGTAACCTTGATCTCTTGACCAAAAATGGATCTTCGTATACAGTAAGGCTCAGCAGATCTGTCAACTGAAGCACCTTCCCAAAAGGCCTGCTATAGAGACTGGTAGGGTGTTCAAGGAGCACAGATAGCTTTATAGATCCTCAACCTCCTCAGAAAAGCAATAATCCCAGCAAACTCGGAAGCATTTTGAGGGTCGCATCCCAGTGAGCACACATGTTTTCCTTGGTGTTGATAGTCCACCTATCAGCCATGTTGCTATAACACTAGACGTATAAACATTAGATTTGTGCATACATAAGAGAGTTGAAATTAATTTGTTTTGAGATCAGTCTGGTTCAATCGTGCGATTGAACCATACGACTTAGTTCAGTCATGCAATTGAGCATGCGGCTGAGTTAAGTCGTGCGATTGAGCTTGCAACTGAAATAGTCGTGTGTGATGCCGTTGAGTCAATCGTGCGACTGAACTCAAATGCCTGAACTCATACCGCCTGGTTCATTTATGCGATTTAGTCATTTGCCCAGCTCAATCGTGCGATTGAAGTTCATCAGCACGTCCATTTGTATAACTCTCTCTTCGACACTCTAACCTTGAATCTAGGTCAAAACTTGATGTTAAGCGTTGTGTTTAGACTCATTAGATTGCATGGACCCTAACTATCACTTTATATCCATCATTTTAATGATTATGCCTATTTAAGTGGTCTATTTGAAGGGTTTTACTGGTTTCTTGATTTTAACCAATTTGATGAGTTAGGGTTTGATTTCACCGAGCATTTTGTTTGATTTTAGTCACTAAGTACCTGTAGATGAACAATGGATCAATTAGTAACACAATGGGCAAGAAATCAAGGTGAGAAAATTTTTTGGCAGAGTGTCTGCGTATGAGTTATGCGTATGTGTTGTGTTTGAATGATTTAGGGGGTGGTGAGAAATGCGACCTACTCACCCCTCCTTTTATACTGTCTTAATGTTCAATCATACGATTGGATCTATACGCCTGCTCCAGTCGTGCGAATAATGTTTAGTCGTGCGAATAATGTTTAGTCGTGCTACGGGCTCATACGGCCTCATCTATTCGTGCGATTGGTTCATTCTGGTGATCCAATCACATGGATTGCTCCATGCTTATGATCCAATCGTGTGACTAGTCCATACTTATGCCTTAATCATACGACTTGCTCATACTTATGGGTTTAACCTTTTTCACATTCAAACACACATGTTTAACTATTGATAAGACGTTATGACCGATGATCATCTTAGACATGACCTTTTTAATTGAAAAACTGTTTGATCACCTCAGGCGTGATCCTTTTAATTTAAAAAACCCAATTGGTCACCTCAGACGTGATCCTTTTAATTTAAAAAACCCAATTGGTCACCTAATATGTGACCCCTTTTAGTGAGTGATTCACAGATTGAATTCAGATGTATAGTCTGAGTTTTACCTAAGGAGCGACTAAAAATAAAATAAAACAACTAGAAATTTAAAAACAAAATAAGATATATTTGTATTTTTGACTGGAGATGGATTTAAACCTATTAGAGTACTTCTCACCGATTTTACTTCCGGGACAACACAACTTCAAGTCTATTTTATCATTTCCGGTACGAATCACTATGGAATCATACAGGTAAAGCAGAATCATTTGGGACATTTTAATAAACCATTTTGATGCTAGATTCTTGTTTTGACCGACAATCAATAGCAATTTTAGGAAATCATACTAGAGCTATAAGATGCATACAATGATTTTGATTTTCAAGAACTACAGCTCATGATGATTGTGAGTATACTTGTCCTCTTAAATCCATACACAGATTTTTGACACACATTGGTGATGAGTTACGGTTTAGTTATTTCAACGAGCATTTGTGGATCCACACTTATATGGTAATCAACATTCCTCAGGAGACTTTTGAGCAGTCTACGGATATATTTCAAGAAGAGACTATTCTAAGAGCTTTCAAAGAGATGCCAAGCCTCAGGTCAGCGCCATCACACAGTAGAGAGGCACAACCAACAATGAATTCTAGAATATTTAGGTTATGCTTATCCTCAACTCGTGCCACCGTATAGCAAAGAGGCACACAACCTATATACTTGTTAGAGTATTTATTTTTCTTTTGCACATAACACACCAACAACATAAGTTATTAGCTTGATTGCAATTAGCATTCTTTCATGTGCCTTGCTCATTTTTATTGTTGTCTGCACACATTTGTGGTGTTTATTTTTCTCTTCACCCCTTATTGGAACTGTGTTGATTATGTTAACCAAGGATAAGATGGGAACCCACAGGAAGTTGAACAACTTAGTTTGAATTTTAAACCCCCAATGAGGTGTACTCATCTATTGTGTTGAATCTACCAACACATCATATATGAACTAGCAACCTCTAGGTCTACTTTCTCTATGTTACCTGAGTAGCATACTAGTTTTACTATCATTTTTCCTTTTATTTTGCTTAGACTTCTCAGACTTGTACTTTGAATTTTCATCTTACTAATCTATAATCTTTTAAAGTCCCAAACAGTTTGTTCCCTATGTATTATCTTTTTCCATAAAAGTTGAATTAGAATAACACATTTGATTTCATTTCTTTTAGCTAAGCTGTCCTCCTCCCTTGTTTTTTTAAGATATTAAATACTACACGAATTTAATACTAATTTAACCTATCCACCCCCTAAAATTTAATACTAATTTAACCTAGACAGAAAAATAAGTAATATAGAATAAAATAAAATAAAATAAAAATAACTATACTAGTCGGACTACAAACTTTCATCTTCTAGAATCACATCACTTTTCTTTCTCGCACCATTAACCTCTAAAAGATATAAAACCTAGGTTATCAAATGCTTTAGTGTAGTGGTCGGCACATTGAAAATTCGTATTTATTTTAACCACATCGATTAAGTGCTTTTTAAAACATTCACATATAAACTGATACTTAATAATGATGTGTATAGTTTTAGGGTGGTGGACTTAATTTTTTGTTACGGCTATAGCAGCAAAATTATCAACAAAAATAGGAGTCATAGAAAATTGCAAACTGTAGTGGTGCATTTGCTGTTGAATCCAGATGATTTGTGAACAACAACTTGTAGCAACAACGTATTCAGCTTCACATGTTGACAGAGCAATTGAGGTCTGCTTCTTACACTGCCAACCGTCTACCAAAAAACTGACATCCCGCTGATGTTGACTTGTAATTCATTTTGCAACCGCCATCATACGAGTCACTAAACGTTGTAAGCTCAAAGTCATCATCATGAGGATACCACAACTCATGTGTTGGAGTACCTTTCACATAACGAAAAATCATTTTAACTCCTATGAGATTGTTGACTTTTGGTTTTGCCTGATATCCGGAACAAAGACACGTCACATACATGAAATCAGGTCATGAGGCTGTGAGGTACATGAGAGATCCGATCATTCCTCTGTACATAGTGGCATCAAACAGATCACCATTTTTGTCGGGTGCCACGTCATGAGATATAGCAAGTGGTGTTCTAGCTGTAGAAGCATTCTCCATATCGAACTGACTGTGGATATCGCCTACAAACTTGGTCTGATGAAGAAATATTCTCTTTGGTGTTTGATCCACCTGTAACCCGAGAAAGAACTTCATCTCTCCTATGGCACTCATCTCAAATTCTGCTTTTATTACAAATTCAAATTCTTTACACAACTCTTTGTTTTTGGAACCGAAGATTATGTCATCAGCATAAATCTATACTAGTAGTAAGTCGTCATCTTTTTCTTTAATGAACAGTGTACAATCAAATACCTCCTCTGCGAAAACCGTGTTTCCCCAGATGAGTTGAGAGTTTCTCATACTATGCTGTAGGGGCTTGATGGAGCCTGTAGAGAGCCTTATCTAACTTGTAAACTCTGTCACGATGGTAAGGATCCTCAAATCCTTCGGGTTGACTGACATACACTGTCTCACGGATTTCACCATGAAGAAACACACTCTTGACGTGTAGTTGATACACTTCGATTTTCATGTTGGATGCATAAGCTAGAAATATAAGTATTGCTTCCATCCTGGCCACTGGTGCAAACACTTCATTGTATGCTATGCCTTCGACTTGTCGAAATCATTGAACTACAACTTGGGCCTTATTCCTGATTATCACCCCTTGGTCATATTTCTTGCATTTTAGTAGCCATTTAGTGCCAATCACCTTAGCACCTTTTTGTTTGTCCACAAGGGTCCACACTCCTAATTTCTTGAACTATATGAGTTCTTCTTGCATTGCACTAAAACATGACTCATCTTTTAATGCTTTACTAACGTATTTTGGCTCAAATTGAGACACAAAACATTGATATGCTCCATTGTGAAGGTATCCCTTTTCCATTACCAAGGCATAATTAGCTATGTATAGCTGATTTCTGGTCTGTACTCCCGATCTAACATCCCTAATGGCATTGTCCAAGGGATGATAAACATTTAGGCGATATCCGAGAGTTGTTGGAACAACCGCCTCATTATCCAGATTGTTAAACTCAGGTTCAGGATCTGTAGCTATTGGAGTGTGAGGTTCCAAAAAGTTAGAGGCATTATGATTTAATGCTTGTGTATTTTCATTTGTAGGAACTTGTTCCTCCTGATCTGTTCAGTCTCCACTTCTTCATCATCAGAGGAGGAATTGCTTACATCAAGTCCTCCCCCTAAAGGATTAGAAGATTCACCTTATGGAGTTAATGATGTCGAGTCTAGTGGGGGTGTGTCTAGGACATCAGACATCATTCTGGTCGTTAACTCATCATTAGGAAGGGAGATAGGTATGTTGAAGGACTTCAAAAATCCATCATATTCAAACAAGAATGAAGTTCCCTTTCCCGCAGGGGGTGGTGTATCTCTGGACGTCAATGTTGCACCAAACTTCTAACTGACCGGTTGAGCTGTTATAAACTCTTTTGTCCAGTATATTGTAGCCAAGAAAGATCCCTTCTTCAGCCTTCTCACTATACTTCTCAGATTGAGTTTTCCACCAAATGGTTCGAGATACTCCTGCTTAGGTTTACATCGCTGGAGTAACTCATGGCATGTTTTACCATGACGTTTGACAACAAAGCCTCGATTGAGGGTGTAACATGCATTGGCCACTACCTCGTTCCAAAATTGGATAGGCAGTTTCGAGTCGGCTAGCATCGTTCTTATTGTCTCTATCAAGCCCCGATTCTTTTGCTCAGCAACTCCATTCATCTGTGGGGTGTAGGCAGATGTAAATTGATGTCCAATCCCTTTTTCTTTAGAAAACACCTCCATCCACTAGTTCTTGAACTCTATGCTGTTGTCTAATCAACTTTGTCTAACTCTCAGCTTGTAGAGTGATTCCAAGTTGTTTCTAGCTGTTTGAATGTTTCAAATGTCTCTCATTTGGATTTTAGAAACATCACCTAAGAAAATCTTGAGTACACATCACCAACAGTACTTTTAGTGCTAACATGACCAAATAGATCCATTTGTAGAAGCTCGAGACGCAGGTCAATGGAATTAACTTTCTTTGCCTTGTGAGACTTCTTGGTCAGTTTGCCTTTCATACATGCTACATAAAAGTTCGGAAGCTGGAAGTTCTTGACATTCACTCCATTAAGTAGGATCATTTTGTATCAAGTGATTTATCTTTCGTGGATTTATGTGTCCCATTCTCCTATGCCAGGAGATTGAGTTCCTCTCTGTTGCCTTTGACAAGAAGCATTGAACTTTCTATTCAGTTGTGGAGGCTTTTGATAGATCCAAGACATATAAATCGTTATATATTGAAGTCGACATTAAGACTTTGTCATCTGGGATAACGTAATCCTTTTTCAGCACATAGCACTTCTTCTTGCCAACATAACTTTGAAGCCCTTGTCATAGATCTAGGAGACTGAAAGCAAGTTGTTCTGTAGTTTTTGAACGTAGTTGACCTTATCAAACTTGACTTTCTGGTTTCCCACTTCACCCTAAGTAGTGATATATCCTCCTTTATTCCCAGCAAAAGATACATGTCCTCCTTTAATTTGTTAGGGATTGAAAATGAGAGAGAAGTTCTCGGTCATCTGCCTAGATGCCCCACTATCAATAATCCAGGTATTTGTGATAGCACTATAGTGGACACACTGCACATTCAAAGGAAATGATCAGTTTAGGTTTGGGACCCAAGCCTTTACTAGCTTGGGTGTCATAGAGGAATCACACATCATAACTTAACCCACTATCCACTTAAGGATGAGGGCATATCATTCTTCTTATTGTTTTCATTATCAGACAACTTATTTTACTTTTCTTTCTATAAGCCAGTTTTATGTAAGGCCTGTTTGTGATAAATAGACGACTGGCTTAGAGTTTGAACTTTAGGTTCATTAGTTCTCTTTGGAGGAGTAATAGGAATCCTTTTAGAAGAACTATGTTTTTTATGATTAAGTTCAACTTTCATTCTAGGAGTCTAATAATAAGGACAATTCAAAGAGAGATGTCCTCTTTTTCCACAACTGTAGCATGATCTCACCTCTACATGTTGAGGAAACTGTTTAGGTGGGGTTGAGTGTGATTGAGGTGCGACATGAGTTTGGTTAGGTTTAGTCACTTCTTGTTTAGATGTTTCTGCTTCTTTAACAAAAATAATTGTTTGAACATTTTTAACATCTTTAGCCTTTAGTTTATTTGGACTTTGACGTGTAACAAGGGTTTGGTTAATTGATTTAGCCATTTTCGGTTCAGAAGAAGACATGTGTGAACCGGACCTTACATTAACATTTTCAAATTTATTATTCAGATTAACAATAGGTATCTTACCTTTTGATTCCAAGGTAGACTCCTTCCGCTTAGTGCTTTTCGTCATAGGTTTACTTGTCAAATCGGGATCACTAACCAGAGGAGTGGACACCACATGATCCTTTACTAAGTTGTTATTTACAGATCTACATTTAGCATTTAACAGGATCTCATGTGGTGGTGGAACACCCTTCTAACCCAACCCTTCCCTATTATTTCATTCTTTCACTAAGTTGTAAGGCCCCGTTCCCGGGACGCTTACAGCTGGTAATTCATCGCACATAAAACATATACTTTGCATTTAATCATCAAAACATTGCAGTGGAAACCTAGAACAAATGGAATTTCATTTCATCATAAAACTTTTGCAAAATAATGCATCGTTTGTTGGTTACAAAATTACATTGTTGTATTACATCAAAAAAGCTTTAAATAAATGGATGCCATCCAAAAGAGCTGAGCAACCGCCTCGTGCCATCCTCAGCAATGCTCACTTGCCAACTGGAAAATGCATAAAAGTCAGCATTGTTGAGTGAGTTCTAGTTTTATAGCAAAACATACTTTTCATTCATAAAACCATTCTTTCTTTTAAAATCATATTAGACTTTACATTCGTTCGTGATCATACATCGTACGTACATACAGATAATATCATTATTATCTTCGTCATTGTTTCATTCATACTTTTATTCATTCATCATTACTTCCAGTGAAATGTACATTACGCCGAACATTGTGCACGAAGCGAGTAACTGGGCCTGAGGTCTTTCATAGACCTCGAACATTGTGAGCGAAGCTGACTCCAATACCAAGGGTAAGTGCATTCATCATTATCTTTTCTCTTTCATTTTGGATCAGTGCCATATGCTATACCTCGAACATTGTGTACGAATCGGGTAACTGGGCATGAGGTCTTTCCTAGACCTCGAACATGTGCACGAAGCTGACTCCAGTACCTAGGGCAAGTGACAAGGATCCCATACATATGGTCAATCACAAAGATTAGACCCCGGTGTACATCCTTCTGGGGTAGCTAACCCGCACACAGTTGAGCTATACATTTTCTTGCAAGCCTTTCTTACATTCATTCATTAATAAATGTATTCATTCATCATGTTCCTCTTTCATTATCTTTCGCTTTACGTTACATAATACTTCGTTCATTCATTCTTTATCATAACAAGTAAAGCCATAGGAAAGATAATCATACATCATCCCAAAGAACATCAAAATATCATTCATACATCATCATGCAGGGCATCATACATACATAACATACATCATGGATAATCATGCAACATCATCATCATAAGCATCAACCACACATCATTACCTGCCCATCATACCATCTATGCCCCCAAAAGTCAACTTTCATAACCCCCGGGAATCTCCTAGGTCAAATGCCTACATTACCTCTTTTCTCAGAAAGTCAGAATTTTTCTGTGTTCATTCCCATTTCCTATAGTCATGAGCATTTCCTACAGTTCGTCCGCATTTGCTATAGTTCATCCGCATTTCCATACTTAGCCAAATGCTCATCCACATTTCCGGCACTTAGTCAATGCTCATCCGCATTGACTTACTTTGCTCATCCGCATTTCCTTAGTCAAATGCTCATCTGCATTTCCTGCACTTAGTCAATGTTCATCTGCATTGACTCACCTCATTCTCATTGACTTACTTTGCTCATCTGTATTTCGCTTATCCGCATTTCTGCACTTAGTCAACGTTCATCTGCATTGACTTACTTTGCTCATCTGCATTTCCATACTTAGTCAAATGCTCATCCGCATTTCCAGCACTTAGTCAATGCTCATCCGCATTGACTTCATCCGCATTGACTTACCCATTGGTTAATGTTCATCCGCATTAACCCTTTTCATCCGCATATACTTCCAAACACAGGCAGATTTAAAAATTTATCAAGTGGGTCTAAAACATCAGATTCAATTTCAATGCACCATTCATCATGTTCTAAGATTAATTCTTACCCTCTAAGCCTTAGAAACACAATCATACATCATCAAGCATGAACATAGTCACACATCACATCATAACATCATCATAACGTCATCATACACACATTCAAGCACACGGGTCTGAAACCCAGTTTAATAAAACATACATTCATGCATTTCCAGCCCCAAAATTAGTTAAAAACCAGTAAAAAAGAGGTCCTAGAACTCACCTTTGTAGCTCTTGAGTAAGGCTTCTCCCAAACCCATTTGCAAATTGAATTCAACCTCCTAGAAACCAACTTGAATTCGAATTGTTTCTTCTTGTTCTTCTTCAAACTCGAGCTTTGCTCTTTCTTTCTCTAAAATCCGAAGATTAGTGGTGTATGTGACATATGGGCGGCCATACCACCTTTTACCCATACACTTGGGTTTTATTTCTTTTCCTTCTTTTTCTTCACTTAATCTTCTTTCTTGTCTAAAAAATTCGGGTGTTACAAGTCCACCCCCCTTAAATAGGTTTTGTCCTTGAAACCTGTTATTCCATGAAGAATTGTGGGTAATGTTGTGTCATCTCTTCTTCAGTCTCCCACGTAGACTCGAATCCCTTCTTGTGCTTCCACTGTTCACGCACAAGGGGAACCACTTTATTCGTCAACCTCTTTTCCTTCTCATCAATGATTTCCAATGGTTGCTCCATATAATTGACTCGTTCGTCTACTTCTACATCCTCCAATAGAACAATCATGTCTTCATCAGCTAAGCACTTCCTTAGATGAGATACATGGAAAGTCGGGTGAATTCCACTTAACTCTTCTGGTAGTTCCAATCTATAGGCCACCTCTCCTACCCAAGCAATGATTCGGAAAGGTCCTATGTATCTTGGGCTCAACTTGCCCCGGTTTCGGAAATGAATAATACCCTTCCAAGGTGAGACCTTAAACATAACCCGGTCACCCACCTGGAACTCAATCGGTCTATGTCGCTTATCGGCATACGAATTCTGTCTATCTTTGGTTGCCTTCATCAAGGCCTTGATCCTCTCAAGCTTCTCAGTCGTAGCCTCGATTACTGCAACGCTCCCTAACTCTTTTTGACCAATATCCCACCAACAAACGGGTGTTCTGCATCTCCTACCGTATAACATCTCATATGGTGGCATACCAATGCTAGCATGATAGGTGTTGTTTTATGAGAATTCGGCTAACGGTAGGTGGTCATCCCAACTTCCACCAAAATCAATCACACACGCCCGAACCATGTCTTACAACATCTGAATGGTCCTTTCTGACTGACCATCAGTTTGGGGATGGTAAGCCGTTCTAATATGTACATCGTCTAGCATGGTGGAATTTCTTCTATAATTTAGATGTAAACCGGGTGTCATGATCAGACACAATGGACACCAGTACACCATGAGGAGTTACAATCTCCTTGATGAACAGGTCAGTCAACCTCTCAGATGAATATGTCTTGCAGATCGGTAGGAAGTAAGCACTCTTCGTCAGACGGTCCACAGTCACCTATATGGCATCGTACCCTTTCGGAGTACGTGACAGCTTCGTAATGAAATCCATGGTGATGTGCTCCCACTTCTATTCCGGTATATCCAAAGGTTGGATTTTCCCATACGGCTTTTGATGCTCGGCCTTCACTTGTAAACAAGTAAGGAACTTACTCACATACCCCACCAATCGCGCTTCATACCCGGCCACCGATAATCTTTCATCATATCTTGATGCATTTTCGTGGCACCAAGATGAATCGATTATCGATTCTTGTGAGCTTCATCCATAATCTTCACCCGTAGATCCCCAAAACAAGGAATCCACACACGACCAAAATGAGTTTTAGCACCAAGTGTGTTTTCACCCAATTCCCCAACCAGACCTCTCATTCTTTCAGAGTTAAGATAATCTTCTTTTAGTGCCTCATCTTGAAACTCTTTGACTTGCTTCATTACATCAGAGGTCATGATCAGTTGGTATACTGTCACCCGAATCGGCTCGGGCCTCTCCTTTCGGCTAAGAGCATCAGTAACCACGTTGGCTATGCCCGGATGGTAATGGATCTCACAATCATAATCCTTTATGAGCTCCAACCATCGTCTCTTCCTCATGTTCAGATCCTTTTGCTTGAAGAAGTACTTCAAGCTCTTGTCGTCAGTGAAAATGGTGGACTTCGTACCGTAAAGATAGTGCCTCCAAATCTTTAGTGCAAAGACCATGGCTGCTAGCTCCAACTCATGAGTAGGGTAGTCGACCTCATGAACCTTCAGCTGTCGGGACGCATAGGCTATAACCTTCCCTCTCTGCATCAATATGCACCCCAAACCCGAGTAGGAAGCATCAGAATAAACCACCAGTTCTTCACTTCCATCGGGTAATGACAGAACAGGAGCTTGAGTCAACCTTGCCTTCAATTCTTCGAATGCCTTCTCTTGAGCTTGGCCCCATACGAACTTCAAATCTTTTCGGGTCAACTTAGTCAGTGGAGTAGCAATCTTAGAGAAGTCTTGGATAAATCTTTTATAATAGCCCGCCAAACCTAAGAAACTACGAATCTCGGATGGCGTCTTTGGTGAATTCCTTTGCATAACCGCCTCCACCTTCACCGGGTACACCATAATCCCATCAGGATTCACCATATGACCCAAGAACTAAACTTCACGCAACCAAAATGCGCACTTTGGGAATTTGGCATACAGTTTCTCCCTTCTCAACGTCTCCAGAACCTCTCGAATACGACTGGCATGCTCATCCTCACTTTTTGAATAAATCAGGATATCATCAATGAACACAATTACTAATTTATCCAGCATCGGCCATACACCCGATTCATCAGATCCATAAAAGCAGCTGGCGCATTGGTCAAACCAAAAGACATGACGAGAAACTCGTAGTGACCGTAGAGCGTACGGAAAGCTGTTTTAGGAATATCATGCTCCTTC
The DNA here is from genome assembly GCA_025506515.1 of Flaveria trinervia. Taxonomy (NCBI): domain Eukaryota; kingdom Viridiplantae; phylum Streptophyta; class Magnoliopsida; order Asterales; family Asteraceae; genus Flaveria; species Flaveria trinervia. The sequence continues at coordinate 49,883,886 of CM046443.1, read as the reverse complement.
ACCTTTAACTGATGGTAGCCCGATCAAAGATCTATCATTGAAAACCAACTGGCACCCTGAAACTGATCGAACAAATCGTCTATTCTCGGTCAGGTGGCACTCCTCATAAGTCTTTTGGGAATACGTCTCGAAAGTTGTGGTGTTGGCATATCGACATCCTTTACATTGGCCAAGTAGGCACTACATCCACGCCTTATACACTTTCCCGCCACCGCCATTGAAATTACCTTCGGAATCGTAGTCACCCGATCACCGTAAACCATCACCGAACTACCGTCAAGTGTTGTCAAACGAATCATCATCTTACGACACACAATGTTTGCGTCGAAGTCCGCCAACCAGTCCATCCCAAGAACCAAATCAAAACCACCCAAGGTCATCACGAATGGTCTAACAGGAAAGTAATGACCTTCTAGCTCCACATCATAGCCCTCTAGCATCTCAAAAATCCTGGTAGACTTACCTATGGCAGTTTATACATCGAAGGGTGCATCAATACGTCTATTACTAACAGGCAACTTAGCACAGAAAGTAGTAGAAATAAAACTCTTACTAGCACTAGAATCAAATAGCACAGAAGCTAAAGTTTGGTTCACCAGAAACGTACCGGACACGACATCAGAGTCCGTTCTAGCTTCCTCATGTGTCATTGTGAATGCTCTAGCGTTCGCCCTTGGTCCTGCACCTCCAGATTTTTTCACCCCAGAACCCTCAACTCTTCGCTTCTTACACTCCCTGCTCATATGGCCACTTCCCCCGCAGTTGAAACGCTTCATACCTCCACAGTCTCTAGCCATATGACCAGGCTTCCCACACTTGGAACAAACATTCAACCCCCATCTACACTCACCACCGTGCTCCTTCCCACACTTGCCACACTTTTTCAACCCGGCACTAGCTATGACCACACAGCGCTCATCCACTCGAGCCTTCTTATTATTCATCGAGGCACCACCCCGACCAACCTCTTCCCGTTCCAGTTTCTATCACCTTCGCCCTTTCGACTACCTTCAGTCACCACCACCACAGTCCTCTCATCATACAATCTCCCTGCTAGATCCACCGCTGACCTGAACGTGCTTGGTTGGGCGGCAATCATGTGCGTGCGAATGTCCATCGGCAAACCTTGAACATACCTCTTGATCTTCCGTGATGGAGGTGTCACCTGATCCGGCACCAGACATGCCATTTCATTGAACTTTGTGGTGTACTCTTGGTGTGTCATCATTCCTGCCTCCAGTTGCAGAAACTCCCTCTCGACCTTATCCATTTCACGATGTGGACAAAACTCCTCAATCATCAACTTTTTTAGTTTGGACCATCTCATTCTTCCAATGGTCCTGCTGCCTTCAGCTTGGACAATATTGTCCCACCAGCATAAAGCTGAGTCCATAAAAGAGTGGGTAGCCAACTTAACTTTCTGGTCCTCTTGGCACTCACTGATATCAAGCACAACCTCCATTTCCCTCACCCACCGGTGAGCAGCAGCAGCAGTACCATTTCCATCACACGTAGGGGGCTTGTATCTCATGAATACCCCGTAGTTATAGCCTCGTACGGCCTCCCGCACAGGCTCTGCTTCTTCCTCTTCTTCTTCATTATCAGACAGAACCGTCTCAGTCTCGGCTGTCTTCTTTCGCCCTTAGGTCCACTCCTTTCCCTTCTCTCTCCCTCCCTAACTGCCTTTGTCACTTCGGTCACCACAGACGGTAGGATCGTTGACTTGATGCACTTCTTCCACAACTGCCTCCTTCACTGAGGCTCTGAGGTTAGCACTCTTATCTCTGCCCTCCGGATGAGGGGTTTCTGGTTCTTCATGAACTACCTTTTCGGCCTTTGGCCTTCCCCTCATAACCCGTGGTTCAGCACCATGTCCACCACCACGTGAAGCTTTAGATGATCTACCATCAGCCATGTTCTAACTCACACTAAAAGATTTAAACACTCATATGGTCATTCAAGGAAACGACTCAGTTTATGGCAAGTATAGTAAGTCCCTAATTACAGTGGCCAGCTGTGATTAGCCACTTACATTACTCTTCATATCCCAAGCATTACCTGTCTTGACTACATCAGTATTTAAATCTACATAAAACACATAATCACATACCATGCGCACATAAAACTAGTTATCTTTATGAAAATACCTGATGGCACGCAGCTACTTAGATTGGCATCCATTTCCCTTTCCGTCCCATTCTCAGTTTAAGTTAAGGTTTAATTTGAAAATTTACCCATTTCAATTAAATTTTGGCCCTGATACGACCTTGTAAGGCCTCGTTCCCGGGACGCTTACAGCTGGTAATTCATCGCACATAAAACACATACTTTGCATTTAATCATCAAAACATTGCAGCGGAAACATAGAACAAATGGTATTTCATTTCATCATAAAAACTTTTGCAAAGTAATGAATCGTTTGTCGGTTACAAAATTACATTATTGTATTAAATCACAATAGCTTTAAATAAATGGATGCCATCCAAAAGAACTTAGCAACCGCCTTGTTCCCTCCTCAGCAATGCTCACCTGCCAACTGTAAAATGCATAAAAGTTAGCGTTGCTGAGTGAGTTCTAGTTTTATAGCAAAACATACTTTTCTTTCATAAAACCATCATTTCTTTTAAAAACATATTATACTTTACATTCGTTCGTGATCATACATCGTACGTATATACAGATAATATCATTATTATCTTCGTCATTCTTTCGTTCATACTTTCATTCATTCATCATTACGTCCAGTGAAATGTACATTACCTCGAACATTGTGCATGAAGAGGGTAACTGGGCTTGAGGTCTTTCATAGACCTCGAACATTGTGCATGAAGCTCACTCCAGTACGTAGGGTAAGTGCATTCATAATTATCTTTTCTCTTTCATTCTGGATCAATGCCATATGCTATACCCCGAACATTGTGCACGAAGCGGGTAACTGGGCTTGAGGTCTTTCATAGACCTCGAACATTGTGCATGAAGCTGACTCCAGTACCTAGGGAAAGAGACAAGGATCCTATACGTATGATCAATCAGAAAGATTAGACCCCAGTGTGCATCCTTCTGGGTAGCTAACCCGCACATAGCTGAGCTAACACCCTTCATAGGGTGTGAACCTTCATGCATTTGCTTGCAAGCCTTTCTTACATTCATTCATTAATAAATGTATTCATTCATCATGTTCCTCTTTCATTATCTTTCGCTTTACGTTACATAATACTTCGTTCATTCATTCTTTATCATAACAAGTAAAGCCATAGGAAAGATAATCATACATCATCCCAAAGAACATCAACATATCATTCATACATCATCATCCGGGGCATCATACATACATAACATACATCATGGATAATCATGCAACATCATCATCATAAGCATCAACCACACATCATTACATGCCCATCATACCATCTATGCCCCCAAAAGTCAACTTTCATAACCCCCGGGAATCTCCTAGGTCAAAGCCTACATTACCTCTTTTCTCGAAAAGTCAGAATTTTTCTAAGTGTTCATCCGCATTTCCTATAGTCATCCACATTTCCTACAGTTCGTTCGTATTTGCTATAGTTCATCCGCATTTCCATACTTCAGTCAAATGCTCATCCACATTTCCGGCACTTAGTTAATGCTCATCCGCATTGACCTCATCTGCATTGACTTACTTTGCTCATCCGCATTTCCTTAGTCAAATGCTCATCCGCATTTCCTTAGTCAAATGCTCATCCGTATTTCCTGCACTTCGTCAATGTTCATCCGTATTGAGTCACCTCATCCGCATTGACTAACTTTGCTTATCCGTATTTCCTTAGTAACGGTCATCCGCATTTCTTGCACATAGTCAATGTTTATCCGCATCGACTTACTTTGCTCATCCGCATTTCCATACTTAGTCAAATGCTCATCTGCATTCCAACACCTAGTCAATGCTCATCCGCATTGACATCATCCGCATTCACTTCATCCGCATTGACTTACCCATAGGTTAATGTTCATCCGCATTAACCCTTTTTATCCGCATTGACTTCCAAACACAGGCAGAATTACAAACTTATCAAGTGGATCTAAAACATCAGATTCAATTTCCATGCACCATTCATCATGTTCTAAGCTTATTTCTTACCCTCTAAGCTTTAGAAACACAATCATACATCATCAAGCATGAACATAGTCACACATCACATCATAACATCATCATACACACATTCAAGCACACGGGTCCGAAGCCCAGTTTAATAAAACATACATTCATGCATTTCCAGCCACAAAATGTTAAAAACCAGTAAAAGAGGGGTCCTAGAACTCACCTTTGCAGCTCTTGAGTATGGCTTCTCCCAAACCTGTTTGCAAATTGAATCCAACCTCCTAGAAACCCACTTGAATTCGACTTCTTTCTTCTTGTTCTTCTTCAAGCCCAAGCTTTGCTCTTTCTCTCTCTATAATCCGAAGATCAGTGGTGTATATGACATATGGGCGGCCTACCATCTTTTACACCCACTTTTCAAACATTTTGTCCTTTCGGACACTTTTTACCCCTAGACTTGGGTTTTATTTCTTTTCCTTCTTTTTCTTCACTTAATCTTCTTTCTTGTCTAAAAATAGTCGGGTGTTACATAAGTGTTGAACTATGTGAGAAGAACCGGTCCAAGTATGCAGTTTTTGTTTTAAAGAATTAAGTTCGACTTCTAAAACTGATTTTTCTTTCTTTGTTTCTTCGAGGGTATTTAAATAGGACTTTATATCATTTGCTTGATTGAAAGCGACAACCTCGGTTTTCCTTAGTTGTTTACTCAAAAGTTCTTTTTTTTCTTTGTAACTGCACTCATTTTGTTTTAATATACCATTAACTTCAGTGCATAGTTGTAAATCATTTACTAAGTTATCATTGTGGTCTAACAACCTAGAAAATTTCAAATCAATGCTTTCTCTAAATTTATTCATTCATCACAAGCATATTTTTCAAACAGTTGGTCTTTAGTACTTAGCTGTGAGGAATGTGTTGAATCAGCCATCAATGCAGAGTTAGACTCTTAGGATGCTGGAGATTCTGAACTTGTTGCTCTGAGCTCTTCCTTAACCAAGTGATGTACCACCTTCACAATTTCTTCAGTATATGACATTACTTGCTCAACTGTGATCTCACCTTCACTCGTAGAACCATCATCTAGTCCCTCAACATAGGCTATGTTTGATTCACCCGGAGACACAAAGCAGAAGGCCTAATCTTGCCTTTCATCACCTTGAGCAGTCAAGGACTTTGTCTCTTTGCTTGAAGAGGTAGCCCCACTCATGGGTGGAAAATGGATTTCCATTTCCAGTCTTCTTGGCTTTACAAATTCCCGTTTAAAATGTCCCTTTTCACCACAATTAAAGCAAGTGACTTGGTTATGTCAAAGCCAAACGTTGTGTCCTTTGTGGTTACTAAATTCTGCCCAGTCTTCTTAACGAACTTTTTGGCTCGCTTAACTGCACTTGCAAGAGCCCACATGATATCCATCCTCTCTAGCTCGTTCTCGTCAACTTGCTCGTAATCTTCATCTGTAGGATGATAATTCCCGATCTTCCCAGTGACTAAACCATCATAGGATTGGACAACAGCTGCAAGAAGATCCATGTGCTCCTTCGCAACCTCCACTATGACGTTACTGAGATTCTCAGTCTTCAACTTCATAGTGTTGGCTTCAGGCACTATGTATTAAGTCGATGATGACCTAGACGTATCTTGTCTTGAAGTAGTGGATTGAGTAGGAGTCGTGGAACTGGACACAAAAGCATTTTGAAGTTATGCTCTTGAACTGGTTGGAGTGGAAAAAGAGTTGTAAGGTGAAGGATTCTGATCGTACAATCCTTTCTGTGACCTGCACTTCATTCTTAGTTCCTCTTCTCTTAATTTTAGGATGAAGTCATTTATGTCTAACTTTGCAAGAATATCATTTTTCCTAAGATTAGACACAAGTGACTCCTATTTCTCCGGCAAACCATCTGCAAAACTTGACACTTCATCTTCCATAGACGTTGTTACACCATGAGTGTGCAGCTCACTCATCAGAGGATAGAACATGTCAATAATGTCATCCAAGCTCTCCTTTGCTATGGAAGAGAAGGTAACAAACTCCTTCTTAGAGCCTTAGCCTTCGGAGACTTTAACGTTGCATTCCCATCATATCTTTTCTCAAATCCTTCCCATAACTTTTCCACCTGTTTGTTCTCAGGGAACTGATGAAATATGTATTTTGTATCGACTGAGTCAACATGGCATACACTTTATTTTCTGCATTATACTTAACGTGCTGGCTATCATTCATTCCTCCCAGAGTCAGCTTTACTCCATCAGCACCGACTGGCATAGTGTAAGCTGTCTTAATGGATGCCCAAAGATTGGGATCAACTCCATTTAGATAGATCTCGAACCTCTGCTTCCATTGTGGCTAATCATCTAACGTTATAAGCTTTGGTAGTTTATTATGATTCCCAATTTCGTTTCCCAGAAGTAGAAGATTCTGGATCCGAGAGTCCCTTCTGGCAGTAAAAGCAGTGAATTGATCTTCCATTTCTATAAACTTTGAACTTTAAAACAAGATTGGTTAACTTATGCGATTGGACAAATGTGGATGAGTCAATCGTGTGATTGGACAAATGTGGATGAGTCAATCGTGCGATTGGACAAATGTAGATGAGTCAATGGTGCGATCGGACAAATGTGGATGAGTCAATTCGGATGACTCCGTCGTGCGAATGGACATATGCGGATGACCAATGCCCATGGCTCAGTCATGCAAATAGACAATGCGGATGACCAATGCGGATGGCTCAGTTGTACGAATGGACAATGCAGATGACTCAATCGTACGAATGAGCTATTCGTGCGACTGAAGGCTGCTGTGTTTGAAAATTTTTGAATTTTGACACTTTGACATGAATTACAATTTACCTAGAAACCCTAAGCTGCCGTATGATGAAAAACTTCAACTTGAATGCCTGTAAACATCAGAAAGCACCAGTAGACCCAAAAAGATGACTCCTTTGAGTTAAAACGTGAGGTTTGACATAGTTCTAGTTGAATCAAATGCAAAATCAAGAACCGAAGTTCTCATACCACTTGTGAGGACCGTGTACGTACGGAATACTAACAGATTCTGCATTTATACCGAATCAAATAGTGCGGAATCCTATTTGATTGGTGATCCAATAAGTGAGAACAATTACCCGATAAATATATGATTGAAGCTAAACATTATGAACGAGTAGAGATCGATCAGGATTGATTTATGAATTTGGACAGGCTTCCTTGGATGTTCTAGACAGCTAGGGTTCATGTATTATGAACTTTGCTCTTAAATGTTCCAAAGTGTTTCTCTAAGTCTCTGTTTTTCTACGAATTAAGTGGTATTTATAGGTTATGGCTATCATGTGCCTGGAACAACCACTATCAATGATCCATACATTCTTGTTTGTCTTGAGTTGTTCCTGCACAAAAGAGATGGTTAGTTACATTTGGAAACCTAAGCCTCATTGGTCATGGGCTCATCAAAAGAAGTTGAAGACAATGCAACAATAATTGATCCTATAGTCATGCTAAAGTGATCATTTGCTGAAGTAATGAAGAACTCTCAGCCACTTGGTCTTTCTGTGACTTCCACACCACCTTTGGAAGCTTAGACTTGACCATCAATACATTGGAAGTTTTGATGATTGGGGCTTCAAAAGATCTTGCTTTCACTACAGTAGGCTTTAGTACTTCGGAAGTATTCTTTCCTTCCGAGGCCAATGTTTCTTCCGAAGGCAAGTTTCCACTTGTCTTCTTCTTCACTTTGGAGCTTCCGAAGGAAAAGGATTTTCTTTCTGAAGCTTGCTTCTTCTTCTCTAGGCTTTTAGAAGTTTCTTTCTTTGGGATGTGGAGAGTACTCTTTAGATTATAAACACGATCCTTAGCAAAGTAAGAGGTACTCTCACACATAACACAATCTATTTTCTTCCTTCTAGGAGACTTCTTTTAAAAACATTGTTGAACTTGATCACTTTCAACCTCCATCTTCATCTTCTCAGATGATGTGGCAATACTAGTGGGTTTAGAACTACCTTTAAAGCTTGATTTCTAATGTTGTACAATAGTGGTTCACAACTTATCACCCTTCTTCTTGATGATGGGATGTTTGGACATGAACTAGAACTCTTGTTATCAGAGTTCAAGTTTGTTTCCTCGGATTTAACCACTTCAAATCCTATAGAAATAAAGACTTGTTTTGTGCAGAGTTGAAGGTGGCCTTGATCTCTTGAGCCTTGTTTGCCTTTATCTTGCTTTTTTTGATCAAGTTCTTTCTCTTGGACTTGGTCATCCCAATAGCTTTATTCTCCTTAGAGGGATGATGAGCGTTCTTAGAATGCTCTTCTTCACTCTTCTTAGAGCAATTCTTCACCATCTTCTCTTCATCCTTTTCAGTCAAGGGGTCTATATAGGGAAGCTCATCTTCACAAGTTCCACACCTAGGAGATCTTACAGACAATATGTTAGGATCTGGTATTTTAATGAAACACCAATTAATTAACGTGTTAAACCAAACCAAATATTGCGGAATCATATTTGATTGGCAATCCAGTCAGTGAGAACGCACGTAGACACAATAATGAATTGAATCTAACGTCAAGAATAGATTAGGAATCGATCTACGGCGTTCTATGAACTTGGAGTATGAACTTAGAGGCTTCTGGACGGCTAGGGTACATCTGGAGTCGATGTGAATCGAATGCTTCCCAATCGTTTTATTTTTCCATGAATTAAGTGGTATTTATAGGTTAGGGTTGCTTATTGAGGCAACTAAACCATAAGCATGGGTAATTCGTGCAATTGAGCCATGCGGTTGATCCTTTCATACGACTGAATGTTCAGTCGTGCGACTGAGTCAGACGCATGAAGCTGTTTAGGCGTATGGACTATTTAGGCGCATGGACACTCAGTCGCATGGCCATTCCAATGCATGACCACTGTTTGGGCACATGGTCTAGTCGGACGCATGTGAACTTTACTTAACCAAAGTTTGAATGTATTCTTATTATAACATTATGTATATCAATTCTAAATATCACAAACCTATATAATTTAGTCAATAAGTGTTATCCAACTCATTAACAAAATATTAAACATTATGAATCACAACCAAACATTATCATTTCATTAAGTACCCAATATTACATAAGTGCAAGACATTCACGACATATTACATTGAGATCGGGATCTCGGTACATAAGTGTATCAACAAACTCCACCTTGGACCTAGATCTATCTATTGTCTTACATCTTTCATAATTTCCTCAAATTTCTTGTACTTAGCTTCTTTGGTGACACCCGTATTTATCTCGAAAGCAAAACAGAGTCTTATTACATTCGGAAATTGTAAAGCTTGCACTATATCTTGTTGGTCATAGAACAGTGGCCACTTGTATAATGTATAGACATCATCAGCAGACAAGTTAGTAAGCCACATCGGGTCAAACACCCTTATGGTTTCCATTTTACCATTTTTGTTCAAGACTATCACACAGCCTCTCTCGTTCTACAATTGTAGTACCACCATTTAAAATGTGGAGTGAAGTCCTGAGGTATCTCACGTAGTGGGATCTTTGACATTGTACGTGGTGGACTCCACTTCAACACGTCTTTTGGTTTGCCAGTTATGGCGTCAACCTCAGATCTTCTGATGTACCTCGTTGGTTGTTGAGGTTTGAAGTTGACCCATCTGGTGTGGTACTCCCTCTTTAGAACTGCTTTAAACTAGCCTGAAATGTTACCAGGGTCGGCATATAGCAATTTTAACTTTGCTAACCGGTTAAGCTCAAAACTTGGAATAGTCTTCAAGTCATGTGGAAACCTAAAATAGTCAATTCCCTTCTCACGTTTAGCAGTGTAAACGTTGAGGTCTTCAAAATTTCCCATGCTATTATCCTGCCTGCCACCTTTTGATGTTTCTTGACCTTATACAATTTGGTGTAGACAGTTGACGTTGTAGCGCTGCGTTGGGCTCTTATCTCCTCAAAACATGCTGCCCATTATGCTTTTTTTATGTTCACTTCAGCATGTGTGGCTTGGGCCTTATCTTTATCTTTTCCGGACTCTTGTTCCATCCTGTCTAGAGTCTCAAAAGTGTCACTGACAAGATTGTCTCCCAGATTAGGAATGGTAGTTCCTTCCTTGTCAGTGTACTGGGGATAATGTTGAGCAGTGACATCTTCTGTCTCAATCTCATCGACATCCTAAAGGTCATCGCCACTCTCTATATTCACGGTAGGGGCATCTTTCACAATCTCTTTAGCATTCAGCTTGAACATTTTGGCTAGTTGCTCATCAGTGAGATTGTGAATGATTTCTCCTTCTTCAGGAGTATACATCATAGTTCTCCTTACAATACCTTGCAGATCAAGCATCAACATCAGTTGACTCTTGATCTGTTGGAGTCGAGCAATTTCATATTCATCTCGTTGAAAATCTGGATCTGCTTGATTTAAACATTGAACACAACAATTAATAATTAATAATCAAGACATAACCATTTACATTACATATAAACATTCATTACATAAATTTTATACATGATCCAAACACAAATTAGTTTAAATAATAATAAAACATTTAAATATTACTCTTGTCTTGGATCCTATGTTCTTCTGCTGTTGGCGTTGATGTCGTGGCACCGGGATCTTGAGTCTTTTTGGTCCGCCTCTCACTAGCTTCCTGTGCACCCGAAGCAGATGACTATCCTCCTCCTTCAATGTCTCCTCCATCCTCATCATCACCATCATCATCACCTTCATCATCACCATCATCATTCTCATCATCATCATTATCATCATCGTCTCCCTCTGATCTTCTGAGGCTCATCCTTTGTGCCCTTGAGTTTAAGCAGGATGGTCCTCTTAGCGTCCTCCAACTCCTCAATCTTCCTAGTAGATAACAAATTTTGCTCCTTGAGTTGGGAAATCTCTTGAATCTGGGCAGCCATTTGCTAAGCCTTCTCTTCAATCTGGTGTGCCTGTTGAGAGATCTGCTGTGATTGTGTAGTAGTAAGCTCTACAAACTGTCAGAGTTGAGCAGTCTTCTTGTCATCGACTGCTAATAGCTTCAGCACCATACAATTTAGTGCTGAAAGTTGTTCCTCTACCCCACTAGGAGGTAGAGATTATCTTGAGGGAAAGGATGGGGGATCTGATGGTCCTGTCTGGTGGCTAGAGGTGGTGGTGGTGGCAGTAGTGAATATGGGATGTGGTATGTGTGTGGGTGGTGATGGGTAACTAGAAGTGGTGGGGGATGTGATATGGATTGGGGGTGGAATAACTGGTGGAGGTGTGGCTGTAGTAGTAGAGGGTGGAGGTGTTGTGGTTAAAGTGGGTGGTATGGTAATGGTGGTAGCTGTGGTGGTGGTAGTGTGGTAGAAGTAGTGGTGGTGGAAGTGGTAATGAAGGTGAGTCTTCTTTTCTTCTTCTTCAAGCCATGGGGCTGAGCCATCCTCTTCTTCCTCCATCCTGTCGAGGAAGATGCTCCCCCTAGGGCACGACACGGGTTATCAGGAGCATACATGGGATTGGTATCATCCTCTCCCGATCTGCCGGGGCGTTCACCAACCGCCCTGAGCCCCCATTCTGTGGCAACGACTATGCTGCCCACAGTACGGGTCAGTGGCTCCTCATCTGACTCCTCCACTTCCTCACCAGGTATGAATTCCCGGTGGAATCCAGCAGTCTCCGCTACATCTCTAGTGGGGGCAGATGCTGGAGATGCACTAGCAGTAATGGGGCCCCTTGGTTGAGTGGGCCCTTCATCTCCAGCATCCCCGCTATCATCATCATTAGAGCCGTTCTCTAGGAGCTGTAGCTGCTCATCATCTGAGTCGTTGTCTACGTGACGCCGCTTAGGCCTACCTCGCGCCACATAGTTCTCCTTGGCCAGATGGCCTATAAGCCTCTTTACCTGGGTCTTCACTTGCTTACCCCGGTAAACTCTCATACGACCCAGAGTGATATCATCCATGATCTCCAAAGCCATTGCATCGTGGTGCTACTTTGGAAGCGAGGGCAGCTTCTTATCAAAAATCAGCTGCAAGAACCTAGGGTACATACAAAAACCCTCTTTTCCCTTGGCCTCTAGATTCTCCATGAGGTAAGAGAAGAACATCCTAGAGAAGCTGAAGGGGTAGTTCAGCACCAGTGCCACATAGGCATTTTGTATGTGGTCTGATAGGTCATTGAACCCACCCCTTCTGGAAGCTATGCACTTCAGAATAACATGTGCCAAGTACTTATACTAGGGGCACATGTTGCTCTTGTTAAGCACACCTGAGTTGATGTCCCTAGTGTACTTAATCCTCAGAAAGCAGCCTCTCACTGTCAGCGGTTGTAGCTTGGTGGGGTATCCAGCATCAACTCCCAACCCAAGTACACGCTGAATGTCTTCAGCTATAATTTCTATGTCCATACCAAAGATGGAGCTCCGAATGCTGTAGCTCTCGTGATCTATCCACTGATGCATTCTCCCAGAAGGCCTGGTGTATAGACCTATAGGGAGTGCATGGAGTAGAGATGGCTTTGTGTATCCTCGATCGCTTGAGAAAAGTGATGATCTCAGTAAACTCGGCACCATTCCGAGTTGTGTGGTCTAAATGAGCACAGATGTTGTGCTTGGGATTGACAGACCATCAATCTGTAACACAAGATACATAAACGTTAGATACTCACATACGAAAAATTAGTTCTAAGTAACTTGATAGAATTCATTCTGATTCATTTATGCAAATGAATCATGTGACTGTGTTCAGTCGATTGTCCTATCATGCGACTGGACTCATTCGGGTGAATGAACAGGTGACTGAGTTCAACCGGTTGACTGATTTTGCGATTGGTTCAGTCGGCCGACAGAGCTCATTCGTATGATTCATTCGGCCGATTGAGCTATTCGGCCAGCTCATTCGTGTGATTGGAGTTCATCCAGACGACCAGTCGCATGACATACTGTTCCGTCGACTTAGGTTCAAATCTTGACCAATTCATGAAATTAAACGTTGTGTATAGATTCTTTTGACTCGCAATCACTTAACTAATAACCTAATAACATTATTTTTTAACAGTTTACTTGGTTTTAGTAGGTCATTAATCCATTGACATGTTCGGTTCTTGTTTCAATCATGAATCACTAATTAGGGCACCATATCTTCTAATTTTTGTGAGATTTCATCACATTATACCTGTATAAATGCACACACATGTTAGAAGATCAGTAGGAATGTATAATTGAGGTCTAAAGAAATTTGGGTAGCGTAACGGTAGGATGTGCGATATAAGGGCGATTGCAAGTGATGAGCTGAATTTGATCGACTGTGGCCCTATTTATACTAAATCTGAGCTCAATCGGCCGACTAGACGCATTCGCTTGGTTTATTCGGCGAATGGAACTCAGTCGGGCGATTGGCTTAGTCGTGCACTTTCAGTCGGCCGACTGGAGCTCAGTCGGTCGATTGACTCATTCGCACACTCTCATTAGGTCGAATGGGTCATTCTGATAACCCATTCGGGTGAATGGTTCATACTCAGTCCATTCGGTGTTTAATGCATGAGTATGGTTCATTCGTATGATTGGTCCATACTCATGGTCCATTCATGCGAATGGGTCAGACTCATGAATTTGACTTTATGACCATTTTACAAATTACCCCGTTTAACTTTTGAATAAATGTTATGTGCCCTTGATCATCTCAGAAATGATCATTTTATCTTGAAAAACCTTTGATCACCTCAGACGTGATCCTTTTATAACATTTTGTCACCTCAGACGTGATGCAAATTTATTTGAAGCACGTGTGGTCACCTCAGATGTGACCTTTTGAATGATAAGGTCCCTTTTCAACTTCCATGACATAGTCCGATACTACACAAAACTGAATTTACAGACTTTGTACAGAAATAAAAGAAATAATATTGAAACTTAAAACTTGGACATATTTTTTTTTTGTGAGGGTTAATTCCTAAGATGTAATTCTAAGGAATAATTTTTCTGAGAGAGCAGCCTCAATCATTTAAACCATACATGGGCTAATTCAAGTTGGAATCATACAGGATATACGAATCATTCAGGACAAGATATTTAAAAACTTTGATGCTCGATTCTTGTATTTCATCTGAAGTCAGTTAGCAAATCTAGGAAATCATGCTAGTACTCTCAGGTCCCCACACTGATTTGAACTTTGAAGAATTGTAGCCACAATGATTGTCATTATATTTGTCCTATAAATTCATACACAGACTTTCAAAACAGTTTGGTCACAGTTTAAGGTTTGTTTATTTCAACCAGCATTTGTGGATCCCACACTTATACAGTAATCAACATTCTTTAGGAGATTTTGAGCGGTCTAAGGGTAGTGTTCAAGATGAGACTATTCTTAGAACTTTCAAAGAGAACCAATCTTCAGGTCAGTGCCACTACATAGCAGATAGGCGGCAAACAATGAGTTCTAGAATATATAGATTATGCTTATCCTCAGGTCAGTGCCACCGCACAGCAGAGAGGCACATAACCCATCTTCTTGTTTGAGCATTTTCATTCTTTTTGTGCAGATCTCACCAACAACATAAGTTATAAGTTTGATTACATTGTTTTAAGTGCTTTTGCTCATGCTTTGGTCTTACGCACACATTTGTGGCGTTTATTTTGCTCGTCACCCCTTATTGGAATCTTGTTTGATTGTGTTAACTAGGGATAAGGTGTTACCCACAGCTAGTCAAACATTTTAGTTTAATCGTGAGATCACCAAAAGGTCTAGTCATCTATTGTGTTGAATCTACCGACATATCATATGTGGTCTAGCACCTTTAGGTCTACTCTCTTTGTATTACCTTAGTGGTAGCTAGCTTATCTATCATATTTCCTTTTATATTGCTCAGACTACACAGACTTATACATGAGCTTTGCATTTTTTCAATTTTGAATTTTTAAAGTCCCAAATGGTTTGTACCTGTGTACTATCATATTCCAAAAATTGAATCGGTATCACACATACGATCTTATTATTATCAGCTTGCCTCTCCTTTTCTCTTGTCTTTTTTTGTATATTGCCTAAACCTATTCTCCCCCTAAAATTATAAAACCACCACGGAGTAGCGTTTTAGAATTTTAATAGGCAGGATAAACCAATTGGAATTAAACTAATTAAAATCAAACAACGACAGGAGAAAAAATAAAATTAAAAATAAAAAAAATAAAATAAACTAGACACGACGCATCAGACTATACATGGTCATCTTGAGGAATGACCTCACTTTTCTTTTTAACGCCGTTGACCTCTAACAAATATAAAAAACCGAGGTTTTTCAAATGCCTTTGTATAGAGTTAGCGCGTTGAAAAACAGTATTTATTTTCATCACATCGATTAAGTTCTTTTCAAAGCAATCACGTATAAAGTGACTACAATTGTAGCAGAGTTATTAACAAAGCAATCACGTATAAAGCATCACGTATGAGCAAATACAGATGTTTTGGTATTAGGATGTTTGATGAGGTTCTTAGTGTCTACAATTGTAGCACAAGTTATGAACAAAGATAGGAGTAGAAGAGAAGTTCAAACCGTAATCCTGTATTTGCTGTAAATCCATATGATTTGAGAACAGTAGCTTGCAGCAGCAACGTATTCAGCTTCACAGGTTGACAATGTAACAGAGGTCTGCTTCTTACACTGCCAGGTTACTAATCTTCTTCCAAGAATGACACCCTACTGATGTAACTTGTAGTTCATCTAGCAGCCGCCGTAATCCGAGTGGCTATACGCTATAAGCTCAAAGTCATCATCATGAGGGTACCGCAACCCAAGTGTGGGTGTACCCTTCAGATAACAAAAATCCTTTTGACCCCAATTAGATGGTTCACCTTAGTCTTTGCCTGATATGATGAGCATAAACATGTATCATAGATGATATCAGGTCATAAGGTAGTGAGATACATGAGAGATCTTGTTAGGATCAGTGATCTACGTTTGATTGATTAAGAGTATTGCGGCGGAAATCAATTAAAGAATTAGACAATTCATAAGAATACAGTTGATATTCAAAGTAAGAACAAACGATTATAGAAAGAATTCTGCAAATCAAATGTTTCATTCAATACGCGCTTTCGTGCTGGCACAATATCACACCTACAATCAGGTCAATCATCCCTTATATAGGAATGTCATGGTGGAACATTCCTTATATGGAGATGTGACATCTGCTGATGTCATTTGATAGTGACATCTAACAGAATTATTCAAACTACTGAAAGGTAACACAACTACTGAAGATGTCAAAACAGCTGACATATTCTTACAAAAATACTAATTGTTAACTGTCACTACAACTACTGAAAAGAAACTACTGAAACTACAATGACTGAAGAACATGCTCTTCAGTCGTTTTACAAATACGGAAACAAAAAGAAAACTACTCAAAGGAAACCATCACAACAACTGAAGAATGCTTCTTCAGCTGTTGTAACAAACTCTAAAGGCTTCAGTACTTGTACTTGAACTTCAGCTGTTGTCATCAGCTGATGTCTTCAGTCTTTGTACTTCAGCTATTGATCTTCAGTACTTTGTTCTTTAGCTGTTGCTCTTCAGACTTTGGTCTTCAGCTGTTGAAGTCTTTAGTACTTTAGTCTTCAGCTGTTGAAGTATTCAGTACTTTAGTCTTCAGCTGTTGATCTTCAGACTTTGGTCTTTAGCTGTTGAAGTCTTCAGTACTTGAGTCTTCAGCTGTTGATCTTCAGACTTTGTCAAACAGCTGATCAAGTCTTCAGCAGTCGTTGTGATGTTTGTGGGACTTAGAGGTTTTTCTGATCAAGCTCATTGGTTCTTTTGGTCCAACAAACTCCCCCTGAACCAATGCAGCCAAAACCTCTAAACTTATTGAAGATGTTCCACTTATTATGGCAGAAAGATTTGGTCTTTTTGTCTTCTAGATCAGCTCAGAAGTGACCCATATAAGCACAGGCCTGGGAAAGTCTCAATGATCTGTTTGGCAAAGGATGAATGGGAACTCTGTCTTGGGGAACTGGACACAGAGCTGTTACCCCATCCATGAGATCTACTTCCCAACAATGAGTCTGTATGACTCCCTTGTACAGGCCTCAACGAGGTTATCTGTTCCTCCATGGTAAGCTCTTCAGCTCCTCCTTTAAAAAGTGATTCTGGCCCATAATATTCAGATAGGTATTTTACATGTTTCCCATTTTTGAGTTCCACAGTTGTTATTACTCTATAAGCAAAATCACCTGGGTGATTACCCTCTAAGAACAACTCGAGCTCATTCTTTCTGACTTCCTCAAGCCTCTTATATACTACCCATTTTTCACCATTTTATTTTCTAGCATATTTTATGGGGTCGGATTAGGTTTATAGGCTTTCTTGAAGTCATCTAGGATTTCCCAGGGTGATACTACAAAGACCAGTGAGATCACTTCATCTACAATCCTCTTCACTTGGCCAATTTATCTCTGTGGAAATTTTTTCTTGTGAATCCTATAAGACACCATGGGATCAGGCCAAATCCTCACTCTCTTCTTTTGATATTGAAATGTATGTTTAAGAGTGTATAATCAGAGAGCGTGCTTCTTCATGTTGATGATTGAAGATGTGGCAGCATATGCTTTGTCAACTCTCCTCAACAATTCCTCATCATGTTGTTTATGAAGCTCTTCTTCTTCTAGCTTCACTTTCATAATTTGTCTTTGAGTTTCAGGAGTAATTGTTGGGAGGTCACTTGTGGCCTTAGGCAATTGTATAATAGCTGAGATTGGCAGCCTATCTTCATCTTCATCATTATCTTCTTTTTCTTCTTCTAGCCTCAGTACCTTTCTCTTCCCCTTCTGGGGTACATCATCGGCTATTGGTTTTGAGGGTAAGGGAATTGGTTTAGTGGATTGTGGATTGTGGTGGTTTTGGTGTGGAAATGTTGACAGGCTGTTCTAGCATTCTGGATGTGAGGTCGGCTTTAGATTGCTTGACTAGTTCCTGCTCCCAGCACCAGCTTCATTTAAGGCTTCAATAACCAATCCTTTTGTGTATACTTCAGACGAACAGATCTTGGTGGTTATTGCCAAAATGCTATCCCTGGACCATGCCTTGATCTCAATCAATGATCTACCCAGATATTTCGCTATGAACCTGATCATGATTTCTAGCCTTTCCCTTTCCAACACATCATAACTTGCCATCTAGCTTGGATTTCTTCAATCTCTAGTCTTCTGAATTCTGAGTCAAGTTTTTCAGTGTCGTGACCTTGCCTAAACAACTGATCAATGATGTTATCCATTGATCGGCTATGTTTGGCATCAACCTTCTTCACCATTGTCTCCAAGTCAGTCTCCTTCTCATTCTTCCTTTTCTTGTATGTGACATGAAAGTCTTTAGTACTTTCAGTCACCTTCTCCATGTCAGCATCCTTCACCTTCTCCTTCTTAGTTTCTTTCCTATTTGCAATCCTTTTCTTTTTGCTTTCACTGACTGAATCTCCCCTTTTTGGTTGCATTGGTTGCAAGGGGTTGATTGTTAGAAAGCCTTTTGCTCACAACATCTCTATCAAGGGTTGTATAACTGAGGGAAGCCTCTCATCAAGGGTTTTAAGCACCATTTCAGTGATAGTTGAGGTGATGAGAGGTAAGAATGTTGAAAGATAACAGCTATTTGCTCAGGGGGGTTTTAACCCTGAGAAATAGTGCCAGAAGTAGAGGCAGGTGGCTGAGTGTTTTGGAGTGGCTCTGTGTATGGGAGACCTTCAGAGGAAGGTGCCATCTGTGGGTTTTGAGGGGTAGATGGTCTTTGATCCTGAGAAATTTGGCAAGCAGCTCTTTGAGTCTGCTCACCTCATCCTCGAGGATGGTGTTTTAAGCAAAAACATTATAAAAGAAGCCCAGATCATCATCAGTGTTTACTGAATCACCTGGCCTCCTGATAGAATCAGGATGAACATGCTCGGAGTGTAGATCAATAGTAGCATGTGCCCCTTGGTCATGGTACTGAGGACTTCCTGCCTCAGGACCATGTCCTTCATCAGGAGTTGCCTCTGGTGAGGTCTTATGGATAGTACCAGATTCATCCTGATCATTTGCTGAAGCAGGAGAAGTGGCAACCTCACCAGAAATTCGAATCTCCATTTCTACAATGGGAGATTGAATATGGTAACCCCTGTGTTGTGGGGTGTCAGAAGCACGTTGGTCCTCCCCCTCAATGGTTGGGGCTATCCCAATATGATGGTATCTAGGGAGGGGGTGAGGAGTGCAACTGAGTCAGCACTTTGGCAATTATGATGGTAGGACTTTGGGGGGCGGTTGCAGTGGGAGAGGGTGTGAAGGAAGTATGCACCCGGGGAGAGTGGTGCATTCAATGGAAACCTCCTCAAGTGAGGAAGGTTCCAGATGTATAGGTGCCCCTGGTTGCATCTGTTGATGAAAACAGATCCAAAACCAAAAAGGTTTGGGTCTCAAAATCTAACTAGTTCTCTTTTATGCAGGGTTCTTCAACATGCCAAAGGAGCATCTGGTATGTGGACAGTGGGGGATCTATGCATATGACTGGGAGCAGTTCTCTTCTTAATGACTACTCTCAAGGAAAGAAGGGATTTGTTTCATTTGGAAATGATGCCAGAGGTTACATCATTGGAAAAGGATATGTGTCTAATGGACAAATCCGGTTTGATGATGTCAACCATGTGGAGAATCTCAAGTATAATCTGCTGAGTGTCAGTCAGATGTGTGATAAAGGGCATGTTGCACTTTTCACAAGGCAGAACTGTAGGATTCTGTCTTCCCAAGTTCTGAGGCTGATGACAAGGTAAGGATGAACATTCTCTGAAGGCCAACAAGATCGGAAGAGTGTATGCCTTGGATTTCTCAAAGAAGATTGATTTGAAGGGTCATCCATGCCTGTTCTCCAAGCCTCTCTTCAGGAATCTAAACTATGGCATTGAAGGCTGGGTCATGTCAATCTCAGAAACATGAATCAGCTAATCCACAATCGTTTAGTGAGAGGTTTATCAATAAAGGAGTTCCACTGTGATGATGCATGTATTGCTTGTTTGAAAGGAAATCAACACAAAGTCTCATTCCCTCCCATTGAAGAACCTAAGTCCACGGCCTGCTTGCAGTTACTGCACATGGATCTATTTGGTCCTGTGAGAGTGATGAGCATGGCAAAGAAGAAATACTATCTGATACCAATTGTTAACTTGTTTCTTATGATTAACAGCTGATGAAGAAGGAGATGGTGCTGAAATGGATTCCTTGGATTAGGGCTTGGAATGCCTTTTCAGTGATTTGATCATAGGTGCATCTAGTTGGTTAACTCTCCCTAACAAATGCTGAACCATCATAGCAAGTTGTGTCTGATTTGTAGCCAAAGCTTTCAGCTCTTGTGACATATCAGTGCATGTGTTTGATGAGTTCCTGTGATCCACCATTTCCTCCTTGAAATTACAGACTTAGTCTGATGTTTATCATGAGGAGCACCATCAGCTGTTCTGTGATGAACCTTATCCTTCTTTTTGGATTTGGTTGAAGGTTGGATTTATCACAATGGAATGATTGCGGTACAAACTTGGTCTCAAACTCAGTTTTCATTTCATCCATCTGGATTTTATTGAGCTTATCTCTGTTGAGTTTGGAACCCTTTCTATACCAACATTCATCAGAAAGATGATTGAATTTACCACATATTTCACATGGCTTATTCTTCATCTTGGATTGATCAACTGCTGATGTGGAAACTACTCAAGGTGTGCTCTTCAGAACTTTCCTCCTTTCAGTAATTTTGTTCAGTACTGAAGAATCTGTAACAACTGAAGAGTTGTTCTTCAGCTGTTCATTGTCAGCAGTTGTTAATCCATTTATTTCAGCTAATTTGAAATGCTTTTCAGTTGTTGTAACTTGCCCTTCAGTACTTAAGTTACTTTAAGGGACAACATCTGAAATACTCAGCTTCATGTGCTTATCAGTAGTTAACCCATCAGCCAATTTACTTGCTAAGGTATCAACCCTTATTTCATCTTGTGATTTTGGGAGATCACTTGTGGATGATGCACATGGTAATGTGGTTTGGAGATTGCTTTCACTTTCAGATTTTACTATTGGTTTTGGAGTAAAATCTGTTGGAGGTGGAATATGGTTGTAACCAATTCCAAACTTCACATTCGAAGCAGATTGCTTACTGAGCAGCATTTCAAATCCCTTGCAGGATGACACCCAGCGGTCACACTCAACTTGGGTAACTGCAAGTAATTCTTTGAGTTCCTTATGGTTCTCAAGAATGACCTCTAGCTTAGTCTTTTCATCATTTAATTGGCATTTATGCTTATAAATCTCGTCATCTTTGTCCTTAAGGACAGACTCATATTCAGCTTTTCTTTTGGAAATAGTTTGCTCAAGCTCTAGATTTTGATTAATTACAGCTACATTTGCTTCTCTAATAGAGACAAATGCATCTATGCAAGATTCGGAACAAAGCTTGGCCTTAGCCTCAGAGGATACCTGGGTTACCTGTGAAGAAGTTGCATTGGAGCATGAACTCTCAGTAGATTCCAGGGCCATGAGAGCTAGATTCCCAAAAGGATGTTCACCACCATGTTGACCATCACCCGCAAATAATTGCTCAGTACTAGAGAGATCATCTCGTAAACTGCTCCAATCAACATTACCAGGGGTGAAAAAGTTGTGATGAGGTTGTGATTGAGATGGTAGAGGCTCAGGTAATGCTTGTGGTTGTTGTGCAGTAGGAACTTGAACGGATTTGGCTGAGGCATGTAATAGAAGGGATACGGATATGACATTGGACCCTGAGGGACAAAATATGCAGGCGAAACAGGTTGTGAATGATGACCAAAACTAGCAGGATGTTGCCCCCTGTTTTGTGGACTAGTGCTTGGAAAAGTCACAAAGGGTGCAGAGGAGTTAGATCCAGATGATCTACACTCTCTTGCAAAGTGTCCAATCCATTGGCATTTATGACACCTCAACTTACTCTTGTCAAAACCAACTTTGGTTTTGGCAGAGAGTCCTGAAAATTTCCTGCCAGTCCTCTTGTAGAACTTCTGAGATATGATATTAATCAAGGCCACTTGGCTCAGAATATCCATCTCTTCTAGATCATCATCAGCTATTCCTTTCAAATCATCCATGATAAAACATAAATTGTCACTATTACAGCTTGAGTGACTATCAACACCAACGAATGCATGATCTGAACTGTTTGAAGAGAAATCTATATGCTCATCATAATTACTTTCAAATGCAGCATATTCTAAGTCATGACCAACCAAGGTAGTGTTCCCTGGTACAAAGTCATCAGTGAGCTTTCCTGATGATGCCAGTTTCCTTTTCTGCTCTATCTCTCACTCAAATGTAAGTAGTTTCCCATGAAGTTGGGTGAGAGATAGTTTATCCAGATTTGCACTGGAGCGTAGGACAATAGTGTATGTGTCCCATCTCTCAGGCAGTGATCTAAGGAATCTGTTGTTCATCAGGCTATTGGTATATTCATGTTTGACCATTTTTAGCTCAGAGAACAAACTGGAAAAAACGCTCAAACTGTTGAGTCAGTGTCTCACCCTTCCTTTGAGAGAATGTTTCATATTGTTAGGCAAGGATTTCTCTGTTGTTTGCAAAGACCTCATCAGTTCCACCGAATTTTTCCTTCAGTGCCTTCCAGAGGTCATGAGCAGTTTCATGATGCATAAGCCCTGAATAGATTTCATTCGGCAGTGCCATGGCCAGAATTCCATGGGCTTTAGCATCAATCTCAAACAGTTTCCGATCTTCATCTGAGTATTGTTCCTTCTTCTTCGGAACAATTTGATTGGTTTCCGGATTGTTCACCATAGGCTTATGTGGACCATGTACCACTGATGTCCAACAACTTGAACTGTTAACAGACAGGTGATGAAGCATTCTTCGTTGCTATATGTTATACTCAGTCCTAACCAGCATCGGAGGCTTGGTTGAAGAACCGGTATTGTGAGGGTCATTAGAAGGTGTTAGGATCAGTGATCTATGTTTTATTGATTAGAGAGTATAGCAGCGGAATTCTAACAATGAATTAGCCAATTCACAAGAACGAAACAATATTCAATGAAGAACGAAGACGGTTATAGAGAGAGAAAATTCTGCAAATATATTTCATTCAATATTCGCTTTCGTGGTAACGGAATGTCACAATTACAATTAGGTCGACACCTCTTATATAAGAGATGTGACGTCTGCTGATGTCACTTGATAGTGACATCTAACAGAACTATTCCAACTGAAACACAACTACTGAAGATGTCAAAACAGCTGACATCTCCTTACAAAAATACTAAGTGTTATCAGTTATTATAACTACTGAAAAACATAAAACTACTGAAACTACAACGACTGAAGAACAAGCTCTTCAGTCGTTTTACAAAACTACTGAAAGTAAAAACATAAAACTACTGATATCACAACTACTGAAGAAGTACTCTTCAGCTGTTGTGACAAACTACTGAAACTTCAGTACTTGATCTTCAGACTTGAACTTCAGACGTTTCATCAGCTGATGACTTCAGTAGATATCATCAGCTGATGTCTTCGGTCTTTGTCTTCAGACTTTGTACACCAGTTGTTGATCTTCAGCACTTGTAAACTCTTCAGCTGTTGTACTTCAGTACTTTGGTCTTCAGCTTCAGCACTTGTGTTCTTCAGCTGTTCAGCTTCAGCACTTGTGTTCTTCAGCTGTTGAACTTCAGCACTTTAGTCTTCAGCTGTTGAAGTCTTCAGCACTTGATCTTCAGCTGTTGGAGTTTTCAGCACTTGTCGAACTACTGATGAAGCTTTTAGCAGTTGTTGTGATATCATGTGGGACTTAGAGATTTTCTGATCTTGGCTCATTGGTTCTTTTGGTCCAACAAAATCCCCCTGAACCAATGCAGCCAAAACCTCTAATTTATTTATTTTCCCACTTATTGTTGGCAAAAAGGTTGGTCTTTTTCCTTCTTAATCAGTAGAGAAGATGACCCATATAAGCTCCGGCCTAGGAAGAAATCTCAGATATTTGTTTGGCAAGATATGAATGGGAACTCTGTTTTGGGGAACTGGACACAGAGTTGTTATCCCATTCATGAGATCTACTTCCCGTGTATAAGCCTGTAGGATTCTCTGGTGTATGCTCTAAGAAACATGATTTGTTCTTCCATGGTCAGGTTCTCGGCTTCACCATCAAACAATCCTTCTCGCCCATACAACTCTGAGATGTACTTGGCCTGTTTACCATTTTGAGCTCAACTGTTGTAATCTATCTGTATGCAAACTCATCAGGATGAGTCCCTTCAAGTAATAGACTGAGCTCATTTTGTTTGAAGTTCTCAAGCCTGTTGTAGACTAACCCCTTTTTAATAATTATGTTCTCTAACATCTTTTGGGGTGGTTGTTTAGTCTCATATGCCTTCTTGAAGTCTTCGACAATCTCCCAGGGTGATACTACAAGGACCACTGTGATCTCTTCATCTACGATCTTTTTGACTTGGCCCTTGTATCTCGAAGGAATGTCTTTCTTTACAATCCTGTGAGCCACCCTATGATCAGGCCATACTCTCACCTTTTCCTTCTGATATTGAAATGTGTTGGCAAGAGTGTACAACCTCAGAGCCTCTTTCTTTACTCTAATAATTGATGACGAAGCAGCATAAGTTTTGTCAATGCTTTTCAGCATTTCATCATCATGAAGCTTTTGCTGCTGTTCTTCTTCAATTTTTACTCTCACAGCTTCCATCTGTGAGGTGGGAGTGATGGGCATGGGTTTGGCTTTCGCCAATGTTAGAAGTGCAGACAGAGGCAGCCTATCTTCTTCCACATCATCCTCTTCTTCTTCTTCTTCTAGCCTCAACACCTTCTCTTCTTCTTCTTAGGTGCATCATCGGCTGTTGGTTTAGATGGTAAGGGAGTTGGTTTTGTGTGTTGTGGTTGTGGTTGTTTGGAGAGTGAATGTTGACAGGCTGAGTTAGCATTTTGGATGTGAGTGTTGCTTTTGAGTATTTGGCTAGCTCAGTCCTGCTCCCTGCTCATGCTTCATTCAAAGCTTCAATAACAAGTCCTTTAGCATTTTGGTGGTGATTGCCAAGATACTGTCCCTGGACCAAGCTTTGATTTCGATCATTGATCTTCCAAGATATTTTGCAATAAATCTAATCATTATCTCAAGCCTTTCTCATTCTAACACTTCATAACTGCCCATCTATTCTGGATTTCTTCAATCTCTAATCGTCGAATCTCAGAGTCAAGTTTATCGGTGTCATGGCCTTGCCTAAACAGCTGATCAATGATGTTGTCCATTGATTTGCTGTGTTCAGCATCAGCCTCTTTTATCAATAGCTCCAAGGCTTTCTCTTTTTCCTTCTCTTTATCAGTCTCCACATTCACCTCCAACTCCTTTTCCACTACTCTCCCTTCTGTTTCTTTTTCCTCTGCACTCCTCTTTCTTTTTCCTTTCACTGACTTAATCTCCCCCTTTTTGGTTGCATTGGTTGCAAGGGGTTGATTGCCAGAAAGGTGTTTGCCCACAACCTCCTCTATCAAAAGGGTGTATTACTGAGGAAAGCCTCTCATCAATGGCTTTAATCACGATGTCAGTGATTATGGGTGTGATGAGAGGGAGGGAATTTTGAAGGACAGCAACTATTTGCTCAAAAAGGTTCTGTTCCTGAGAAATAGTGGCAGAAGCAGAGGCAGGTGGCTTAGTTGTTGGGAGTGGCTCAGTGTTTGGGAGACCTTCAGATGAAGGTGCCATCTGTGAGGTGATAGAGGCAGATGGTCTTTGTTCCTTAGAAGTTTTGGCAAGCAGCTCTTTGAGTCTGCTCACCTCCTCCTCCAGGATGGTGTTTTGGGCGATTACATCGTAAAAGAAGCCCAGGTCATCATCAGTAGATACTGAATCACCTGACCTCCTGATAGGATCAGGATGAACATGCACTGAGTGTAGCTCAGTTGTAGCATGTGCCCCTTTGTCTTGGAACTGGGGACTTCCTGCCTCAGGACTGTGTCCGTCATTAGCAGTTGCCTCTAGTAAGGTCTTAATAATGGTACCAACTATAACCTGATCAAATGCTGACGCAGGAGAAGTGGCAGCCTCACCAGAAGTTCCAATCTCATTGCTACACTAGGAGAAGGAACATTGTAACCCCTATGCTGTGGGTTCTCAGCTGCACTTTGGTCCTCCCCCTCAATGGTAGAAGTGTCCCAGTAGTAATTGGTATCTGGGGAGGGGGTGAGGAGTGCAACTGAGTCAGCACTTGTGCAACAAGCAATGTAGGACTTTGGGGGCGGTTGCATGGGGAGATGGGGTAAAAGCAGTCTGCACCTGGGGAGGATGGTGCGCTTCAATGGCAATCTCCTCAAGTGAGGAAGATCCCAGATGTGTGGGTACCCCTTGTGTGATTGCTGCAGGCTCCTTTTGAGAGGAATCCTGAGCGGCTATGGCTAGAAGAGTCCTTATATCCACTAGGGGGTTATAACCAGTGGATATAGCCTGCGTTTGTGTTGCAGGGGCATCCTCAGGGGACTCATTTCCCTGAGTAGCCTTTTTGGGTTTCTTTTTAGTGGGTTTGGTGGGGACTTTTGATTTGGAGGTGGTGGTTGGGGGTTCCAGCTGCGTGGGTTTGCGCAGCTTGGCAACCATTTTGAGTGATTGGTCAGAGTTGTGCCGGGAGTATACTTCAGGCAAAACAGCCATAGCAGGGACTCCCAGGCCAACAAGTCCCTCAGCTTGAAGCTGGTTTATAATTATGGCCATGATGAACCGCGGATATAATATCCAACGGTTAGCAGTTTGTTTTTGTGCCATATCCTTGAGCTCTGAAAATAGTATTTTTGAAAAATTTAAGGGTTGTTGCTCAAGAATGGAGTACATTACCTGCTGCCACTTTGTAGACATTTGATCCCAAGACGAAGTCTCAGGAGCCAAACAGACATTTACCATGTGAAAGATTAGATGTTCAGCATCATGGAAATGTTTCTTCAGTATGGTGGAGGCACTAAGGTTTTCCTGATATCCATGGTGCGCAATGGATAAATCAGTTGTGCCCTTTGGATATCCAGCAGGAGAAGTGGCATCATCCAGGTGTAGAGTTTGACGAAGTATATCGGGAGTGATGACCACTTCGTGGTTGTTGACGATCGACCGGAGAGACGCTGTGTTGTTCTCCCTAGTGGTGAGGGTGAAGTTCATCGAAAACTGGTTAAGGGATTCGGCATGAAGGATTGGATTGAGAAGAAAGGCCGTTTTGTAGGGTGACTGGACCATAAGATCAATAGCATTATCGAACTTAGCCCAGAATGGCGATTTGGTGTGGTAAGCTACACAGTTGTATCGCGGTTTAAGTTGCATGGATGCCATTTAGGAGAGAGAAGTTTTGGAGAGATGAACGTTAGGTTTGAAGAAGATGAAGCTCTGAAGGATTAGGTCAGGGTATTTATAGGGTACGGGTTAGAAAACGACTGAAGGATTTGGTGTTAGTCATCAGTAGTTTTAAACGACTGTTGACATGGTTTTACCCTTTCAGACGTTGAAACAGCTGAAGTCGTGGTTTTGGCATCAGTAGTTAGAAAACTACTGAAAGCCATGGTTTTGACTTCAGATGATGAAACAACGGAGGACTTGGTGTTTGTCATCAGTAGTTGTGAAAACTACTGAAGACAGTGGTTTTGTCATCAGTTGTTGTAAACAGCTGAAGACTTGGTGTTAGTCATCAATAGTTATAAAACTACTGAAGACATGGTTTTGCTTCAGTTGTTTAGAATGAAACAGCAGTTGTAGTAACAACTGAAGAGAAAGTTCTCTTCAGTAGTTTTCGTCAATTCATAGCCTTTCAGCTGTTTCATACTGTCCTCAACACTTACTCATCAGACTTTGCATCTGCTTTTCAGGTGTTTCATAGGACATCAGTACTTATCTGTTTGTACTGATTTCAGTAGTTGTAACTACATCAGTAGTTGTAACCATATCAGTAGTTTGGAACAGATAAAGTACTTCAGTACTTGTGAGGCATTTAGCCTTCAGTAGTTATATAAACTACTAAAGGTGAAAGGACTCATCAGTACTTATATGTGACATGGTTACCAATGATCACCAGTAATTATTACTGAAATCATCAGTAGTTGTCACTTATTCTAGCTGCAGCATACCAAGCCTTCACACAAGGTTTTGGAAAGTGGAACTATCCAAAGGCTTAGTAAAAATATCTACAAGCTCATCAGCACTAGGCACAAACTTAGGATCAATCAGACCTTTTTCAAAGCAATCCCGAATAAAATGATGTCTGATCTCTATATGTTTGGTCCTAGAGTGCTGGACTGGATTTTTGACAATACACAGAGCTAAAGCACTATCCATTAATAATGGAGTCTTAGTCTCTGTAATGCCATAATCCAGAAGTTGGTTCTGAAGCCAGAGTACCTGAGAAGTGCAACTTGCAGTAGCAATGTACTCGGCCTCAGCAGTTGATGTAGCAACAGATGTTTGTTTCTTACTCTGCCAAGAAATCAAACAGTTGCCTAGGAATTGACAACCACGAGAAGTTGACTTTCTACTTAACTTGCACCCTGCATAGTCACTATCTGAAAAAGCAACTAATTTGCAAGAGTGTCCAGTGGAATACCATAAACCAGAGATTGTGTACCTTGCAAGTATCTAAAGATTCGCTTGACTGCAATCAAATGAGACTCTTTAGGAACAGCCTGAAATCTAGCACAAACACATGTAGCAAACATAATATCTGGTCTAAAAGCTGTTAAATACATCAAGGACCCAATCATACATCTGTAAAGTGTTTCATCAACAGCTTTACCTTTCTGATCAGCATCCAGTTGTGTGGTGTTGCACATGGGAGTGGAACAAGGCTTACAGTTTTGTAAATGAAACTTATTCAAAAGATCTTTTGTATATTTTGACTGATGAATAGAGGTTCCATTAGCCTTTTGTTTAATTTGCAAGCCTAGAAAGAACTGAATTAACAGATTCAACCAAAATCAATTAAGTTTTAACAGATTTAGAACAGAACACAACAACCAAATTGAACCAAGAGAAAACAGAAAGCAATAAAACAAAAGTAGCAGAAATTCAATTTAACTATGACCGATTCTTGCAAATATGCCAATTCAATCAAATGCAGATATCGATTAGCAGTTTCAATGATCAATTGTTAGATCGATCAATGATTAACCTGCTCTGATACCAATTGTTAGGATCAGTGATCTACGTTTGATTGATTAGAGAGTATTATAGCGGAAATCAAATAAAGAATTACACAATTCACAAGAATACAGTTCATATTCAAAGTAAGAACAAACGATTATAGAAAGAATTCTGCAAATTTCGTGGTGGCACAATGTCACACCTACAATCAGGTCAATCATCCCTTATATAGGAATGTCGTGGTGGAACATTCCTTATATAGGAGATGTGACGTCTGCTGATGTCATTTGATAGTGACATCTAACAGAATTATTCAAACTACTGAAAGTTAACACAACTACTGAAGATGTCAAAACAGCTGACATCTTCTTACAAAAATACTAAGTGTTAACTGTCACTACAACTACTGAAAAGAAACTACTGAAACTACAACGACTGAAGAACATGCTCTTCAGTCATTTTACAAATACTCAAACAAAAAGAAAACTACTGAAAGGAAACCATCACAACAACTGATGAATGCTTCTTCAGCTGTTGTAACAAACTCTGAAGGCTTCAGTACTTGTACTTGAACTTCAGTTGTTGTCATCAGCTGATGTCTTCAGTCTTTGCACTTCAGCTGTTGATCTTCAGTACTTTGTTCTTCAGCTGTTGATCTTCAGACTTTGGTCTTCAGCTTTGAAGTCTTCAGTACTTTAGTCTTCAGCTGTTGAAGTCTTCAGTACTTTAGTCTTCAGCTGTTGATCTTCAGACTTTGGTCTTTAGCTGTTGAAGTCTTCAGTACTTTAGTCTTCAGCTGTTGATCTTCAGACTTTGTCAAACAGCTGATCAAGTCTTCAGTAGTCATTGTGATGTTTGTGGGACTTAGAGGTTTTTCTGATCAGGCTCATTGGTTCGTTTGGTCCAACAGATCGATTATCCCTCGGTACATAGTGGCATCTATGACATTACCATTCTCATTGGGTGCTACATCATGGTTGTAGCAAGTGGAGTGCCAGCTGTAGAAGCATTCTCCGTGTCAAACCGACCGAGAATATCCCCTACATACTTGGTCTGATGTAGGAAGATCCCTTTTGGTGTTTGATCCACTTGTAACCCCAGAAAGAACTTAATCTCCCCCGTTGCACTCATCTCGAACTCAGCCTTCATTACCGCTTCAAACTCCTTACATAATTCTTCGTTCTTTGAATCGAAGATTATATCATCGACATAGATTTATACCAGCAGTAAATCTCCATCCTTTTCTTTGATAAACAATGTATAATCAATTACTCCCCTGTGAAAACTGTGTTTCACAAAATGAGTAGAGAGTTTCTCATACCAGGCCCTTGGAGCTTGATGAAGCCCATGTAGTGCCTTGTCGAGTTTGTAAACTCTGTCCCGATGATATGGATCCTCAAATCCCTCGGGTTGATTGACATACACTGTCTCTCGAATCTCACCATGAAGGAATGCACTCTTCACATCTAGTTGATAAACTTTGATTTTCATATACGATGCATAGGCAAAGAAGATGCGGATTGCTTCCATCCGTGCCACTGGTGCAACACTTAATTGTAGTCGATACCCTCAACTTGTCAAAAACCTGAACAACAAGCCGAGCTTTGTTTCTGATGATCACTCCTTGATCATCTTTCTTGCATTTCAAGACCCATTTGGTACCCATGACGTTTGCACTTTAGGCCTATTACTAGAGTCCATACACCTAACTTCTTAAACGGAAGAAGTTCTTCCTGCATGGCACTCACCCAAGCTCATCATTCAATGCTCACTTACATACTTTGGCTCAAACCGAGACACAAAGCAGCGATAGACACCATCGTGAAGGTATCCCTTTTCCATCACAGAGGCATAATCAGCTGAGTACAGCTGATTTCTAGTCTAAACCCCTGATCTCACATCTCCTATAACATTATCCAAATGATGATAGATGGTTAGACGTGAGCCAGGAGTTGTTGGAACAACTACCTCAGAATCAAGATTGTGAACATTTGGTTCTGAATCTGAGGCAATAGGAGTCTGAGGTTTTGACATCTCAGAAGCATCATTATGAGATGCTTGTGGACTTGAGGTAAGTGGAACCTGTGCATCCTGGTTGTTCTAATCATTTTCCACATTTTCTTCATCATAGGAGGAGTCACTCACCTCAAGTGCCCCCCTGAATTGGTAGATGATGAACTTTGTGAACTGGATGGTGTGAGTCTTGAGACGGTGTGTTCAAGACATCATACATCATCTTGTTTGCCAACTCGTCTTCTAAAGTAGAAAAAGGAATATTGAAGGATTTGAAGAATCCATCATAGTCAAAGAAGTAAGCAGGTCCTTTTCCAGTAGGCGGTGTGATGTATCTCTGAACATCAACGTACACCACACCTCTACTTGACCTGTTGAGTTGTTGTAAACTCTCTTGTTTGGTATGTTGTATCCTAGAAAAATCCCTTCATCAACCTTCTCACTAAATTTCCCTTCCTAAGTCTTCTTCAGTAAGGTGCATGGAGCACCAAACGTCTCTAGATACTCTAAGTTACGTTTACGTCATTGTAGTAACTCGTGGCATGTTTTTCCATGGCGTTTCACTACCAGAACTCGATTAAGCGTGTAGCATACATTTGCTACTACTTCATTCGAGAATTGAATAGGCAGTTACTAGTTTGCCAGCATAATGCGTGCCGTCTCTATCAAGCTACAATTCTTTCGTTCAACAACCCCGTTCATCTGAGGAGTGTAAGCAAAGGTGAATTTATGCACAATTCCCTTTTCATTGCAATAGGCCTCCATCCACTAATTCTTGAACTGGGTTCCATTATTTAAGCGTACCTATCGTACCTTCAGCTTGTATAGGGATTCCAGTGTCGTTACTAATTCCTTGAAGGATTCAAATGTTTCTTATTTGGATTTGAGAAACATTACCCAAGAGAATTTTGAGCAGTCATGAGTAACTACATAGCAATACAAGTCGCCTGCGATGCTTCTTGTACTGACTGGACCAAACAGATCCATGTGAAGGAGCTTAAGAGGAAGTTCTATAGAGTGGACTTTCTTTTCCTTATGAGACTACTTCGTCTGTTTGCCCGTTTTGCACGCAACATAGAAATCCGGGAGTTGGAAGTTTTTGACATTTACTCATCTCACGAGATCATTCTGGACCAAGTGATTCATCTTCCTCGGATTTATGTGTCCCATTCTCCTATGCCAGGAGATTGAGTCCTTCTTAGTAGCTTTGGACAAGAAGCACTGAACTTCATGATCCATGTAGAGGCCTTTAAGAGATCCAAAACATAAAGATCATTATATCTTGAAGCTGACATTAGAATTTGGTCCTCCGGAATCACGTAGTCCTCTTTAGAATGTAGCACTTCTTGTTGTCAAAGACTACCTTGAATCCTTTATCATAAATTTGAGTGACTGAAAGCAGGTTATTTTGTACTTGTTAGACGTAGTTTACCTTATCAAACTTAACCTTCTCATTTCCCACTTCCCCTTGGGCTGTGATGTACCTGCCTTTGTTTCCAGCAAATGAAACATGCCCTCCTTTGATTTGTCTGACCTTTGATAATAGAGCTCTGTTCCCTGTCATGTGCCTCGATGCTCCGCTATCTACAATCCACGTGTTAGTCTCAGCACTGTAGCGTACACCCTGCACATTCAATGAAACATTAGTTCATGTTAGGAACCCAAGCCTTCACTGGCTTGGGTTTCCCTGAGGCATCACACATCATAAATTCAACCCATTGACCATTTGACGTTGAAGGAAGCTTAAATTTCTGTTTGTTCTCATTTTCAGACGCGAAGGCGGATTTTTCTTTCCATAACCAGCTTTGTGTAATGCCTGTTTGTGATAGACAGACGGCTGGCTGATGGATTGAACTTTTGGTTCACTAGCCCTTTTTGGAGGCGTCACTGAGTTCCTCTTAAAAGATCTAGGTGTAGATACAGAAATTTCTACTTTCCTCTCGGTGTCTGATAATAAGGACACTGAGACGCTATGTGACCATACTCTCCACAATTATAGCAGGATCTTCTTTCAACTTTACGATTTATACGTTTTGGTAGAGATGTAAAAGTCACGTAGTTGACCTTATTATGTTTGGATTGAGACACTTCGTATTAGATGTTTGATTTGGTTTTACAAACTTAATTGCTTTACCTGGTTTTACATCTTTTAGCTCTTGTTTACCTGGACTTTGACATGGCGTTCGTAATTGATTAGGTTTTATAGTCTTTTTGGGTTCTGGTTTGACTTGGTTTTACCCAGACTTCAAATTTACCTTTGCAAATTCAGTTTCCAGGTTAACACAAGGCATCTTTCCTTTTACCTTTGAAGTGGCCTCCTTTTTTTTAGAGTCAGATTCATGTGATTTACTTACAGAATCTAGATCACTAACAAGAGGAATGGACACCACGTGATCCATGATGGGGTTATTGTTAATGGGTTTACTTTAGTGTTCATCAAGGTCTCAGGTGGTGGTGGAACCACTTTGTATCCCAGCCCCACCCTATTATTTCTCTCTCTCACTAAGTGTTGGACAATGTGTGATGAGCTTGTCCAACTATGCAGTTTCTGTTTTAAAGAGTTGATTTCTACTTCTAAAACTGCTTTCTGCTTCTTAGTGTCCTCTAGGGAGTTCAGAGAGTACCTAATGTCATTTGCTTGGTTAAAGACGACTACCTCTGTTTCCCTAAGCTGTTTATTCAGTAGGTCTATCTTTTCCTTATAACTGTGCTCGTTTTGTTTTAACACTCTATTGCCTCGGTGCACAGCTCCAGGTCCTTACTAAGTTATTATTATGATCTAATAACCTAGCAAATTTTAAATCTATACTTTCTCTAAATTTATTACAATCTAAACAAGCATGGTATTAAATAACTGGTCAGTAGTACTTACCTCAGATGCTCAAGATGAATTAGCCATGAGTACAGAATCTGTTGTCTCCAGTTCTGGTGATTCTGACGTTGATGCAGATTTTTCTTCATTCGGTAGGTGGTTGACCACAGGTGCAGTGTCTTCAGAATTTGATATCGCAAGCTCTACTGCTATGTCTCCCTCACTAGTAGAATCGTCATCAATGTCCTCCACATTAGTTATGTTGGACTCTCCGGTGACACGAACCGAAAGCTTCAGTCCTGTCCTTCATCCTCATTAGCAGTCAAGGCTTTGGGGTCTTAGCTTGATAAAGTAGAACTGCTAGATGTGGCTTTGTCCATACGTTGAATGATGAGAAGGGATTACTATTCCTAGTCTTCTTTGGCTTTACACACTCCCTTTTGAAGTGTCCCTTCTCGCACAGTTGAAACAAGTAACCTTTGACTTGTCGAAGCCAAAGGTTGTGTCTTTGGTAACAACCAATTCTGTCCGGTCTTTTTGACAAACTTTTAGCTCGTCGGACAACACTTGCCAACCCACATTTATGTCCATACGTTCCAACTCCATTTCGTCCACTTGTTCATAATCTTCATCTGCAAGGTGACATTTCCTATCTTTCCAGCAACTAGTCCATCATAGGAGTGGACTACAGCAGCTAAGAGGTCCATGTGTTCTTTGGCCACCTCAATAGTCACATTCCTGAAGTTTTTGGTCTTCAGTTTTGCTGAATTATCTTCAGGTATCATATACTGGGTGCTTGACGACTATGACGTTACGAACCCTAAAGTTGATGGTTGTGCTGCAGTTGCTGCACTTGAGACAAAGGCAGTTTGCTGTGGTGCTCCAGATGTCTTGACCGGAGGAGCTGCATTGTAGAGTGCAGGGTTCTGATTGTAGTTGGCCTTTTGGGCTCTATAGTTCATCCTAAGCTCCTCTTCCCTTAATTTCAGAATGAAGTCATTTATGTCTAACTTCAAGAGCATCCTATTCTGTCTCAGATTTGAAATGAAGGAAGCCCATTTCTCTTAGACCATCTGCAAAATTGGATACCTTATCTTCCATCGACATAGTTACACCGTGAGTGTGCATCTCACTCATCAATGGTAGAATCTGTCAATTACATCATCCAGACCTTCCTTTCCCATTGAAGATAAGTTGTTGAACTCCTTCTTCAAAGCTTTGGCCTTAATGTCCTTGAGTAAGGCATTTCCATCATACCTCTTCTCCAACGCATCCTATAGTTTCTTTGCTTGAGTATACTCCCAATACTGATGGAATATCCTTCGGAATAGACTGAGTGAGCAAAGCGTATACTTTCTTCTAAGCGTTATGTTTTACCTTCTGAGCATCCGACGTTTCACTTAGAGTAAGTTTAACTCCATCTGCTCCTACGGGCATGCTGTACCCCGACTCTATTGCCTCCCACAGATTTGTATCTACTCCATTTAAGTGGATTTCAAAACGTTGCTTCCATTGTGG